>OX402569.1:2702500-3302500 GCA_948098915.1 Lampropteryx suffumata
TAACACGTCGATCGTCATTTGTATATTCTAAACGTCATCACGGAAAATCTAATTTTTTTTAGGATTTCTCGTCGTACATAACAAAATACACTTGCGTTATAAATGACAACTTATTGATTCAAATTTCGATAAGATTACCCTACTGGGTAATCTTATGAAAAAGCACGAAAAAAAACGCGAAATGTCAAGTGAAGTGTATCTCACCAGCTCCAAGTAAAGAAACAAAGTTTACCTGCTGCTGCCGCCGCCTGAGCGTGATGGATGATCGAAACAAAAATAGTTAAATTTTAATCTATGAATAGCTAAATTGATCCAAATCACTTTTAATCTGACTTTAAAAAAGAAGGAGGTACTCGATTCGTCGGATTTTTTTATGTATGTTTGTTTACCGATTAGTCAAAGACGCCTGAACCGATTTGGTAAATTATTTTTTTACCAAATTTTTTTACCTAATTATTTTTATTTTAAAGGCTTTACTTCCCAGGTTGCTTCCCATTTTATCGAAATCAGGTCAAACGTTTTTATAAAATATATACAAAAATCTAAAAATTGTATACATCGATGATATTTTCGTTTACTCCGAAACCACACTGTCTCATTGGATCAGTGCGTTTAGTTGCCACCCATATTATAATATAAATAAAATAAAGGAGGTTTATTGATATATTTTTTTTTTATGTGTGTTCGCGGATAACTTCGTCACTTATGAACCGATTTAGATGATTCTTCTTTTGTTGGAAAGGAGATATCCCTAGGGTGTTACCATGATAAGGAAACAAAGATCTGAATATCGCATCCCAGAGGAATCGTGGGGAACCTTTGAAAATCGTAGTGGCGACTAGTGCGTTTGTTAATTTTTTCAATAAGTATTTACGTAGCACTACTATTTAATGAAGGTCTGGAGACGATTTGATGATGGAACTGAAAGACAGTCGAGGGAACTCCTCAACGATTTACAGCAATTACCTGGTGTTTGGGCTTTATTAATTTGTATTGATAAGAACTTTACATCTAGGTGTAAAGTTCTTATCAATACAAATTAATAACTTGTGGTTGTGGCTGTCATTACGGGTCTGATGATGAAGACGAAAGACAGTCAAGGGATTTTTTACTATTTAGTTACCGGTTTGAAGTCGGTTTAAAATTATTAGTTTTTTATTCGTATTTATAATATCTGTTTGCAGTTGTCATCTAAGTTTGACGAAGAAGGCACAGCTCGCTGTGAACCCTGTCAGATAACATTCACGAACAAGCAGGTGTATACTGTTCACGTTATGAACACGGATAAGCACAGAGACATCGCCGACACACTGTAAGTATGAAGTTGGGAATGCGAGTTCGAAGTCAAGGTCAAGTCTTCTTCGTGGTTAATGGCATGCAAATACAAATACAAAATTTTCTTCACTACATAGTATAAAACAAAGTCGCTTCCCGCTGTCTTGTCTGTCCCTGCTTAGACCTTTAAAACTACGCAACGGATTTCAATGCGGTTTTTTGAAGTGACAACTTCTTTTAGCGCGGTACGCATATTTTTAGATGAGGTAAAACCTCTGGATTTGCGACACCGTTACCGTCTGGGGCGAGACGCAGCCGGCTGCCGCGCTCGCCCCATTTGATTATAAACCTTAATTCAGATGTTTACAGTCTACTTTTTTAAGGAGAAGTTTACTGAGTTAGGTTCTTCGATATATTATCTACATTCTGAACAAAAAATATTGCATCATCTGTGTTCGTTCAGTATTTGATTGACAGTCGCCATAATTACTGATTTTGAAGTTATTTATTACTAAACTCTAACGCGCCAAAATAAGTTTTAACTTCCGTCGGCACTCCCGGAGTGCAACCCTTTTTTTTTAATAGATAGATTGATTCAAGAGGAAGGTTTCGTATGTATATTACACGCATAATATAGTAGAGAAACACTGATCATTTTAGAGGTTTCTACTGTGATGTCGTAAATAAAAACATTTGTAGTATATTTTGTATCAGCATTGCACCCGTGCGAAGCCGGGGCGCGTCGCTAGTTATTCAATAAAATCACAAGGAGCACTTTGAATCGTCTTACATGCTAGTGAATCTAGGTGCCGGTTCCTCCTAACCCTAGTTCAAGAAGAATCCGTCAACAAACTTGTATGATCCGTGCCAATTTTGTTACGGATGCCGAGTCGAGTTGGAGCATGTGTCATAGTAATGTAAATTTTGCCAGTGTCAAGTGTTTATATTGTTTATAGTATGTCACAAAGTTGTATCTTGTCGTTCGTCATTTGTTATTTTAACAGACTACGAAAAAGGAGGTTTTCAATTCGTCGGAATCCTTTTTTTATTTTCCAAATCTACGGTCAAAAAATCAAAAAAAAAAAATTTTGCGACCATTGACCTCGAATAACATTTCTTGCACACACGGGATCAATGGGGGCTTTTCAGGATTTCATTAGAGTGGTATCCCTTACGTGCCAGTAAATTTTCACCTTGTTGTTAACAATGAACTCAAAGACGCCTGAACCGATTTGGAAAATTCTATTTGTTTCAAAGAGTATAGGTACTTTCCAGGTGGTCCCATTTAAATTGTATCGAAATCGGTCGAGTGAATTTTAAAAAATGAACAACAATAGAAAAATTGTATACATCGATGTTATTTTTGAAATACATGAAGTCGGTTGTCTTTTTAGTTTTTAAAACGTAAGTCAATAACTCTAGCTCTATTTATAGCCCGGTCAAAATAGACATTGAACCTTGCATTAATTTACAACAAGGTGAAAATTTACTGGCACGTAAGGGATACCACTCTAATGAAATCCTGAAAAGCCCCCATTGATCCCGTGTGTGCAAGAAATGTTATTCGAGGTCAATGGTCGCAAAAATTTGTTTTTTTGATTTTTTGGCCAATTGGGTAGTTTTACGATAAAAATACGTCAGACTAAAATTGTTGATCAGGTAATTATCTACTAAAATTGTCCTTATACTTTTTTTTCTAAGATTTACCATTTCTGAAAAAGAAGCTATTCGAAAGTTAGCTGGAGGTGTATTCTCCATAAAATGCATACGTTTCCACGCCACCTATTGTACGAGGCGCGCTTTTTTTAACGTGGTTTCTCTGGTAGGCATAAAAATGGTGTTAAGGAGCTTCTCTGGTGCAGGCAGATGTAGAGTATGGATTGGCTCCAGCACATTGTCAATTAGCTTACAACCCCATTCTTCTGGATCCAGTGCCAAGCCACACTTGAACCTGGTAATACACTCGATAGAAATGTTGCTGAGCAGAAGCTGAGGTTGGAGGAAGACAAGCTAATTGCACACGTTTCTTATTACATGATTGTTTACCAAAGGATGAGTAACGATACTTATCAATGCAGGTGATCTTTGCTGGAGGTCCAGACATTGAAAGAAGAAAGTGAATTCCGTAAACGATTAAGTTCCTGGCGTAGAATCTTCGAACATTTGGGCAGATCTTCCTAAATCCATTTTTTCGAATAATTTCAAAATTGATGTTTAGCCCTTCTTGAATAATGTTGATGTAGTATCACACACAGCCAGTGAAAGCTTATAAAAATAAAAGATAGCGTTTACATTTAGAAGAAGCTGATAAACTCTCATTTGAAAAAGATTGTTGAGCCTTGCCAGGTTTCAAAAAATAAATAATTTTGTCACTTTTTTCGAGTTCGACAAGTAATTAATACCAACAGATCTTCTTCACCAACAACAACATTTATATTTGCTGGATTTAATTGATTGATTGCAGTTTCAACAATAAGTACATCAGCGTCATTGTCAGCTTGCTTAACTAAAATATTCTCAGTAAATTTATCTTTTAGCATTATAATGAGCCGAGACTTATTATGAACATTCGATAAAATGTTGTTGGCTAGTTGGAACTTACATGTATATTACTTATATTACGCGTCCAATAATGTTTATAGACTGTAGTCATGCATATTACGGAGAATACAGCTTAACTTTCGTATGGCTATTTCTCAGAAATGGTAAATCTGAGAGAAAAAAGTATAAGGATAATTTTAGTAGATAATTACCTGATCTGCAATTTTAGTACAAACTGTGTTTGTTGTAAAACTAACCATTTGGCCAAAAAATCAAAAAAACCCATTTATGCGACCTTTGATCTTAAATAAACTTTTTTGCACACACGGGATCAATAGGGACTTTTCAGGATTTCATAAGAGTATTATCCCTTACGTGCCTGTACATTTTCAGCTTGTTGTAATGTGATTGAGTATTATGTTGCAAATTGATTTGAACGACGAGGCATCCCGAGAAAGTTCTAGACGGCCATTCCGCGTGACGTCTAGAATTGACAATTAACCATCGACTTAGACTTTAACAAACAAATTGACTATAAACAAATATAAACACTTGACACTGACAAAATTGGCATTATTATGTCACATGCCATAAACAAAGAAGAAGAAGAAGAAAAACTATTTATATTAAACCAATCTATCTACTTATTGACCGAGCGAGCGCGAATCGCGAGCGAGTGTCTCCGTTTCAGCTTAGGCAAAAATGCTTTCGTATGTCTGTCCGAACGGCGCGTCCGACCCACGTCCGGTCGGCGTCTGTCCGGATGTTCTCGTCAACAGGTCGTATTTCTCAACTGATTCTCTAACTATATACTATATTTTATTGTCGATAAAATATTTGAAAATTTTTCAAAATGGCGGAGATATGGAGGTTGAAAACGTATAATAAGTTATATATATATCTTGGTATAGATGTATTTATTATTTTACTTATTATTTACGTATTACGAACAAAGTCGCGAGCAGCAGCTAGTTTACAATAAAACTTAATACATAATGATGTTCAGTATAGCTTGCCCAGAATGCGGGTTAGAGTTTGCTGACAAGTTGCAAGTGCGAGCTCACAGGCGCCAGCTGCATCCCCAGTACAACTTCAGCGCGATGAAGCGAGCAGAGAGCGGCGCCGAACGAGGACACAACTGTCCCTTGGTAAGCGCAGTGAGCTACATACTTAAATGTAATCGGAGTGCAGTGAGCAATATGAGCCTATGAGCCTGTCAGCTCAGTTGGTAGTAGCTCTGGCTTCTGTACTGAATAAATACTATACATACGTAGGTTGAGGGTTCGAATCTCTCCCAGGACGATTTTGTGTTTGTGTATGAATATAAGTGTTTGTTCTGTGTCTGGGTGTTGATAAAGTATCCTAAGTATGTATTTAAAAATATATAAGTATTCTAACAATCATCTGGTTCCTATAACACAAGGTCAAAACTAAGCATAGTTTTGGCTAGATAAATATTTATTCATATATATACTGTGAGTGTAGTGTTCTACATACTTAATAGTACTATGAGCACAGTGAGCCACATTCGAGTTTACTAAGGTATATAATGTGTTTCCAGTGCAGTGAGCATAATAAGCCACATACCTAATAGTAATAGTACCATGAGCGCAGCGAGCTACATACACAAGTATATATAAGTGGTTGATTGTGTTGCAGTGCGGACTGTCTGGCAGTCACAACACGTGGCTGTACCGGCACTTCCAGTCCGCGCACCCCGCCGAGTGCTACGAGCTGCGCGTGCGCAGTGAGCGCCGCACGCATCTCTGCGACCAGTGCGGGAAGAGCTTCTATGTGAGTACTCTACGCCGCACGCATCTCTGCGACCAGTGCGGGAAGAGCTTCTATGTGAGTACTCTACGCCGCACGCATCTCTGCGACCAGTGCGGGAAGAGCTTCTATGTGAGTACTCTACGCCGCACGCATCTCTGCGACCAGTGCGGGAAGAGCTTCTATGTGAGTACTCTACGCCGCACGCATCTCTGCGTGCGGAAGAAGAAGACAGAATAACAAATTTACCATAGTATAATCAGTTTTCTTTATTCAATAAAATCACAAGGACCACTTTGAATCCTCTTCTTACATGCTAGTGAATCTAGGTGCCGGTTCCTCCTAACCCCAGTTCCAAAAGAATCCGGCAAGAAACTTGTCTGGTCCTAACACTTTTTTATATGATCCTTTACAATTTTACACAACACAAGTACCCTCCTACAAAATAAACACCATATGGAATATAAGGAAACAACGAGAGAATACCTAGGTAGGTACACAAAATGCACATGGAAATAATAAGTAATTTATTATAACAAAACCTAATATAACCAGCATGAGAAGGGGCCAGCGAACCACGTTAGCGACGAATCGCTTTATATCTAGCCAATCGAAGTTAATCGGGAATAAATTAATGTTGATTTGAGTACTAAACATTATGATTAATCTTTATTTTCTATGAGTAAAAGTAATTGAAAGAATTACACCATTTCTGTTACAAGGAGAATAATGATTTGGTTTTGCTTCTTCACCTGTGTCCACGACAAGTATAATGAATTCTGATGAAGGCCCTCCTGCGCTTTCAAATATATAACAGTATATATTGTGATATGTTAAATAACATGTAATTGATATTTGAATTCGAAAATTGACTAGGACGTTTTAGTTGACATTGACATTTACAATAAAATGAAGTTTCTACAAACAAACCTTCATTTTGAACGGAATTATTATCTGTCACACGCATCTCTGCGACCAGTGCGGGAAGAGCCTCTACAATAATAAATCTTTATTCATTATATTAGAGCTGTCAAATATTTATTTTTCCTTTTGATACATTTTGTACACTAGGATAGGTCAGGTCTTCTCGAGCTTGGGTTAGGATGAAATGGCACCTAAATTCACCTAGTATGTAAGACGTTTCAAAGGGATCCTTGTGATTGTATTGAATCAATCATCTTTTGACTTGACTTGACTTTGACTTGACTTGTCACATTAAACAATAAATATAAATAATTTTGATCCATTGATTGATAGATTGTAGCAAGTACATACAATAATAATACCTTGTCATTTTTGACTTTTATAATTACATACAAAATTCACCAGCCAGCTTCGTCAATAACATAATAAGATTTATATAATAGAAATGTCCTCATTTTGCTAGTAAAGTCCTTAATATCTAAGTTTCTTATGTCCATTTGTAATTTATTATAAAAAGTGATGGCCATGCATAAAAAGCTTTTATTTATATTAGCAAGTCTATGTGTCGGAATAACTATGTTGTTTTTAATCCGTGTATTGTAATTATGTATGTAACTATGTAAATTATAATTGTCGAGGTGTAATTTTGCATAAATTAGATTTTGAAAAATATATTCGCCTGTAAATGTCATTATATATAATTCCTTAAATTTATTTCTGCATGATTCCATTTTGTTCATTTGCAATATGAACCATATCGCTCGTTTCTGCAGTATAAACACTCTATTTGATTGAGACGCATTTCCCCATGCTAGAATGCCATAGGTCATGAGCGAGTGAAAATAAGCATGATATACATCGCTGAATGTATATCGCTTAACTGTCTTATGGTTTTTATTGCAAAAGCGGCTGATTTAAGTTTACCTACGAGGCAGTCAATATGGCTGATCCATGTCAGTACTGTCAATTTTTACTCCTAAGAATTTAACTTCATTTATTGCATTGATTGAATATTTAATAATTGTATTATAAACTGGGTCAGCACTTACAACACTTCCCAGAAAGAACCTAACGATATTCGTTTTTTCGACTTTCAAAAGAATATTATTGGCCTTGAACCATTCATTAATGCTTGAGATTAGTCTAGTTTCTTACATACGTTTGTTTTATTTTTGTCGCTTACTATGACAGTCGCGTCGTCGGCAAAGAGAACCATGTCTGATTCCTTTTCCACACATACTGCCAGATCATTTATATAAAGTATAAATAATAAAGGCCCCAAGATAGACCCTTAAGGAACTCCCATTTCTATTTTGTTAGATTCTGATTTATGCCCGTTAACTTCCGTTATTTGTGTTCTATTATGAAGGTAAGATAGGACAATAGACAGCTCGTTATTGCGTACCCCATAATGTGCCAGTTTTGCCACTAGGATGTCATGACATACACAATCAAATGCCTTTATCTGTGTTACAATAGGAAAAAAATAATATTTATTATTACAATATAATACTTATTATAATGTAACTATACATAGGTAACTGCTTACAATATGCCCGAACTAGGAGAACCTGTGTCATCCAGGGGTTGGATGACACAGGTTCTCTTGCAGCTCCGGCAGCTGCATCTTCAACAGCAGCAGAGTAAAACTAATGTTTTTTTTTTGTGTTACAGAATATAACTCAGCTAAGGGAGCATTCATACGCGCATTCGGGTCTGAAGCCATTCCGTTGTGAACGCTGCCCTGCCGCTTTTCGCTCCAAATCACACCTTAAGGTAAGGTGTAATGCATAATTATTTCACTTTCAAATCCTACCATATTTCTTGCAAATAAATTTCTGTTTCTATAACTTTCTGAGTACTATACAATTTGAGAAACACAGGTTTAGACTCACGCACTCGTATTATTTTGTCGATGATGCACCGACACTGGGCGTCTACTCTGCGAATCTTCTACTTCTTTGTTAATGGCATGTGACATAATAATGTCAATTTTGACAGTGTCAAGTGTTTATGTTTGTTTATTGTCTTCGTCTTCTTCTTCTTCTTCTTTGTTAATGGCCTGTGACATACTAATGTCAATTTTGCCAGTGTTAAGTGTTTATAGTCAGTTTGTTTGTTATTAGAGTCTTAGTCGATGGTCAATTGTCAATTCTAGACGTCACGCGGAATGGCGTCTAGAATTTTCTTGGGATTCCTCGTCGTTCAAATCACATTGCACCACAATACACATAATTCAATTATCCATACCCGTCCTGTAGTCACAATTTATTCATTAAAATTCCGCCAAGATTACTGAATAAAACATGCAATAAAACGGGTAAGAAATGTTTAATTAGCAGAGCTATGTTACTTCATGAAATGACAGACGAAGAATCCTGCGAACCTTCAATATATCGAAACGATAGTCTTCTTCGTTAATGGCATGTGTCATATGATGTCAATTTTGCCAATGTCAAGTGTTTAGAATGTTCATAGTAGTAAGACGTCGCAAAGTCGTTTGTTATTTTATAAAAATTGGTGATTATTGTATTGTAATTTTTTATAAAATAACAAAATATGTTAAGATTGTATTTATAAAATAATGAAAATATAGACCCAGGTCGGTGTTTCTAATTAGATGACCACCACTGTATTATGTTGTGGTATTTTGTATCTATAATGTATTCTTGTTTTGTTGTAGTTCCATTCAGAGCGTCACGCGCCCCCTTCGCGCGAATGCTCTCACTGCGGAAAGAAATTTGTCAGCGCAGCCAACCTCTCTAACCATATGCGGGTATACAAACTATTTATATTAAATAATAACGTTTTAATAACTAAATAGAAAACCGACTAAAACATTAATTGAATGAAGTTTCAGCCCATAAAGATACAACCGAAACCGAAGAAACTCCTCATTTTTTTGAAGTCACAAAGAAGGAAAATGAAATGAATGGGAAAAATATTCCTAAGAATTCCTGTTTTCGTATGTCTAAACAAAAACTTTTTATTCATTTTCAATAATTAAAATTGACAACCCTAAATTGTCAACAATGTGTTTAAGCACATATCCTACTTACATAAACTCGCGCAGATGCAAATTTATTTCCATATTTTTATTCTACCAGTTTTGAAGTAAACTTTTCTGCACATTTCAAAGGAAATTGTCGTAGAACATTTATTGTTGAGACGACCTCTGTGGCGCTGTGGGCTTAGGGCCGGCTGAGACGCAAAAGGTTGCAGGTTCGATTCCCGCCGCGGGACAAATGTTTGTATGATCTGCAAGTATTTGTCTCGGTTCTGGGTGTTTCTATGTATAATATGTATGTAGTTACAAAAAAAAGTATACAAGTAGTATATCAGTCATGTGGTACCCATAACACAAGATCTACGTACTTTGGGGCCAGATGATGCTGTGTGAAATGTCCGGTATTATTATTATTATTATTGTTCACGTGTCGATAAACGTGGCCCCTCGGTATTTATTTATTTATTTATTTAATCAGCATGGTTAAGCACCAGTTACACTAATTAATAATTACAATTAAAAACAAAAAGAAAGCAAACAAAAAACAAAAAATAGTATAGTATACTAGTTATCACCCTGTATATAAAATTAATATTTTACTATTTATATTTCAGTCGCATATCGGAGACCGTCGCTACAAATGTTCTCTATGCGGAAAAGGATTTTTACATTGTGCCGCACTCAGAGAACACATTCGAGGAGTTCATCTACACATCAGAAGGCAGCGCAAGACTAACACGACTTAGGGACAGTTTTATTGTAACTTATTGTAGTCAAATAAAAAATAAAAAAACAAAATATATGAGGCGACTTTCTAGTGTCTAATGGCTGGTTTACACGGGCTTCGTAGCTAAGTGCTTAGTACTTGTCACTAATACTAAGTCCCAATGTGTAAACTGAGAGATAGGTATTAGTGTTTGTGAATAGAAATCGATCCTATTTACTAAGCGATAGTCGATACCTGACCGCGTGCTGTCGCTTGCTGACCTTGTGTAAACAGCTTGACAACTTAGTTAGTGAATACACGTGTTTGTTTGTTGACGTGTTTTTAACAACTTTTTCTAATAAAATATCAAATTGTGCCGTTAACATTCTCATCAGTTACTCTATATTCTCCTAGAGCTTCGGTTGGATCTAGCTCTTTTGATAGAAGAGCAGAATGGCCCCGTCCATCTCTGCGCAGTAACCACTTTCTTGTCCACAACCGTTTTTTTTAATGCTCGTCTTTCAAGCACTTCGATCATGTTTGAATATTCTGAATGTCTGGTCACTAATACCTTCTACTAGCTCCAACGTGTAAACGGTTACTTCTCACTTGTTATATTGGGGCTTAGTGTTGTAACAAGTACCTACTAAGCACTTAGCTACGAAGCCCGTGTAAACCAGCCATAATGAGCCTTCCAAGACTCCATTCGTCTGACTCAATCAACCCTGGCTGGTCTAATGAAACTATGAGAAATTCTTATCACAAGTTTACCAAATGATCTGGCAACATGATCTTATCACAATGGGTAGATACTGCATTTGCACACACGCTATCAAACCACGACCCTTCCAACCAATAAAGCTTTCGGTCTGCGGTCAAGATAATTTGGTGGCAAAATAAACGTACCATTTCAAAAATACCAACTGTTTTTAAGCTCGTTTAAAATAAGTCTTAGTTGATCGTCATTAGTTTATTCTAAACGTCATCGCGGAATGGCCGTCTAGAACTTTCTTCGTCATTCAATTCATATTGCAGCATAAGTAATACATAATATAATTCAATTGTGCTATGAAGTCACAATTTATTGAAAATATTAAACTTTATCAACATTATCCTATCTATGGTTCAGTACATAATTTACTTTTTGTAATGATATTACAAACGAATTATTAATATATTTTCGAATAATTAGTGTTATCGTGTTTTTCTTTAATTAAAAACTAAATAAAGAACTCAAGAATGAGAGTCGTAGCTTGGATTGTTAGTCTATTTTACTCTTGAAAAATTTAGAAATCTGATCACTACGCCTTAATGTTGTTAGGGCACGATGTAGACCTCAAGGCAGGCTGCCTCACCACCTCACCTCACCAGGGTTGGCCACTGACGAAATACTGAATGTATTTCTAGGCAAGCGTGTGTAGTAACCCTTCGCTTTCTGCGCAAGCCGGGGATATGTACCTTCTTTTTGGAAGAACAGAATTGGAATACATAAAAACACATAAAATTCATGAATTTCATTAATAGTCAGCATTTAAATCAGTTAATTGGCGGTACATCCTAGAGACATATACTAAATCAAATGATCTATTGATTGCACATTGATGTAGCGCTGGACGTCTAAAGTGTTGGTAATTCATTAATATTAAATAATTTAGAGTAGGTACGCTCTAATTAAAAAAACTACGCACTTTATTATGAAACTTTGAAGGGTAACTCTAAATAAAAAGGTTTACATTAAGTTTCTAATTAGTAGGTAAGGCTAATTAAAGTTTTATTTTTTAGAGAGTATACTATTCTTACAATAAACATTTTTATTTTTAGATTCTATTATAAAAACGGACATAAAGACATAAATATTAATTACACCTTTTCTGCTTTATGCTTTACTGTTTTTTCTCATGTGTGAATTCGCATATGACTTGTCAATGTAGAGTTTTGATTGAATGCTTTATTACACCTTTAGCAGGAATCTCCCGTATGAATGCGCATATGATCTGTCAAATGACTTTTATGGGTAAATGCTTTATTTCAACTTTTGCAGGAATATGGTTTTTCATTCGTGTGATTTAGCATAATATGATGATTCAAATTACCTAATTGAGCGATTGCCTTATTACAGGTCTTTCCTCATGGCCTAACTGATTTGGCTACGAGGACTAACATATCCTCATGGCCGAACTCGTGTCAAAACAGGCAAAGCAAGTACTGTTATCTACTTGGTTAAAAGAAAATACCTCTGCAATACTTCAGATCGAAACCAGTTGGTTAGGTTATGTTAGAGTATAGGAAACATCGCGCAAGGCGAGCGAGCAAAGCCAGCGTGCCGCGGCAGCGGCCGCCGAAGCGCCAGAAGAATATAATGCGATTTTAGGTTGACATTGTAGCCAGGTGTAATGCATAGTCTTATAAATCACAGAACTAATGGGAAAAAAAATTTCATAAGTAATTAGTAGGTATCCTCTAAGTATCTTCTCTGCGGTGACGAGTGTGCTTTGCCTTTTTTGACATGAGTTCGGCCATGGGGATATGTTAGTCCTCGTAGCCAAATCAGTTAGGCGAAATAGTATGGCCATGAGGAACAAGCCCTCATTACAATGTTTGCATAAATATGACTTTTCTCCCTTGTGAATGCGCATATGACATGTCAAATTATTTTTTTAGTAAATGCTTAATCACAGCTTTTGCAGGAATATGGCTTTTCACCCGTATGAATTCGCATATGACATGTCAAACTAGTCCGTAGCCAAATGGCTCGGAACCCTAAAAAAATGAACACTAAACATCTATTGGTGAATTATTTGAAGTTTCACACTAAAATGAAGGCTGGAGAAAAGCCATATTCTCGCCCAAAGTCTGATTCATTTATTGATGAAAAACCTCTGTTATGACACTTACAAAGTCACAGTACACGAAGGTCATATTCTTGTATCAAATGTAAGAAAACATTCACACGAAATACTAGTTTGACATGTCATATGCGAATTCATACGGGTGAAAAGCCATATTCCTGCAAAAGCTGTGATTAAGCATTTACTAAAAAAATCATTTGACATGTCATATGCGCATTCACAAGGGAGAAAAGTCATATTTATGCAAACATTGTAATAAGGGCTTGTTCCTCATGGCCATACTATTTCACCTAACTGATTTGGCTACGAGGACTAACATATCCCCATGGCCGAACTCATGTCAAAAAAGGCAAAGCACACTCGTCACCGCAGAGAAGATACTTAGAGGATACCTACTAATTACTTATGAAATTTTTTTTCCCATTAGTTCTGTGATTTATAAGACTATGCATTACACCTGGCTACAATGTCAACCTAAAATCGCATTATATTCTTCTGGCGCTTCGGCGGCCGCTGCCGCGGCACGCTGGCTTTGCTCGCTCGCCTTGCGCGATGTTTCCTATACTCTAACATAACCTAACCAACTGGTTTCGATCTGAAGTATTGCAGAGGTATTTTCATTTAACCAAGTAGATAACAGTACTTGCTTTGCCTGTTTTGACACGAGTTCGGCCATGAGGATATGTTAGTCCTCGTAGCCAAATCAGTTAGGCCATGAGGAAAGACCTGTAATAAGGCAATCGCTCAATTAGGTAATTTGAATCATCATATTATGCTAAATCACACGAAAGAAAAACCATATTCCTGCGAAAGTTGAAATAAAGCATTTACCCATAAAAGTCATTTGACAGATCATTATGCGCATTCATACGGGAGATTCCTGCTAAAGGTGTAATAAAGCATTCAATCAAAACTCTACATTGACAAGTCATATGCGAATTCACACATGAGAAAAACAGTAAAACATAAAGCAGAAAAGGTGTAATTAATATTTATGTCTTTATGTCCGTTTTTATAATAGAATCTAAAAATAAAAATGTTTATTGTAAGAATAGTATACTCTCTAAAAAATTAAACTTTAATTAGCCTTACCTACTAATTAAAAACTTAATGTAAACCTTTTTATTTAGAGTTACCCTTCAAAGTTTCATAATAAAGTGCGTAGTTTTTTTAATTAGAGCGTACCTACTCTAAATTATTTAATATTAATGAATTACCAACACTTTAGACGTCCAGCGCTACATCGATGTGCAATCAATAGATCATTTGATTTAGTATATGTCTCTAGGATGTACCGCCAATTAACTGATTTAAATGCTAACTATTAATGAAATTCATGAATTTTATGTGTTTTTATGTATTCCAATTCTGTTCTTCCAAAAAGAAGGTACATATCCCCGGCTTGCGCAGCAAGCCACGGGTTACTACACACGCTTGCCTAGAAATACATTCAGTATTTCGTCAGTGGCCAACCCTGGTGAGGTGAGGTGGTGAGGCAGCCTGCCTTGAGGTCTCCATCGTGCCCTAACAAAATTAAGGCGTAGTGATCAGATTTCTAAATTTTTCAAGAGTAAAATAGACTAACAATCTAAGCTACGACTCTCATTCTTGAGTTCTTTATTTAGTTTTTAATTAAAGAAAAACACGATATCACTAATTATTCGAAAATATATTAATAATTCGTTTGTAATATCATTACAATAAGTAAATTATGTACTGAACGGTTCATTACATAAATAACTTTATCAATTATCCTATCTATGGTTCAGACTGAATAAAGTTCAATATTTTCAATAAATTGTGACTTCATAGCACAATAGAATTATATTATGTATTACTTATGCTGCAATATGAATTGAATGACGAGGAATCCCGAGAAAGTTCTAGACGGCCATTCCGCGATGACGTTTAGAATAAACTAATGACGATCAACTAAGACTTATTTTAAACGAGCTTAAAAACAGTTGGTATTTTTGAAATGGTACGTTTATTTTGCCACATATGACATGAATTCGCATATGACATGTCAAATGATTTTTTTAGTAAATGCTTAATCACAGCTTTTGCAGGAATATGGCTTTTCACCCGTATGAATTCGCATATGACATGTCAAACTAGTATTTCGTGTGAATGTTTTCTTACATTTGATACAAGAATATGACCTTCGTGTACTGTGACTTTGTAAGTGTCATAACAGAGGTTTTTCATCAATAAATGAATCAGACTTTGGGCGAGAATATGGCTTTTCTCCAGCCTTCATTTTAGTGTGAAACTTCAAATAATTCACCAATAGATGTTTAGTGTTCATTTTTTTAGGGTTCCGTAGCCAAATGGCTCGGAACCCTTATAGATTCGTCATGTCTGTCTGTCTGTCTGTCCGTCCGTATGTCACAGCCACTTATTTCCGAAACTATAAGAACTATACTGTTGAAATTTGGTAAGTAGATGTATTCTGTGAACCGCATTAAGATTTTCACACAAGAATAGAAAAAAAACCAAAAATTTTTGGGGTTCCCCATACTTTTTTCATCAAACCCGTACGTGTACGTGTACGTACGGGTATCTATGGATAGAACTTTTAAAACTATCATGGTTTTGCACATAATTTTCACTCAAAACGGGATATTTACCATGATATATGAGTTTTTCTGCTTCTCGATATTTCATGGTAAATATCCCGTTTTGAGTGAAAATTATGTGCAAAACCATGATAGTTTTAAAAGTTATATCGCTAACCGGTACGGGCCGGATATAGTTAAAATGGTGAAAGACCTAGAACGTTTGCGGAAAAAGTGTGAATGTCTACGTGCATCGCTGGAATTTTTAGTGAAGTGTCGGGATACAGACCTAATACCAGTGTGTGTGCGTATCAAATCTCGTGATGACATTCCGGGATCCGCAAATATTCTACGACAAGCGAGTGTCAAATTACTGCGAAAAACAATACGGAACAATAGACACCGGTTTCATACATTGCAAGTAGAATTATATAAAATACATTTCAAGTGCATTAGTGTGTTGTCACCTACGGATTTTGATACTTGTGACCGTATTACATACAAGCAAGCTCAGCGCTCTGGAGATCAAAGTTCATATAAACAGAACCGTAAGTTAGAATTCATGTTGAAAACACAAAAGCGAGTTGTCCCCTACCAGACACATGCAGACATTAACTCACAAAAAACTCGAACGGTTATTAATTTGTCTGACAAGGTTTTGAATGATTCTGCTCTCAGAGTGTTAGAGAAGGGTCTAAATTTTGCCCCTACCACGAAACGCATCCCTTATGAGAAAGTGATCGGTAATGTGGAGGAGGTCATTCGTTATAATAGGATACCAGGAAGTGACGCGGAGTGTCTAAGACAGGACATTGCATTTATATTACGTCATACTAAACCTCCAGAACCCAACATTACTAAGGATGAGTTGATGGCGTTAAAAGAGTTCCGCCAAGATACCAACTTGTTGGTCCTTAAGGCTGATAAGGGGAACGCTACGGTAGTTATGAACGTCACAGAATACGAGGATAAAATCCTGAACTTGTTGAAAGACACTAACACATGCAAACTGGTGAATTACAATCCGACGGCTAGAATACATCGTAGTACCCAGAAAATTATAAAGGAGTGCCAATACGCTATAGGAGAGGAACTAACAAAATACCTGTTGCGCCCTAAAAACATCCAGCCACCTAAACTGTATGGTCTACCTAAAGTGCATAAACAGAATGCTCCGCTGCGACCCATCGTTAGTCAGATTGACTCACCTACTTACGAGTTGGCGAAGCATGTAGCGGGTGTGTTGCAACCTTCTGTAGGCCTGACATCATCTTTCGTGAAAGACTCACGTCACTTCATACAGATTCTTCAGCAGACAACGGTTGATGAGAGTGAGGTGATGGTAAGTTTTGATGTGGAATCCCTCTTTACAAACGTCCCTATAGCCGACTGTATGATGGTGATAGAGACTAGAATACAGAGAAATGGTGTCCCAGCAGAATATGCCAAGCTTTTATACCATATTCTGGCCACAAACTATTTCTTGTATAGGGAAAATTACTACCTACAAATTGATGGTGTTGCCATGGGAAGTCCCGTCGCTCCCGTAGTGGCCAATATATGGATGGAGTATTTTGAGAACCTGGCTATATGCTCTGCCCCCTTGCCAATGAAATTGTGGAAAAGGTACGTTGATGATGTTTTCTGTATTGTAAGAGGCAATAAACATGAGATTGAACTCCTTTTGGCATACCTAAATAGCGTACATACCAAGATGCGGTTTACGTATGAAATGGAAAGTGATCGAAGCTTGGCTTTCCTGGACGTGATGGTACAGATTCGTGATGATGGTAATTTAGGCTATTCGGTTTATAGGAAGCCGACCCATACGGATCGATATCTCCATGCTGATTCACATCATCACCCTCGGCAGCTTAACTCGGTTGTAATGTCTCTCACGAACCGTGCTTTCGACCTATGTGATGAGTACTCCATAAAGAGTGAGCTAGCTCATGTTCAGCATGTCCTACGTAAAAATGGATATAAGCTTCGATATTTTCCAGTTAGACAAAGGCCTAAACCCCACAGATGTATAGTAGAACGAAAACCTGCTTTTCTACCGTACATCAAAGGAGTGACGGACAAAATTGCGAAAGCCCTGCAGAAATTGTCCATAAAAACAATTTTTACTCCTTTAAAGAAGATCTCACACTACCTGCGCTCACCTAAAGATAAGATTCCTCTTCAAACACCAGGAGTGTACAAGATTGACTGCAGCTGTGGGAGCTCTTACATCGGCCAAACAAAACGTACCATAGCTTGTCGAGTGACAGAACACATCCGGGCGGCAAAAATATGGACACACAAAAGTCGGCCATAGCTACACATCTACTAGAATCTGGCTCAAACCACTGGATCGAGTTACACAATCCACAGGTAATCTCAACTGAAAAACATTACATCCCAAGATTGGTACAAGAGGCAATAGAGATTACCAAACACAGGAATTTCAATCGAGAAGTCGGTTTTCAATTGTCTGGAGCCTGGAACCCTGTGGTGAGGATGTGTGGAAATCGTAAAAGTGAAGTACCAGTTATGCGTCCAGATACCGTGAGTGTTGTGTGTCGTAATCGTGATCGAGTTGTTAGTGACAGTGAAACCGGTAGTAGGGGTAGTGTTCGCAGTAAAAGACTGAGAAAGAGGGTAGACCGTTTTGTCTGCCAATAACATCCACCCGCAAAGACTTCAGTTTATCTCGTGATCATGGCGCATGCAACTGTGCCGAAATATCGAGAAGCAGAAAAACTCATATATCATGGTAAATATCCCGTTTTGAGTGAAAATTATATCTATGGATAGGTCTTCAAAAATGATATTGAGGTTTCTAATATCATTTTTTTCTAAACTGAATAGTTTGTGCGAGAGTCACTTTCAAAGTGGTAAAATGTGTGTGTAACTGTAACTTCCCCCTGTAACTTCTAAAATAAGAGAATGATAAAACTAAAAAAAATATATGATGTACATTATCATGCAAACTTCCACCGAAAATTGGTTTGAACGAGATCTAGTATGTAGTTTTTTTTAATACGTCATAAATAAATATCAATAACTATTGTTAAAACATCGATCAAAACTACAAAAAGTTACAACAACTACAAGAACTTTTATATTGTGTTACTTGCTGCTACGGAACCCTTCATGGGCGAGTCCGACTCGCACTTGGCCGCTTTTTATTGCAAATGTCGCGATAGAAGCTCGAGGTCGTCGAATCGTTATCACTAATTTCAACATCTTACTCGTTTTATTGCATGTTTTATTCAGTAATCTTAACGGAATTTTAATGAATAAATTGTGACTACATGAACAAGTATGAACAATGGAGAAGACGAACGTTTTTTTTAATGCAAAAGTAATCTAAAAAAATCACAAGAATAACTGTGTTTTTACTTTTTTTCTACCTTTAAAAATGGCTGAGAAAATGAAGATCAAAGTGTGCATTATCGTACGACATTATTTAAAAACGCAGTTGGCGCTAAATCATGCGATGACGTCACAATTTATTTCGTCGCGCGCGAAAAGTTTCGGCGGGAGCGCCGGCTAAACTTACTCGCAGTCATAACTTCGGTAATACTGCATATATTCACATGAAATAAAAACTAATATAACATACGTAGTCTACGCTTGAATGTTAGGTATATTTTAGTGTAACTTTTTGACCCTTTTATGTTCTCCAAAACCTACCTACCACACATTCAGTTTGAAGTTCGAAATAGGTAGGTATGTATGTAGGTATAACTTCTAAAACTATCATGGTTTTGAAAATTTATTTTTGTTTTGGATAGTTAATTTATTGAGGAAGGCTTTAGGCTTTATAACATCACGCTCCAACCAATAGGAGCGAAGCATCAACGGAAAATGTTGCGAAAACGGGAAACAATATTCCTCCGTTGCGTGCGCTGCGTAAACGGTTTAAGTTACGCAAAAATGATGTATGATGGAATTATTCCTCTTTAAAAGTTCTAAAAAAATGTCTGCGACAGCGAATGTCTATCTTTTGAGATTGACTCACTATAACCTCTTATATATGGTAATCAAATTTGTTCGAAATAATGCATTATTTGCGAAGGAGTTTTATCAACATTTTATTAATCCTCATCCAGATAAATATGTTATTAATCACAAGCATTTCATTGTGAACAAAATTGTCCTTGACATCACTTGATTTCAATCAACATCTTAGGATATATCATAATTTTAAAATAACTCCGCAACATAATAGGTATGTCTCGAACATTCATGACCGCAACCGTGACGTCACGCAGGGAGCGCGCGAAATCTCTAAAATTTAAAAAGTGTCTAAACTTACTAGCAGTCATAACTTCGGTAATACTGCATGTATTCACATGAAATAAAAACTAATATAACATACGTAGTCTACGCTTTAATATTAGGTATATTTTAGTGTAACATTTTGACCGTTTTGTGTTCTCCATTGAATTAACTGTGTATCCAATAAAATGAGTATAATATATTAAATTAGCAGAGCTATGTTACTTCATCAAATGACAAAGGAAGAATCCTTTCCAATAGTCATTCCCCCGTAGCCCATATCTAACAGATAACTTTTTTATGGTTTTATTTTGAATGTATCTTTTACCATCGGCGGGGTATGCATTCTACTGAGTATATTTTTACTGCTTGCTTGGATATAACTGCTTACCGTTTTAAAATTTATTGACCTACGTACAAAGTACGATCCTGATAATCATAAAAACACATTCATCATTCAATTAGACATTTATTTCAAGAAATATACAGAATAATAATCAATAAAAAAAAACGGGCGCGTCTCGGGACACCCCACAGAAGTGATAACTTAAACTAAACTAACTAGCACTGTTGGTTAGAGTGAGAGAGGAGGGGCCTGCCTTCCGCTGCCGTATGCGTGAGAGAAAGGGAAGCCAGATAGACTGGCGCCGCCGTAACGCGTTAAGTAGCGAAGCGGTTTACCCTCCCATAAGAAGTTATCACTAAAATCAATAATACAAGTGAAACAGTTGAGCTATCTAAGGACAGCACAAAACGATCTATAGATAGCTCAATTGATTCAAACCACTGCCAGAGGGCAGCGTTTTCGAGATACTGGTAAATGCTAATACTCTGGAGCCAGTTTTTGAGTCACGCCATATTTCTACCAGACACCGTGAAATAATTTTGAAAACGCGATGGGCTTCTGTTTCACAAGGGTCCAGTGTCTCGCTAGACTCCAAAAGACTGCAAATGTAGGCCCTATCAAGACAGGCATATTTGATCTTTTCAGGTCCTCAGCACCATTCAGCCGCCGCATCAGCCCTAACGGAAGTCCCAGACTGATGGGATGGGGCCATGGGTGTCTACACATGTAGCATCCCATACCAATGGCCTACCCGTCTCCCAAAAAAAAACATCTAGGTTCATCAATGACAGCCATTACTACGTAAACTAAGAAGCTGTTATACGTCTGTTATAAGTTTATAACTGTTGTATCTGAGGTAGATACCATACTTACTCCTACCTATTGCATTACCTATGTACCTACTTACTTGTTGTAATCAATACTGGGCACCTACAGTGTCAGTATGTCATGACTAGTTTCCGTCTTTTATCGTCCTAGATCATTAATATGGCCTAGCTAACTTACTACTTACTCTACCTACGAGATCTGGACGACTTAACGCGTTTTGTATGATCCACCAACTCAACCGGCGGTGACGACGTCTCTTTTGTAAATCATATATTAACTTTTATATAGAGCAAATATCTATGTTTATTAAACAAATATTTATCCTGGCAGAGAATCGAACCCACAACCCAAAGCGCAAAAGACAGAGCTACTAAGTATACTTAGAGGCCAGTCTTATATACGTTTTAACTGACACGGTGTGTCGCCAATCCGTTACGCACAGACAGAATAAAGTTTTATTTTATCCCCTGCGCGGGAATAGTAGGTAGGGTTAAATAATAAGCATGTTTTTACCTTTACGGCTGATATTTAAGTGAGTTTTTGACCTTATTTAAATATTTGCTGTTTGTTTACACTGTTTGTTTGTCTTCATTATTTGTTGTATTTTTTAACGTTGGCAACCTTGGTTTTTTGAGACAGCGAAAAAGAAAGAATAGAAAAAATGATGGCGTGTGCGTGAGGCTTAGAACTTAGAAAAAGTAGTGTGAGTTTTCTTATTAAAATTTTGTGCCGCACTTATGTTAATTTTACCGGCTAAAATATATAGACAGTAATCGTTTACCTCGTGAATCATACCAAATTACCTATTACCTACCTACCTCTAGTGGAACTAAAACTGTTAAGTATGTAAAAAGTGTGCTCAAGGAATATTAAAAGTTAGAACTTTACCACCTCTTTTACTAAACACGACTGCCACACGGTGGATTGGATACCTACTTATTGCATTACCTATGTACATAAGTAAGTAGGTTGGTATCTAACGTACCTAGGTAGGCATCTATCTATCGTACCTAGGTTGTTGTTGTTTCTAGCTTGGTATTTATGAATACCTACCTACAGTGTCAGTATATCCTGGACAGGTTCCTACCTACTTTATCGTCCAAGATCATGCAGTATGACCTAGCTAGCTTTCTACTACTTGGACATCTCAATGACTGAACGACCGTTTCCACTTGCTCCTACTCGGTTCTCCTACTGGTAGGAGCACGAGGACCAATATGTCCTTAGGAACTTTCAAAACTTTCGTGAGTTGAACTAGGGTAAAACACCCAGTAGTCAGCCCCGCACCAGTACTCAGCCTTTACAGACTTTATATCCCTATAAATAGTGTTGAAATTGGTTTACACCTTTAAAATTATGTTTAATCAAATCCCTGTATCCTTTTTGGCTTTTATGCACACATACAATACAATAACATGTCAGGTTGGCGAGCTATACTCATTCCTTTTCACCTCCGACACAGACATGACTGGGCGTGTCGCTGTCACTATTTTTTTCTTAAGGAGACACGTATGAGTTTTCTGTAAGTTTTTGTGTCTATTTGTTGTAATTTGTGGTGGATTGGGATGCTGTGTTACTATTTAATGAATATTATGTGATAAAATTAACTATTACATGCATTTATTTGCTTTAAAAGCTGTAATATAGGAGGCCGACTACTGGATATCGTTTTTTTTATGTAGATCCAGTGCTCAGCCTTATGTGGTTGACTACTGGTTTTTTCGTAATTTTCTTATATTTAGCTCAAATTAACGGAGCGATTAATCCCAATTTTGCTCATTAGTTTGATCATAACTTACTAAGGCGAAAAGGGTATTTTACCAGTAGTCAGCCGCATACTAACATAATTGCATGTCAGGGGCCGACCAATGGATCTACAAATCCAGTAATCACCCGTCTGTAGCTGATTTACGAAATAGCACCTTAAAGCCCTTATAATCAGAGTTCAATAAAAAAAATAAAGCATACATAAAGGGTAGTCTTTAGATGAAAGTGTATCAGTTGAAGCAGTTTTTTTAATAGATAGAGTAATTCAAGAGGAAGGTTCATATGTATAAAACATGCATAATATAATAGAGATACACTGATAATTTTAGAGGTTTCTAATGTAATGACGTAAATAAACTCATTTTTTTGCGCTTATGCAATGTTCACCTCTGCATTGGAGGATGTTTTCAAGCTCTTGTACTGGCATAGACATGGTATAAACATCAATGGCGAACGCCTCACTCACTTTCGATTTGCCGACGATATAGTCCTCATGGCAGAATCGCTGGAAGACCTAGGCACAATGCTCAGCGACCTCAACATCGTCTCCCAACAAGTGGATCTTAAAATGAACATGAGCAAGACAAAAATCATGTCAAATGTTCATGTTGCACCCGTACCGGTACATGTTGGGAGCGATAAAATCGAAGTTGTAGACCGTTATGTCTATTTGAGTCAGACGATTCAACTAGGCAAGTCCAACTTCGACAAAGAGGTCAGCCAACTCGGCAGCGTTCGGGAAATTAAAGCACATCTTCTCGTCAGAGATACCGCAGAGCCTCAAGACGAAAGTCTACAATCAGTGCGTGTTGCCAGTGATGACATATGGAACTGAGACTTGGTCGCTAACTATTGGCCTCATACACAAGCTCAGAGTCGCGCAACGTGCAATGGAGAGAGCTATGTTGGGTGTTTCACTATGTGATAAAATACGCAACGAGGAAATCCGTAGAAGAACCAAAGTCGCCAACGTAGCGCTCAAAGTTTGCAAGTTGAAGTGGCAATGGGCAGGCCATATAGCTCGCAGAACTCATAACCGTTGGGGAGTAAAAGTTCTCGAATGGCGACCAAGAACAGGAAAACGAAGCGTAGGACGACCCCCCCACCCGATGGACTGACGACATTGTAAAGATCGCAGGATATCGGTGGATGGAGAGGGCTCAAAATCGTTCTTCCTGGAAATGTATTGGGGAGGCCTATGTCCAGCAGTGGACTTCATAAAGGCTGATATGATGATGATGAAGCCAAATATGCAAAAATAAGTAAGAGGCTGACTACAGGGTAAGACATGGCTGACTTGTGGAGAAATGAGGCTGAGCACTGGTGAAAAGTGCCATATTTTAATTAATGTTGTTTTTTTTATAATTCTATTACAATTTAAATGTTTTGTTGATTTTTTTAGTGAGTCTAATAAATAACCTTTCGGAGAAAAGCTATTGTTTTTATTAATATTATTTAATATTTAAAATACAATTGAATTTCATTACCCACTAAAAGGCTGACTACTGGGTGTTTTACCCTATACATTTTGATAAACACGGGCTTTACTCATGTATTATTTTGTCGATGGAGGCACCGACATTGTTTTCACGTTGAGTTCAGTGCACAGTGCGAACCGTGATCTCGAGCGGCAACGAGCAGACCGCGGATCAAACTCACCCTGATGAAGATTCTCTAGATGAATCGAAACAATGTCGGTGCCTCCATCGACAAAATAATACGTGAGTAAAGCCCGTGTTTATCAAAATGTATGTCCTTATGCTCCTACCGGTAGGAGTATATCCTATTTTCGTCCTAAGTATATTCTTCTGGCGCTTCGGCGGCCGCCGCGGTTGTTTTCTATACTCTAACATAACCTAAACAAGTGGTTTGCAATAAAAATTCTCATCCAAACCGATCTAAATAAAAATTCTCATCAGATCTAAACTGATCAGAGAAAAAAATCACCCATCAGAAATCAGAATCAGAATCACCCGTTGAATTAGAGTATGCCTATAAGTAATTCTATTTTAGTTATGTCTCGATGCTCCTACTTAGCGTTTTACAATTTAATTTTGCAGTAGGAGCATCAGGACATGGGTGTCCCGGTGCTCATATCAGTAGGAGTATTTAGTAGGAGCACAAGGAAGTACCTGACTGAACAGGGTTAGTAGATAAAAATTATTAAATAATAATCGGAGACAACCACGTCTCTTTTGTGTTTTTTAACCGACTTTATCAAAAAGGAGGAGGTTCTCAATTCGCCGGAATCTTTTTTTTTTTTATGTATTTTCACCGATTACTCGAAAACGGCTGGACCGATTTGGAAAATTATTTTTTTGTTTGAAAGGGTATAGTTCACAGGTCCCATATAAATTTTATCAAAATCGGTCGAGCTGAAATATCAACGAAAATCTAAAATTGTATTTCGATGATGTTTTCATGTACTTCAATACCTCGCTGTCTCATTGAAGCGGTGCGTTTATTTGGCCTACCCATATTATATCAAAATACATCTACTTTCCACTAAAAATGTGTTATAGGCTCAAATTTCATTCAATGGAGTCGGTTTCTTTTTAGTTTTTAAAACGTAATTATTATATATCTAAAACTTAAGTGAGTAAACCCAATTGGCAGAGCTTTTTATGAGCAATGATTTCGATGTCCGTCTTTGTCTGAGGTTGATCGCGAAAGAAGTGTGAGCGCATAAGGCGAACACACCCTGCTGGTAGGTATGTTGCCGCAGAAATAATTCAAGAAGTATTTCCAACACCGCGAGTAGCACGAGCAGGAGCATAATGTTAACAGGGGGTAAGTAATTTGAATTAGCACTATAACTGATATTTCTGTTATTTCAATAATATATTTTGCCAAACAGATATAAGCAGGTACTACTAGGATATAATAATCAATTATTAACTAACCGGTCTACACTCAGGGAAATCTGGCCACAAAAAAAAGTTTCATGCGTCTATATTTTCATAAAAAACAGGAATTTAGAAGCAACACTATTTAGTCAGCTAGCAATAACTTAATCAATGATTAACACTATAGTATACTACTCCAATAATTTTATTTTTATTTTTCCATCCTGCTTTATATGTTGAAGTTAGTCGATGCAGCTCACTTCAACACCTAATGCAATCGATCTTCTTCAAACCAAGTCCAACCTAGTAATATCAACCCAGCTAAAGATTGTAATTTAAAAAAATGTAACACTGAACTATTGCGTGTCTTGCTGGCAGAGGCCTCGTGGGCCTCGTGGGATTTCTCTATAAGGGTACTTGCACCTTCTCTATTTCATAGTTTGTTATTTTTTTTAAGATGCAGCAGATTTTTTACACGCTATAGATTAGCTTCACTTGTATGTATGTTTGTAACAGACTCCTTACGCGATTTTGACCCACTTTAAACGGCCAGATTGCATTAAAATTTTGCACACCTGTCAAAGACCGATGACATAATTTGATTAAAATATCCGATTATCCTGATTAGATTCGCCAGGATTCATCATTATCTTTCCGCATCCTTTGCATGAGAGTAAGAGAGATACAGCGAGTGCGCGAAGTACGCATGCAGTTTCACTTCAATAAACCAAACTAAAAAGTAGAAAATAAATAATAGTTAAAAAAAACTAAAAAACACGGTGTTCCAGGGTAAGATCGGATCAGTCGATCAGATCGCTCGGACCGTCAGTACGTGTTCCGTTCACTTGGATATGAAAAGGTAGGTAAAATGAGATTTTTTTAAGGATCCGGACTTACCCCCGGCAACTTTTATTGTAAATTCTGGTGTAACGGCTTTACGAGTTTTGTGGCTTATCATATCAATGCAACAATTTGTTGGCTGATTAAAGTGATCTAGACACGTTAAAACTATGTAGACTGAGATCCGATCTTTCTCCATCTAAATTTGAATGTTCGGATGAATTCTGTCCGATCTTTCCCAACTGTAAAATGTATTAAAAGTTTCTCAAACTTTAAAAAAAAATATTTTAACTAAATTTTTTATTAGTTTTTTTTACAATTTTGTTAGCCGATTCGCCTGATAAAAAAAGCTAAAAGCTGTAATTATATAATATATGTATGTATTATATATTATATACGAGGGTGGTCTGAAAAGTTACGACCTAACAAAGATACAAAAACTTTTTTCCGATTTTTTTTTCAACATAGTCTCATTGTAACTCTACACACTTCTCCCAGTGATGCTCCTCTGTAACCCGTCTAAATAGAACTCGGCGTTTTTCTCTGCAAAACACTTGTTCACGAAGGTGATTGCCTCATCATTTGACGAAAATATCAAGTGTCCTCCGAGTGCAATTTTTGAATGAGGGATTTTGTTCCCTTGAAAAAGTTGCTTGGGGCTAGATCTGGTGAGTAAGGCAAGCAGTTCAAACCGTAATTCATGGATTTTCGCCACAGCTGAGGTGTGAGACGGTGCGTTGACGTTGATGTGAGCAAACGCGGCACCAAACGCACGGAAAGCTTTCTCATGTCTAAATGTTGATTTAATATGTGACAAACACATATTAAACATTTTTGACATGTTCATAGCCTCTGCTATCTCTCACTTTAATTCGGCGGTCGTCTAGCACCATTTGGTGAACTTTAGCGATGTTTTCGTCGGACGTTGCAGTTTTTGGACGTCCCGAACGTTCATCGCCTCCCAAGCTCTTACTTTTTTTTTTATTGATTGATATGATAATTTGTTTAATTTTGAAAATTTTATTTACTAAGTACCTACTTATTGATTCCAATAAAAGTTTGATTTATTCAAAATTCGGTAAAAAAATATTTACTTATTCATTTTTGTCTAACATAACACCTTAAATTTAACCTTATAGCCGAGAAATATAAACAGAACAGGTCGGTAGGTACAGGATCTAATTTGCTACAATGATAAGGCTGGTAAGTTAATAAAACAAACTATGAGGTGCTTGCTAAACCTTTGTATCTTCGTAGGTATTCCTACCTACGCGCCATGGTTAGGTTAGGTTTGTCAAAGTTTGAGAAACATAAAAACTTCATTTTTTCTGTACCGGGGTAACATCGGATTATCAGAATGATAAAAAAATTTTGCCTCTTTTTTTTGTCGTGCAAACAGTATCCCGAAAATCGATATAGATGCTTTATTGTTGGGTAAGACCGGATATTTTTATTATATGTAGCTTATGTTTGGAGCCACAGAGGCGGTTTTAGAATGTAGTCCGATGTTACCCCGTCAAGGTCCGATCTTTCCCGTGGTTTTATAAAAAATACTATTACTTTAATCACCTATAACTCAGCCACCGTTGTGTTTAGAGGGTTATCGAAAATATCTATTTATAAACCTATCTTTTATATAAAGCTCTAACAACATTTTAAGTTTACCAACAATTTAATGGTGGAAAAAAATAATATTTTGCAACATTCGAATGGTTTCCTAAAAATGGTCCGTTCTTACCCTGGAACACTTATATAGAAAACCAAACTAAAAAATAGAAAATAAATCTTAATAAATTTGAAGTAAGAATAGTGTAAAAAATTCTAATAAATGTAAATGAATAATAGTGTAAGTAAGAAAAAAATGTTTTATTTAAAAAAAAGCGTGGGGTGCTTTTTAAGATATTATCGGAATGATAATCCTTCTCATATCTGTCAATGAAATATTTATAACTATTGACACCATACACCCCACGCTTTTTTTTAAATAAAACATTTTTTTCTTACCTACAATTCATTTACATTTATTAGAATTTTTTACACTATTCCTACTTCAAATTTATTAAAATTTATTTTTTATTTTGGTTTTCTATATATAGCGTGTTTTTTTAGTTTTTTAACTATCATTTATATGTAAGTATCTACTACAAAAACGAACCAAAGAGAACTGAGACTGAACTGACTAACAAAGCGAGAACGAGATAGAACAATAAAAAGAGGCAGAAACTAAATTTACCATAGAAGTTCTATTCTATTTCATAGTCCGTTTATTTGTTTTAAATCGCGGTAGACGATCGCTGATCTCATATGACAGATGACTTTTTCTTGTTCAGGAATGTTCGGCATCGGTGGGTTATGCATTCTACAGAGTATATTTCCACTGCTTTCTTAGCTTACTATTTTAAAATAATCTATCAACCTATAAAGGAAAGTTCCATGATAATTAAACACATTCAATAAACTTTTATTTTATAATATGCATAATATTTATTTATTTATTTATATATGCCTCTAAATACATATTCTATTATTTCACATAATCAAACTACATAATATAAACTCTCTAAATTTAACGTCAGGTCATAGTGTAAAAAAATGTAATAATAATAATTACATTTATAAAACTAATATTTTATTTGGTTAATTAATAATATATTTTAAAATCTATGATTTAGATAAATAATGGTAAGTCCTTGTTATTCTAATGTCAATGTCTGAAGAGGGCGTAGATTTTCACACCATATTATTAGCTTTTATGTGTTTATCAGAGACCCTGGCGTCTATCTTTTAGTCACATAAAGTCCGATTTCGCCGGACTAAATAAAACTTTTGAATTGTAAGTGTACTATGGTGCAATGTGATTTGAACGACCAGGAATACCGAGAAAGTTCTAGACGGCCATTCCGCGATGACGTTTAGAATTGACAATTGACCATCGACTAAGACTTTATTAACAAATAAACACTTGACACTGACAAAATTATCGACAAGACAGATGCCATTATAGCAAAAAAAAAAAAAAGACGTCTTGAAAATAGGTGCTAAATAAAACCCCAGTAAATGCTAGGAATATGAATTTAATAATGGAACAAAATGACACTGATCCTGTTGATTCGTTGGACTAACTCAAATTACGTAAAATACGAAACAACAATTTAGTAGGTATAAGAAGTATCATTTAAAAATGTTACTTTAGACTTTTAATTTAGACTTCGGCAAAACCAAACTAAGATTGTAAATTTTTTACGAAATATTAGTCTGGCAAAACAACAGATTCACCACCATTGTGTTGTGACATAGACCCTTTTGTATAAAAACTCTTATCTGAAATTTGTTTAGATTTTTGCCTTTTTTGTTTTAGATTTGCCGCTAAAATGCTTTTTCGCGTCGTGTATTTTAAGATACCCCGCATTAGCGCATTTAAAGTTACATTTATCGCATGCGTATGGTTTCTCCCCTTGCTGTTTAATATGTCTGTTCTCTATATGAGTCTTAAGATAGCTACCATTAACACTTCTAAAGTCACATATATCGCAACTATATGGCCTTTCCCCTGTATGCTTTCTTTTATTATGACGATTCAAGTCATATCTCCTGCTAAATGTGTTATTACATATATGGCATACGAAAGGTTTGCTGTCTGCATGGGTTAATATATGTAATTTCATATTGCTTTTGCGACTAAACCTCTGTTTACATACATCACATTTGAACGGTTTTTGACCGGTATGGACCCTCATGTGACGGACCATGTCTATTTTTTGTAGGCATCTCGTTGGACAGAGGTCGCATGCAAAGGGTTTTTGTCCGGTGTGATTTAATAGATGCTTGTTTAGAGATGATTTTTGGATGAACGCTTTACCACAAAGCTCGCATGTATAGTCGCGGACTAAGGTCTTATCGGGGCCAATAGCGTGGGTTTTCTTATGCCGGTTCAAATGGAATTTATGAGTATAAGTCTTTTTACAATGCTCGCATGGGTGTCTCTTGCTTTGCTCGGGATTTGTGATGATCACTTCCTCGTAGCTTGTTTCTTCTGGAACTGTAAATATCTCATGTATAACTTGACAGACCACACAATTCAGATGGGTAGTAACTCTGCCATCTGCACTGTAAGTAGTGGGTTCAATCCCTAGGACAAACATTGTTTGTTCTGCGTCTGGGTGTTTATAAGGTATCATAAGTATGTATTATAAAATTTGATCAGTCAGCCGATTCCCATAGTACAAGCTTAGGTCTAGATGGTTCTGTGTGAATCAATATTATTTTTAATTACAAGTAGATGGGTAGCAATATTAAAAGATTGAGAGGTTAAGTACAAAAAAATATATACCTTTTACTTCAAATACAGCATCTAAATCACCCTCAAACTCTTGCTTTATTTTTTCTACCTTTACTCTGTTGGCCAGTTCACTCATAGCATTTATTTTTTTATTTTTATTGTATTCTTCTTTCTCGCTGGCCATTTTTTCGTAATCAGTGATTTCATTTTTAATTATAGCCATCATATTAGGCGTTTCAATGTTGACTTGTTCTTCCTTAGTGGCCAGTGCGTCGCTGTCAGTGATTTCTTTTTTTACTAAAGCCATTTCTTTAGGCCATTCAGTGCTTGTTAGCTCTTTCTCAGTGGTCAGTTCATTGCTGTCAGTGATTTCTTTTTTTATAGTTGCCAGTATTATAGGTTCTATTTCGGTTTCGGTTTCATTGATCTGGTTTAACACCTCCTTGCATTCTTCTTTGATATCTACTTTGATTTGAGAAGTGAGTACTTCATCGTTCACACACAAAAATTGCAATGGCGTCCAGGAAAGCTTGTGAACGAATTTTCTGTCTAAAATTGAAACCGTCTCTTCTGTTAGCTGGAAAACACAATTTCAATTGAAGTTAACCCCAATACTAAACTATATCTCAATAATATTGTTTATGTGAATGTTTATATGTTGATAATATACATTATCAACATATAAAAGAGATAACTACTCGTTATGGAAAATAACTAAGAACTTCAAAAGGCCAAATCTCCACGTTCCACCTATTAGGAAGTCGCCCGAAGACCGTTGGGCTAGAACGAGAAGTGAAAAAGCAGAACTATTTGCCAAACACCTAAGCGACGTCTTCACTCCTAATCAGTCCACAATGGTAGAGTTCGAAGCAGAAGTGGATCGAGTTATCAACAGTGACCAACAGCTATCTCCATTGTTGACACTTGTCACAATTAAGGAACTTGCAAAGATCATACGAAATCTCAAAAACAAAAAAGCCCCAGGTTTTGATCTAATAACAGCTGAAGTCCTCAAACAACTACCAAGAAAAGTCATAGTTTTCCTGACAATGCTGTTTAACGCCATCCTTAGAACACACTATTTCCCAAAACAAAGTAAAAACTCATTTTACATGATCATAAAATCTTACTTGACCCAGAGAAAACTCCAGGTCAAGTATGAGGAAGACTATTCGAACCTGTACGATATAACGGCCTCAGTCCCGCAGGGATCGGTACTCGGCCCGGTACTTTACTCTATATTCACTGCAGACCTACCAGAAACAGACAACGTTGTAACGGCAACATATGCAGACGATACCGCATGTCTCGCTAGTGACAAGGACCCAAATAAAGCCTCGCAGAGACTGCAGGAACAGCTTCACAAAATAGACTTGTGGCTAAAAAAGTGGAGAATCAAACCTAATGTGGCAAAATCAACACAAGTTACATACACGCTCCGGAAAGGGGACTGTCCACCAGTTTGTATGGAAAACAAAACGCTACCAAGCAACAACACCGTCAAATACCTGGGATTACACTTGGACAGAAGATTAACTTGGGCCAACCACATAAAAGCCAAAAAAACCGAAGCCAATATGCAACTCAAGGGATTCTCCTGGCTACTTGGCCGCCAATCCCAACTATCAATCAGCAACAAACTGATAGTCTACAAGGCTATAATAAAGCCAATATGGACGAATGGCATTGAACTCTGGGGAACAGCCAGTAACTCAAACATCGAGATCCTCCAAAGGTTCCAAAACCTAGCTCTAAGAACCACCTCCAAAGCACACTGGTTTGTAAGAAACACCGAAATACACGAATACCTGGAAATAGCAACCGTCAAAGAAGTCTGGAAATATGCCATAAAATACAAGGAAAGACTAAGAACACACACAAACACACTAGCCCAGAACCTCCTAAATAACGGAGAGAGCGTAAATCGCCTAAAGAGATGGCAGGTGCTAAACCTGGACATGAGAAGCTGACTATCTAATAGCCAGTGTGGTGCCAGTCAATGGAAGGGCGCCCCAAAACAATGACTCCAACGAAAGGATCTGATTATGGCTATACAGCCGATTGCAGATATCAAAAGGAAAAAAAAAAAAATGTGAATGTTTAGGTATTTATTACACAATGCAACTTTGTAAAGGCTGTTTGTTCTGTGCCTGGGTGTTCTAGTATCATATTTATACATATTTAATGACGAAAGTGATGAAAGTAAATTATTCATCCTAAGCTGCGATTATATAGTTTCGTTACTAAAAAAAACCTATCGTGGATTGGTATTACAGAAGGTTGATATCATATGAATAAAAACTGAACATAATTGACGACCTCTGTGACGCAGTGGGCTAAGGTTCGGCTGAGACGCAGGTTGCGGGTTCGATTCCCGCCGCGTGGCAAATGTTTGTATGATCTGCAAGTATAGGTTTTGGTTCTGGGTGTTTCTATGCATAATATGTATGTATTTAAAATATATATATATATATATATATAAGTAGTACATATATCAGTCATGTGGTACCCATAATACAAGTTCTGTATAGTTTTCTGATTTATTTATCCTTACTAATATTATAAATGCGAAAGTAACTCCGTCTGTCTGTGTGACCGTGTTAAATAGTGTCATTCCTTTTTGTAAAGGCTTAGGCAAATTCAAGTTGTTTATAAGTAATGGCCATTATATATGTTAATAATGATTTATTATATAATTAATGAACCTGAATGCCACTGCTAGAGAACTGTGTGAGTATCTCCTCGGCTTTGCGAGACATGACCATGAATCTGATACATCGCTGCAGGTGAAAGTAGCAAACGAAGCATAATGTTTCCGGCCTCTTGTCTTCTGTGCGGAGCTGGAATTACCAATCAATTAATGAATCTCCATCTGAGATATATTATTATTATTATTATTGTTTCTAAAAACACTGGCAGTTTAAAGGTAATGTGTGTAGGTACATCACATAATATCATTATCATCATCATTATCATATCAGCCCCTAGAAAACCACTGCTGAACATAGGCCTCCCCAACAGATTTCCAGGAAGAACGATTTTGAGCCCTCTCCATCCACCAACTTCCTGCGATCTTTACAATGTCGTCAGTCCATCGAGTGGGGGGTCGTTCTATGCTTTGGTTTTCTGTCCTTGGTCACCATTCGAGAACTTTTAACTCAATGCACACAACACCATCTAGCCCCGAACTAAGCATAGCTTGCATTATGGTGACCAGATGACTGATAGAATACTTATATATTTTTAAATACATACTCATGATACTTTATAACACCCAGACACAGAACAAACACCAATGTTCTTCACACAAATGTTTATCCTGGGAGGGAATCGAACCCTCAACCTACAGCGCAGAAGGCAGAGCTACTACCAACTGAGCTGACAGGCCAGTTGCCAGCCAGTTACGAAATACAGTTTTATTATTGTTATAGTGGCCTAGTGGCACAATTTGTGAACTTAAATTATGGTATCTAGGTGTTGTAAAGTATCATAAGTATATATTTAACTAAATGTAGGTATTATAACAGTCATCTAGTTCCCACAGAAGCTTTGCTGAGTTTGGGTCTAGATGATTTGAGGTACTATGTGGATAAGTAATGTTACAGGCAAGGAGTAATGACAAGAACATTGCTTATAGTGACTTCAAAACATCCAGATAGGATAGGGACTGCCTCTGGTCATCTTAACATAGTCTTATCTTGGGTTTTCCTCAATATCTTTGTCATAATCCTGGCTTCAACTCGCAGGGTCAGCTGCCCTTTGGTCAATGGATCTACCATCTTGGTATTAGTGTTAGATTTATGCGCTTCCGCTATGCGCGTAAGATAGGGAAAGGCTACAGTCGAACCTTTGTGGTAGGTCTACTGTGTGGGAAACTATATAAACATAAAATACCAACATCGTGATGTCATTGATATGACCTAATGTTCCTTAATCTAGTGCTTACATTCTAAGGTGCTTACGTACACAATACAAAGTAGTAAGCTAAGAAGTTTCATATTACCTTAGTTGCAAGTTTGTTAAATATTTCTTCGTACCGTGTGTTCGCAATGAGGTGCATTCTGACGTTACTGGCTAAACACACCCTGCACAAAGATACGTTAGACATTTTTGGCCAAGAGATTCACTCGCAGGTTACACAAGAGAAATGCAGATCAACAGAACACTGAAATAATTAATACGCGATCTTCTTCCTCAAATCAAAACATGCACATATTGTGACCGCCACCCACAGACAGAACACTAAATAAATTTTGTGGATATTTACACGAAGTTTTTTTTTTTATGAAATGAAATGAAAAAAAAATTTCATGGAGCTCTGTATTAATAAATGCTTCCACATACATTTTTCTAAAAAACGTGTCCTTAATATTGCGACTATTAATATATTTGGCACTAACTTACAAACTGTACATCAGATTCGTGACCCAAGTCACGAATCTGTGATGATTGATAATAATTAAAATTTTAATGTTCATTTTGACCACGTCATAAAAAAAAACAGCTCAGATGATAGGGTTCATTAGGCGCAATACTAAAGGGTTTAAACATCAAACTAAAGTTGTGCTATACAACGCGCTTGTGCGCAGTCACCTTGAATTCGCATCTGTCGTCTGGAACCCATTCTACACAGTGCAGTCCCAAAGGATTGAAAATTTGCAAAGAAGTTTTACGAGACATCTTGCTTTTATCTCCCCAGGAATTTTCCACAAAATTTCTTATGCTAAACGCTTGAGTCATTTCAAAATGATAACACTAAGGAACCGTCGCATAGTTCATGATCTGAACTTCTTACATAAGATCATTAACGGAAAAACCGGATACAACCGTTTAATAAGCTGTTTCTCTCTTACGGTCCCTCATAATTTTCCTAGAAAGCCCATTAATAAGATTTTTAGCACTCCGTTCTCACGTACTAACCTTGGTCTCAACTCTCCATTCTCTAGAATAATGTAACGAGTAGGGGAGCAGGGGGGAATTGGAGCCTACTAAGGAAAAAGTTCAATAAAAGGCAAATTTATTAATACTTTAGGATTTTTATATTAGAAACTAAATCCTTATTTAATTGGCTATCATTTAATCACAGCGTCAACGTTACCTTATTAGGCATTTGGTCACAAATAAACTTTTTACAAAAAAACAGAATCGCTCCCATTACCCGACTTTGCGGGAAATGAGAGCCTATAAATTCCCATATGTGTAATGGGAGCTAGTTGATTATTAAGTTTGTCTCAAAAAAATCTATAAGTCAGTCTGAAATGTCACTTATTAACATAAACTTAACCGTATATTAATTAACTTTAAGGATCAACGCAAAACACGCAATGTAACCGGGCTGTCAGAACCAGAGCATTCTGTATGAGCCCATTTACCGCAACGTCTGCAACGGTATCAAATTTCGTTACTTTTTCCTGTGTCACAACAAATAGCACACAATGTCTCTTCTTCTGAATGTTCTGACTCATCGTCGCAAAGATTCTCAACGCCTTCTTCTTCAGACGTGTCAGTTTCACCTCTGAAAAGTTTATTTTTTATTCTTTTTACTTTTCTTTTTTGTTGGTTGTCTTCTTTTGTTTTTTTATTTATTTCTACAGTACATTTTCTTTCTTTATTGCTGGTTTATCCCTTCTTCTATGGATTGGTTAGTCTTAGTTTTAATTTTTTTCTCTAAACGTTTCTTCTTCGCTTCGTTAAATCGATCTGCGAAACCATTTTTTCAGCCATGGCGTAACATGTCTTACAAAACTGAGCCCTCGTCAGTCCGTAAAAAATATTTGACATCTTATGAAGATGATCAGCCAGAATGGCTTCTTGTTTCTCAGTGAACACAGAGGGCCTTTCTAGCTTTTTGGAGGACATTTGTAGGTAGCATTGCTAGATTGAGCTTATCTAAACCTCTTATTCATGCTGCTGTAGGGTATTCCAATCTCTTTTGATTGACCTCGTATACCGATGTATCGTCACGCCGAAGTTTTTTGACAGCTTTTTCTAAGGTTTCAACAGTCCAAATAGCTTCCGTAGTGGTGCGTTCTCTTTTTCTTGGGATTTTGGCATATGAAAAAAAAAACATTAAAATGCTTATGGGGTAATTAGAGCTACAAGGGGTAATCAGAGCCTAATAAGCTCTGATTACCCGAACACCAACATCTTCAAATTGAATAAAATGATATTCTAAATCTAGCTTGTAATTAAATCATACGCACAGACACTCAAAATTGATAACATTAGCTATAAAATAAAACAGGTTTGATTGTAATAAATATATAACTTCACACTTACCCGGCCGTTGAAATTTCGTATTTTTTGTAAGCGCGGAGCAAAAAATCGACAAGCGTCTGTAGTCACATGACGCGTGGCACTGTTGAGCTTAGTACGGCAGGGGAACACTGCCACAGTATGACGAAGAAGCCTTATTGGCAACCGAGTGACTACGAGCTATAGTTTTGTCTCTAGTCGCACCGCTCCCATTACCCGCTGGCTCCCATTACCCCCTCCTCCCCTACAGTCTAGTTACACAAAAGAATCTTAATATAGATGTGTTAGGTGACTCGTTACTTGCTTATAAAAATAAATCGAGCATTTCCTTGGTTCTCACCAGGAAGAACCTGCATCTTAGAACCTATCTATTAGTATATTGTCTCGTATTTTGAAGTCCCACTTTTTTATTCATAATTATAATTAATAATTATAATAATTTATTATTTATTTCTTTAAGTTTCTAGTATTAGTTTAGAATAGGTTAGTTTATATGCCTATATTTTGTATATATTTTATTATTTTAATTCTTTTAGATTTAGTTAATTATTTCTTATATAAATTTAAGCTGTTGTCTGTATAACTTGTGTTGTATTTTATGGCTAATGCTGGGCATGCCTGTAATTGGTGCATATTCCATAAAATGTTATTATTAATATATTAGATTCATATGTTTGTTATATGTACTGTTGGCGATGCCTAATAAATAAATAAAAAAAAAACTAGGTGTGCGTTGCCCTACCAAAATGTTGACGAATTTCAGGGTTTTGAGTATGCAGATAATAAGAGCATTGTTTCGTGTAATTGTGTACGAAATTTCATAATTGTGCGTCCACAGGAAAAAAGTTATGGACAAAAAACAGATCTTGCTAGGGGAACATTTGCAACGTTAGTGCAGCAAGATTTTTTGAAATAATGGACCTAGCTTTAAAATAATAAATGGATTGGAAGGCTTATAATTGTGCACGATTGTGCACAAAAATTCAAATTTGTGCATCCAAGGACTTTCGAGATAATCATGTTTTTGCTGACTATGGCGAAACTTTGATGTCAGTTTACACGAGCTCTAGACAAGTGACCAAGTCAGAATTTGCCTAAAAATTAGTGCGTTGAGCTAACTCTCTGTGTTGAAATTTTCAGCAATAACAAACGACTAGTTTAAGAAATATATCAAAAACCCATAATATAACCCGGTCTATTTTCATAGACTATTGAAAAGTGGTGCCATAGTACATAACAACGACCATCCTAAATTGTCAGCATTGCAATGTTCTTAGTTATCTTTCTATCTATAGTTATAAAATAGTTATAACATATGTATGACATGAATAGTTTTACATTAAGAAATATTATTTAACATACCTAAGTTGGTGAACAAACGAAGTGCCTACCTATTTATTTCTAAATATAGTTAATTATAAGAATTGCTTAAACACCGTTGGCGTTGGTCACTGACTTTAGAAACCATCAGTGTGTGTGTGTGGTTTTTTAGCCAGATTATTCCTCAAAACTTTATATTATTATTATGGATGAGAAAATGGTATAAAAACAATGAAAATTGATAATTTTACAGCTTCATCAAAATGTTAGAAGGAGAATTTCATTACAATGTTTACTTGATTGTAAAATGTACATTCACTTATGCAAGTAAATTATAATATTAGCACATGTTATTAATCAAATTTTATTTATCCTACTGGTATATGAGAACGATGAAATATTTTTTTTCCATTTTGGCTTTATTCATGATTAAAATTTTGCTTTTTATGTGTAGGTAAATATTAAATAACAAATGTATGCATAAATCAAGTAAAGTCAAGTCAAAAGATACTTTATTCAATATAATCACAAGGATCACTTTGAAACGTCTTACATACCTACTAGGTGAATTTAGGTGCCAATTCATCCTAACCCAAGGTTTTGGTCCTAGCGATTTTTTACATGATCCATCTTATAACTACCTTAACTACGAAATACTAATACAAGAGAGTTTATAAATTTAAAGTCTGATAACTGTCTGACGGCAGAGCGACATACGGTCATGCATTCTTGTCAATAATATAGTCATTTATGTTATAATATTCTTTCTTCAAAAGACTACCTTTTATGTATGCTTTAAATTTCTTAATAGGTAGTTTAGTAGCATTTTCAGGAAGCTTATTATAGAAGCGCACCGATACTACCACCAATACTACTAAATACATACTACCTGTAAGAAAAATACCATTGAGAAAAGTGTCATTTTGTTCATCGGCTATAAAAAACAATGATAATCGTTTATTTTTTCAACTCCACGATTATTGTTTTGATGAGAAAGTTTGATTACTTGTAAATTGTATATACACTCAAATAAAGTAATATGTGATCACAAGTTATTGACAAAAAAAAAATATTTGTTAAGGTATGTGAGAACGATGAAATAATTTGTTTTGCAATATACCCTTTAATCATGATTAAACTTTTCCTGTTTATGTGTAAATATTAAATATCAAGTGAATACAGACATACATACTGTACAGGATTCCATACATTCCTTGCGCTGGGATTTGAGAGCTTGAAACACCATTCAGTTTTTTCTTTCTTTATTTTCTTCTTGTTCCTTACTGCTAGGCTGCTACTGGACTGAATGCCAGTCGCTACATATCGCTCAATATTTATACAAAATATTGCCTAGATAAAGCTGCTCTCTGATTGGCGGACCAATAGGAAGCGAGGAATTTTAGACAATCAGAGAGCTTTATTTTTCCTATACATTTTCAACACTTCTGGGTCGGCTATTTCAATATGATGTACCTATTTCTATCACATTATTTTAACACTATTTTGATACGTTTGCGCGAGTTTTCCTATTTACTATTTTCTATGACACGCTTTGTATGACATCTATATACCTACCTACCTATCCCTATAAGGTATTTAGAACTTTATTTATTTAAATATCTATAAAGCAACTATAAATCTTAACTACGAAACAAATGGTGATTAACTTAGAAATATAACTTTTTAACTATTAGCTACGTTATAACTACGAGTATAATCTATCCATGCGTCGTCCTGCACATTTCTCCCGCCGTGCGACCGTGTTGCAGCAACTCGGTGTAGGGCGACGTCGTCGATCGGCAGGATCACTAGTTTTCGCACCGGCCTCCGCAGAACTCCTCCCTTCGTAGACACGTCGACTGTCCGCACGACGCTATCCGGTCCAGGGTACACGGCTGCTACTCTTCCTCGGATCCAAACGTTGCGCGGCAGGTTGGCATCTATGAGTTGTACTAGGTCACCGACTTTGACATTTGGACCCTTGCCGTGTGGCTCTCGTCGTTTCTGTAGTTCTGGGAGGTACTCTCTGAGCCATCTGGCCCAGAAGACATCAGCGAGTCTTTGGGCGGCGCGCCAGCTTGTCCTTGTAATCGTATCTCGTTCGTTGAATTCTCCCGGCGTAGGTACTTGTCCCGGCCCTCCGAGCAAGAAGTGATTGGGTGTTAGGGCCTCGGGATCTTCTTCGCTGACCGATACGTGAGTCAACGGACGACTATTGACAGTATACTCGACTTCCGCCAGCAGCGTGGAGAGAACTTCTTCCGTTGGGTAACGTTCGTGAAGAGTGGCTTCGAGTGCTGTCTTCACTGAACGTACCATTCTCTCCCATGCTCCTCCCATAAATGGCGCTCCAGGTGGGATGAATCGCCAGCCTATCGTCTTCTTTGCCGCTTCCTCCGCTGTTGCTTCGTCGATTGCTCGTCGTAGCTCTTTGTCCGCTCCGCGTAGATTGGTCCCATTGTCAGACCATATCTGTGCTGGTCGTCCTCGTCGCGCTATCATTCGGCGAAGGGCCATTATTGCCGAATCGGTGCTGAGCGAAGCTGCTATCTCTAGATGGATCGCTCTTGTCGTCAGGCAAGTAAATATAGCGACGTAACGCTTCTGATGATTACGTCCCACTGTGACTGTGAGCGGACCAAAGTAGTCCACCCCCGTGTAGGTGAAGGGTCGCTTATGATGTGCTAAGCGACATGGCGGCAGGTCACCTGTTCTTGGGTATGGCGGTACCCGAGTCTTCATTCTGCAGTGTAGGCACATGCGCAGAAGCGAGCGAGTCGTGGGGCGTAGGCGCAGGATCCAGTACTGTTGTCGGCACTCGTTGACTGTTGCCTCGACTCCGGCGTGATGTCGCTGTTTATGTATAGCTACGATCCAGAGCTTGACTATAGGGTGGCCCCCATCAAGTATCATCGGACTCTTGAAGTCTTCAGATACTAGTTCTGTAGCTTGGATACGGCTTCGAAGTCGTAAGACTCTATCAATGTATTCGACGCTCAGCTGCTTCAAACGACTTTCACTATGTATCGGCTTCTCTTTCTTCAAATTTTCTATCTCATTCTGAAATGAGTCTTCCTGGGCCGATCGCATGAGTAGTCGTTCAGCTTTCTTGAGGAGTTCTGCGGGGATTGGAAGGGCTTTCTTCTGTTCTCTATTTACTTTCTGTAGGGAAAGCTGTTTCGGTATAGCTTTTTTAGCTACTCTTCTCCAATCTGGGTCTGCTATTGTATTCTTCTTAGTCCGTTTGTAGTTGACTCTCTGCTTGTTAGTTCTACAGAGTTGTATAAACTGTAGAACTCTGGCTGTCGTGAAGCGGAGTCTTTCCCAGTTGGAGAATCTCGTAACGTCTGGAAGGGCTTCAGAAAGCTTCTGTTGGTTGATGACGGCGATGTGATGAGTTCGCTCTTCTCCTGTGGGCTCTATTGTCGTCGGCGACGCTGTCGTTTCTGTTGGCCAAGATTCCTCGGTCATGTGCAGGAATTCCGGGCCCTTGTACCATCTATGTTCTTTATTAAATGCTATAGGTACATCTCTCGTCGCATCGTCCGCCACGTTCGTCTTCGTGGGCACCCATCGCCATTCGTTGACTGTCGCGACGTCTTCTATTGCTGCGAGTCGATGAGCTACGTAGGGCTTGTAGGATCGTGATCCAGTCTTGATCCAGGTGAGAACTGTCTTGCTATCAGTCCAGAATGTCTTGGAGTCTGGTTTTCTTTCGTGCTCTTCTATGACGGCTTCCGCTAGGCGCGTGCCCATTACGGCGGCTTGAAGCTCTAGACGTGGGATCGAAGTGAGTTTCAGTGGCGCCACCTTAGCTTTGGCCATGATGAGTGAGACGTTGACTTCATTGTTCGGCGATGTAGCTCTCCAGTAGAGGACCGCTGAGTAGGCTGATTCGCTTGCATCGGTGAACACGTGAAGCTGGAGCGTTGTAGCGTCGCTATACTGTAGATACCTCCTGGGTATGGCTAAATTGCTCAGGCTTCTCAGATGCGTCATCCAGTTCTTCCATTGCTCAGCTAGGTCTTCAGCTATCTCTTCATCCCATGCCGTCCCTCGGCGCCAAACTTCTTGGAGTATCTGTTTTGCTCTGATCGTAACCGGCGATGCAAAACCGAGTGGATCGAATAGAGACATGACTATTCTCAGGGCTTCTCTCTTTGTTGGCGTTTTCCCTTCAATGAGTGACGGCGGGAGTCTTGCTAGGTTCAGGTTGAAGGTGAGTTCATCTGTGTACGGCTTCCAAATCAAACCCAAGACCCGTTCTGACTGTTCCTCGGACTTGTAAATCTCTCTATCTTGATCTGAGTTCTCTTCGCCCACGGCTTCTAGTAGTTGCGGCGAGTTTGACTTCCATTGTTTTAACTCGTAGCAGGCTTGTCTATGTATATCGCGTACGCCTGTAGCTATGCGCACTGCGTCCTCTGTGTTCTTGAAGCTGTCTAGGTAGTCATCTACGTAGTGCTTCTCTATTATTGCAGCTGCTGCCTCGGGCTGAGATTTCTCGTGCTTCTTGGCGTTCAAGTTTTTCACGAAGATCGCTGTCGATGGTGAGCTGGATGCACCAAAGATGAGAGATGTCATTCTATATTCTTCAGGAGGTTGATCATCTCGTCTATCCTTTCGCCATAAGTATCTCAGGGCATCTCGATCTTGTACTCGAAGCTTAACCTGCATGAACATTTCTTTGATGTCCGCCGTCACTGCTATTTGATGTTGACGAAATCTCATCACTACTCCAGGAAGAGACTGTAGAAGGTCTGGTCCCTTGAGCAGCATATGATTGAGGGAGACTCCTTTCGTCTTGGCTGCTGCATCATGTACCACCCGCAGTTTATCCGGTTTCATTGGATTGATCACGGCGAAGTGTGGGAGGTACCAGGTCCTATTTGGAGTCTTCTCTATAGGGGCAGGCTCGGCGTATCCCTTATATATTAAGGCTTCCATTTGTTCGTTGTATTTCTCCTTCAGTGCTGCGTTGCGATCTAATTTCTTTTCTATGCCGAAGAGTCGGTTGAGCGATGATTCGTAGTTGTTCGGTAGAACGATGTCGTCATTGCGCCATAGTAGAGCTGTCTCGTATCTTCCTTCTTCTGTGTGGACTGTATTTTCTTCTAAGATACGTAAGGCTTGCTCATCTGGATCTGTCTTTGGTCTTCTAGGATTGAGGCAGAGTCCATCCATGGCGAAATACTGTCTCATCAGATCCTCTAAGTTCTCCTCGGCTGGCACCTCAGCTATGTGGGATACGTAGTCTATGTTGCGTCCGAGTGTACGGGTATGAGTCCCGTGCAGCACCCAGCCTAGTGGCGTGAGAGATGCCACTGGTTGCTTTGCGTTCCCTTTCCTGATCTTCGATGAGATGAGAAGGTGCCAGTTGTCTTGACCGATGAGTATTAGAGGTCTGGCATTTTCGTAGCACAGTACTTCACCGATGTCTCTTAGATGTCGACATTTGTTGACTTGATCCTTGGAAACTCTTTGTGGCGATACCTTGAGATTCTTCATCGTTCTGGCTTGAATCTTCTGCTCTGTTCTATTCGGACCTTCTATTGTGAAGTTGACTCTTCTTGATTCCGATTCAGCTGTCTTCATGGCGTGGATCGCTTCTATGTGCAGGGGATCGACGGGTCCTTGGGCTCCAATGTCGTTGGCTATGCTCTCGTCGATGAGAGTGACCGTTGACCCGTCGTCCAGCAGCGCGAAGGTGTCGATGGTGCCTTTAGGTCCAGACGCTTTGACTGGAACTATCTTCAAATATGACTGCTTGTTCGACGTCCAGGCGGAGTTGATTGATTCTATTGGGTTGGGATCTGCCGGCTTCTGGACTTTATCCGCGTGCAGCATCTTGTGGTGCGAATACTTGCACCCGTTGACGCCGCAAGTCTTCTGCCGGCAACTGTGGACTTGACTCCTGTAGCGTAGGCAACGGAAGCATAGTCTTCTATTCTTGGCAATATCCCATCGATTGTTGACATCCGCTTTCTTGAACTTGTCACAGTCTTCTATTGAGTGTCCTGCTATTTCGCAGCTCGGGCATTTCTTCGTATTCGGCTGACTATCTATTACGTTGTTTACTTTCTGTGGACGCTTCTCTTTCGGTGCGATGTCTTCGGGCAGCGCATAAGGTGCACATATTTCAGCTTGCCTCTTCATAAATTTCTCGAACTTCATTAAGGCTGGATCTTTCTTCGGTTGTGTGTCTGCGAAGTCGTAGAACTTGAGGCGCATCGATGGGGTAAGCTTCTCTAACAGGACTGTGAATAGCTCTGGATTGTGGAGATAATGGACGCAGTCTAAATTTTCCAGAGTGGATACGGCGTTCGTCACGTGAGTAGAAAACACGCAGGTCTCCCTCGGCGAGTCATTCAGGCGCGGCAGGGCCCGAAGTGTATCCATCTCCAGCTTGGCTATAGATTCCGGTCTTCCAAATCTCGTTTCCAGAGTCTCCATGATCTTCGTTGGGTGCGTGTTGTTGATGAGTAGACTCTGCACTGCTTCTTTGGCTTTCCCCTTCAAGTTCTTCCGTAGTCGATTGACATTCTCAACCTTCGTGTAGACATCTTCAGTTTCTTTGTAGGCTGCTCGGAACGGCAGCCATTCCTTGTGTGATCCGCTGAATTCAGGCAACTCAACGAACTTCGACTTCTGTCCCGCTTTGATGGCGCTGGTGATCGCTGCTGATAAGCTTGAGAGGGTTTGTTCCAAGGTGACTCCCGCCGGTGTTGGCACTGCAGGCTGCAGCAGTGTTTTGTCTATAGGCTTCGACGGGGCGCTATATATTGGTTCTAGGTTCACTCCCGCCGGTGTAGGTACTGCAGGCTGCAGCAGTACTTCGTCTATGTGGTTCGGCGGGGTACTGTGTCCTTCTATCCGATGGTCCTCTTCAATGGCGGCGACCGAGTCTATTGCAGGGGCAGGAACGGGTTCCCGTTGGTGAGGTTCGTTGGAGATTGCTAACATCGCCTGTGCTTGAGTGTTCAACCAGGTGTCCACTCGGGTGTTGACTTCAGACTTTGAGAAGATGGAAGCGTCGTCATCCTCTTCATCGTCAGTGTCCATGGCTTCTATACGAGCTAGCGTGGCAGCAGCTAGCTGGGCTTGAATGCGCAGGAGATCTTCTTTCGCTCTTGCTATCTTCTGTGCTTTTGATCTGGAACGGGTAGACCCAGCGGCGCTTCGGCGCTGCGGGTCCGGCAGCGGCATGCGTTCCTCGCATGGATCCAGTCGTGTCTTGTGCTTTGTTCCCCTCTTCGTAGGTTCTATTCTTGATGCGGGCTTGGGGGGAACAGCTGTAGATGGCGTAGCAGTGTCCCTAGCAGTAAGGCTCTCCGCTCTCCTCGTCGTGGCGCCACTCTTCTCTGTGGCGGCTGATGTACCCGTTGCCGCAGAGGTATCCGCAGTCGTCGCTGTGGTTTCTGTAGTAGAGGTTTCCGCCGATATTTCAGTTGCGGAGGTTTCCACCGTAGTCTCAGTCGCGGAGGTTCCAGATGTTGCCGTAGTTCCTTCGGACGAAGACGGGTTCGTAGCCGACGACTGTGCGCGTCCCTTTCCAACGGAGCGTGTGACCGGCATAGTGGCTCGATGTGAGAGTCTTGATTCTTCTTTTCTTGAGGCTTCAGGCTTCTTATCCGGCTATCGGAGGACCATTAAATATACAGGATTCCATACATTCCTTGCGCTGGGATTTGAGAGCTTGAAACACCATTCAGTTTTTTCTTTCTTTATTTTCTTCTTGTTCCTTACTGCTAGGCTGCTACTGGACTGAATGCCAGTCGCTACATATCGCTCAATATTTATACAAAATATTGCCCAGATAAAGCTGCTCTCTGATTGGCGGACCAATAGGAAGCGAGGAATTTTAGCCAATCAGAGAGCTTTATTTTTCCTATACATTTTCAACACTTCTGGGTCGGCTATTTCAATATGATGTACCTATTTCTATCACATTATTTTAACACTATTTTGATACGTTTGCGCGAGTTTTCCTATTTACTATTTTCTATGACACGCTTTGTATGACATCTATATACCTACCTACCTATCCCTATAAGGTATTTAGAACTTTATTTATTTAAATATCTATAAAGCAACTATAAATCTTAACTACGAAACAAATGGTGATTAACTTAAAAATATAACTTTTTAACTATTAGCTACGTTATAACTACGAGTATAATCTATCCATGCGTCGTCCTGCACACATACTACCTATAAGTAAAATCCTTAGATAAAAGTGTAATTTTGTTCATCGGGTATAAAAAACAATGAAAATTTTCTATTTTACAACTTCGTCATTATTGTTTTAATCAGAAATATTACTAGATTTTAAAATGTACCTTTACTCATTTAAACTAATATATAAGCACATGTTATTGTAGGTACATAGAAAGGTACCTATAAGCTAAAGATAACTGTTTATTTTGACTGGCCTGTCAGCTCAGTTGGTAGTGGCTCTGTCTTTTGCGCTGTAAGTTGAGGGTTCGATTCCCTCTCAGGATAAACATTTGTGTGAAGAACATAGGTGTTTGTTCTGTGTCTGGGTGTTATAAAGTATCGTAAGTGTATAAAAATATTTACCTATGTGTATAAAAATATTTAAGTATTCTATACGTTTTCTAGTCACCATAATACAAGCTATGCTTAGTTTGGGACTAGATGGTGTTGTGTGCATTGTCCTAGTGGACACTAATTAGGGACCAGAATTTATAATGACCATTTCTCCCATTTTTAAAATTTTTGTTTTTTAGTAGGTAATGTTTGATACTTATAATATTGTTATTCTATGCATATAATTTATAGGTATTAACTTACTTATCCTTCCGAAATGATCATAACAATCATTTAATATATTTTTGCAGATTTTCCACCAACGGCGGCGTGCCTGTTTTATATTTTGTAGCTGATTTGGGTGTTGTGATTGGCTGCTATTGACCAACTTCACAATGTAGTCATTATTTTATTGAACCTGAGACTGCTACAGGACATACTTAATAATTCTCATGGGACTCATAGTAAGTTTTACCTATTTGTTACATATTATTTTAATATCATTTGATTTCTCTAACAAAAGTTACCTATTTAATATACAGTATTACCAATACTTAATAATATTTGATAAATTTAGCGGCGCACTGTAGTTGTTTGCTATATTCATATCTATATAGCTATATACCTATAGCTTAACTATACATTACGCTAATAATCGTGTGCAGTCGTGTGTGTGTGTTTTGCTGGTGCGAACGTGCGTTGATGCACTTTTCGAACTTTACAGTTTCATTATAGCATAGATTAAATAACTCTATACCTACCTAACTATAAGGCTTTGCAAGCGATGTAAGTACACAAAACATTATGTCCTTCAAGATACAATCTATCTCCTAACCAGATTTCATCAAGATGAGATCGCCATTTAGCTGCCGAAGACACTTTCGAATTTATAATATTAGTATGGATAATAGGTTGGCATGTGAAAGTATCTACTTGTTTACTTACTACTATTTTAGTAATGAAAGTATTTTTTTTAGGACATGACGATGATTTAACCCGCAATAAATATGCAATCAGTGCCAGCCAACCAACAAATCCAACGAGAAAGGTACTAGCCTCACTTTAGTACGAAATATTTATGTGATGTGATTTAGCGTGTGAATAATGTTTAATTTTAAGTTAATTAGAATGACTAAAATAATATTGTAAAAAAGAAAATTGATATGTGATTTTAAAAATAAAGCAGGTAACCTAAAAGATTCTTACATAAATATTATAATTATGTTTGTCTTTATTGAGTACTTTTTGTTTTCCTATCCCTTATTCCATTAACACAAATGAATACCTCAAAAAGTGGCAGCCTAATTTAGTGTCTTGTCAAAAATGACAAAAATTAAAGAATATAAGATTGGCTGAAGATTCGGCCGAACATTCGTATATAAGAAACGTTGCGGTACTGTAATGCTAGAACATTTGTACTATGGTAAACATGGCGATTTTTATTATAATGCTGACAATTTAGGTTGGTCGTTGTTATGTACTACTATATATATATATACACTAATTTTTGGCCAAAATCTGACTTTCTCATGAGAAAGACAGATTTTGGCCAAAAATTAGTGCCTTGAGCTAACTCTCTGTGCTGAAATTTTCAGCAGTAACAAGCGACTAGTTTAAGAAATATATATATGTTTTGATAGTATCAGAATTCCATAATCGCTCCGCAGCACCGCAGCGGGGCGTAATTTAAGTAAAACTACACAAATACTTACTTATTCTATGTGTGTTATATCTTAGAGGATATATATATATATATATATTTAAATTCATTTCCGTTTATTTACACCTTATTTTAACATTACATATTATAATATCTAATGCGTTAAAAATAGGAACACAAAACAGCAGGGGAAAAATTCAAGTTAAAATAATAAATACCTACAGAGAAAACGTAAAAAGGGATATACTGGTGGCAATTCGGTTGGTTCATTTCTAGAATTAGGAATTGTCTAAAAATATATTTAGTTAGTCATAGCATTTGTAAAACCTATTCGGTTGGTACCATCTAACTAAATTAGGAATACTTAATTAAGTGAGATAAAATTAGGATAAGTTGGTAGCAGCAGAATACCAAAGGTTAATTTGACAGTTTATAACCTAATTTTAGCTAAAATTAGTTAGGTTGGTGCCAACAGAATTGAGGCCACTGTACCTATATAAAATACTTAAATTACAGTAAAAGTATAATGTATTGCATTACTCGATGCTTATCTAACGGTTCAGACTTCAGAGACAAGTGACATTACAATTATAGTTCCTAGGTAGGTACTAATATAAAATTAGGGTACGTTTGAAGTACCTACTTTGCTACTACGATATGAGTAGGCGTACACGTATTACGCGTATTACGTTTTAAAAACTAAAAAGACAACCGACTTCATGTATAAAACAACAAAATATCAAAATTTTGTTTCATCCATCCAAGTGAATGAAATATTTGTAAACAAGACTGACAAATCTTTGACAAACCGCATTTCTTGGCGCGGCCGTGTTCGCATTTTTTAAAATAATTTTTTGGATTCTTCGTTTGTCATTTCATAAAGGCTCTGCTAATTTAATACCTATTGTTTTATTCGTTTTATTGCATGTTTTATTCAGTAATAATGGCGGAATTTTAATGAATAAATTGTGACTACAGGACGGGTATGGAGAATTGAATTAAATGTGTGTTGTGATGCAATGTGATATGAACGACGAGGAATCCCAAGAAAATTTTAGACGCCATTCGTCGCGTGACGTCTAAAATTGACAATTGACCATCGACTAAGACTATTATTTTTTTATTTTTATCCTATCCCTGGTGAAAAATAGTCTTCTGTCCGTGCTAGGCCTGCAGAATAGCAAAATTGTCATTTGACGGTTCTAAACGCAATTTTAGCCAGAATTATTTAGGAACTAAATTTAGTACCTACTGTATGATATTATATACTCTGAAAAGATACAGCCACATAGCGATTAAAAATAGAGTCTAGCTTTCATTTCATAAAAAAAACTACATGTAAATATTCACAAATTTAGTATTCTGTCTGTGGCGGTCATACGTGCATGATTTGAGGAAAATCGCGTATTATTTTAGTATTCTTTTGATCTGCATTTCTCTTGTGTCACTTGCGAGTATGTATGTATGTTGCGAGTGTCACTTGATATGGGACCAATCGGAAAGTATAGGTACGTACATCCTTTCACATTTAACTCCTTTTTTTCAAATCGGATCATAAATAACGGAATTATAATAATAATATTAATTTTATTTCAGGCAACAAAATTATGGGTTAAACTTTAGTAGTGCGTCGCACGAAAATAAAGGAAAAAAATAGGGGGGGGGAGGGGGTTGACCCTCCCTACCCCCTGGTACCACCCCTATGGGTCATGGGAGCATGGGGAGCACGTTGCGTTTTCAAAAATAAGCTTCATGAAAATGCAACTTAACTACCTAATACCAAATTAAAGCATATATAAAGAGTAGTCTATTCAAGAAGGCATATTATAATATAAATGACTATATTATTGATAAGAATGCATGGCCTCATGTCGCTCTGCCCTCAGACAGTTAACCGACACACTTAAAATGTATAAACTCTCTTGTATTAGTATATCGTAGTTAAGGTAGTTATAAGATGGAACATGCAAAAATGCGGTAGGACCAGGACGAGTTTCTCTTCTCGGGCTTGGGTTATGAATTGGCACTTAAATTCACCTATTATGTAAGACGTTTCAAAGTGATGCTTGTGATTGTATTGAATAAACTATTTTTTACTCATATTACTACATATTACTCATTAACGTATTACTCACTCACTCACATATTACTCATTTTTTACTAATATTATAAAGTTAAAAAGTTTGTTTGTTTGTTTGAACGCGCTAATCTCTGGAACTACTGCTTTGAATTGATTTTTTTTTGTGTTGGATAGTTCATTTATCGAAGGAGGCTTTAAGGTGGGTCCACATTTGTGACATTTCAACGCACCGTGGCTCCGTAGCCGTAACAGTAACGCGTAACAAAAACATAAGTGTGGACGGTTTTTGTTACGCGAACATGTGACACGACCTAGTGTCACGCGGCGATCCACTCAGGACACCACATATAATATAAAGGCACGAACATGTCGCCGTAACATAAAATTTGTGGCTTGAGACGCACACATGAACGCGTAACATTTGTAGTGAATGTGGACGGTTTTTTTGTACTGTCACGCTTCGATGTCACGTGTGACGAGCCGATCCCTCGGAAGGCGGTTTTTTCAAAGGGTTTTATGTCCTTGTCCGGGTAAATGCAACCGTCCACACTTTCGTCGTTGCTACGCGTGGCAGACACGCGGTAATTATTTTTTGTCACTGCACTGGTCACGGATCGGCTCGGCGCGCGAGTCGCTGCGCTGCGGTGTGCCCTCCCGCCACCCGCATCCCGCTGAGGTCGGATGGTTAGTGCTGTGCATCACTTCACTTGCATTAGTGTGTTGTTGCGTGTATTCGTTACAAGTGTATACGTGGTTATTAGTATCGATTATAGTATCGATTATAATATGGATTATTGTATCGGTTAAAATATCGATTATAATATCAATTAGATAGTATCGATTATAGTATCATTTACATAGTATCGATTATATGGTATCGATTATAATATCGATTATATAGTATAGATCAGGGGTCGCCATATGGCGGACCGCGGTCCGCATCCGGACCGCCGACCCATTTTGTTCGGACTGCGAGAGCACAGAAACTAGTAGCTGCCATTGCTTTCTTGACGGATATTTTTAAACGTATCAATGACCTAAACCTTATACTTCAAGGCAAGGGAAAGCTTGTATGGGAGCTCATGTCAGAAGTAAAAAGTTTTTCGCGAAAACTCGATCTTTTTATTAGTGATCTTGGTAACCAATTTGAATAAAATAATCGTGAAAAAAATACCGTGATTATTTCCGTAAAAACATTAGTTAAATAAATATTTTTTTCTATAAAATGTTGAGCGGACCGCGATGGCATTTCATTTCTTAGAACGGAACGAGCGAAACTAATTGGTGACCCCTGGTATAGATTATATAGTATCGATTAAAGTATCGATTATAATATCGATTATTGTATCGATTATAGTATTATAGTGCTCGAGACTCTGGAACTTAGTTTCAGCGTTTAGCTACTCACGTATCAGCCTCAATGCTCTACACTTGACCTAGGTACCTTTCAGTTATACTGTTAGATCTTTTCCGCCTGAGATACAGGTTTTGACCAGATTAGAAGTTCCAAGTTTACGACAAATAATAATCACACGCCGCCCGCAACAAAAGCGGCGGCTTTATTTACCTATGTACCTACCTACCTACTCTTGAAATGCAATTGTTAAAAAAAATACATACCTTTCTACCTACATTACGCTACAGATGGTTTAGGTCGGTATGTAAAAAAAACTTAAAGTGTTGGAAGGTTAGGTAGGTACCTACAAGAAGAGTACCTACTTTAATCTTCATACTTAGATGAGCCTAGCTGTTTAGTTTACCTAGAAACGACACGATCTCTCAAAATGTTACAGTCCTGGTTCACATTTAGCGTAGCAAGTACCGTAACATGTTACGGAGCCACGGTACGATGAATTGTCACAAATGTGGACCCACCTTTAGGCTTTCTAACATCACGCTCCAACCAATAGGATGGAAGCATCTATGGAAAATGTTGCAAAAACGAGATAAAATATTGCTTTTTCCGTTGCGTAAACGGTTTAAGTTACGCAAAAATGATGTCTGATGGAATTGTTCCTCTTGAAATGTTTACGAAAGTCCGCGACAGCATATGTCTATTTCTTAAGATTGACTCACTATAACCTTTTTTATGGTAATAAAATTTCGAAATTAATGCACTATTTGCGAAGTAGTTTTATCAACATAATAATAATCCTTATCCAAATAAATATGTTATTAATCACAAGCATTTAATTGAGAACAAAATTGTCCTTGACCTCATTTGATATCAATCAACGTCTTAGGAGACATCATAATTTTAAAATAACTCTTAACAAAATAGATAAGTTTGGGTTCACACGCGCAGAAGTAACTCTGCCTGTCTATCTATTTGTAACGACTACACGGCTAAACTACTGAAACGACTGACGAAATATAGTATAGAGTACCTAAGCTTAAACCTCAAGGAAGGACATGGTAATAATATTTATCCAACCGCGATTACCGATATTTACACGGATGAAGTCGCGAGCAACAAGCTAGGTAGTTTATAATAAATTCTAATTAGCCTAACAACTCAGTTGGCCACATTCAATAAATCTGGCCCCATAACTTTTATTTAAACCTGGATGAAATAATTACGTTTTAAAAACTAAAAAGACAACCAACTTCATGTATAAAAAAGTAAAATATAAAAATTTAGTTTCATCCAACTGGACGAATATTTTTTCTATTTTTTTGATTTAAAAATCTAACTACCGATTTTCATGAAATTTTTATAGGACCAATCGGGCAGTATGTCCTTTCACATATTTTTTCATAGTTTTGTTTTAATCGTTTCATAAATGACGTAGTTATGAGGTGACAAACATAAAAAAAAATACAGCCGAATTGAGAACCTCCTCCTTTTTTTAAATCGGTTAAAAAGTTCCCATCCCTGGTATATAAATAAAACAAAATATTTCTCTTAGCTCTTTATTGTACCAGCATTAAACAATCAATAAATAACTATACAACGAACTACATCTTATAACTAGCTAAATTCACTAGAACCCCGCCCGGCTTCGCACGTGAATTAACTAAAACCTCCTCAAGAATCACTCCGTCCATTAGTAAAAATCCACTCTGCAGTTTTTATCATACGCAATAAAATTACGTTCTAAAAAATAAAAAGAAAACCGACTTCATTGAATGAAATTTGAGCCCATAAAAATACAACCTAACTAAGAACCTACTCCTTTTTTTAAGTCGGTTAAAAGTTTTTACCTCACGCTTTTTAGTACTTTATCATTTTTCGAAATTCGTAAACACCACTGGAAAGTCTTCTACTTCTTCAGTATGCCTGTGACATACTAATGTCAATTTTGCCAATTACAACTGTTTATAGTTTATAGTCAGTTTGTTTGTTATTAGAGTCTTAGTCGATGGTCAATTGTCAATATTTCTAGACGTCACACGGAATGGCGTCTAGAATTTTCTTAGGATTCCTCGTCGTTCAAATCACATTGCACCACAATACACATATAATTCAATTATACATACCCGTCCTGTAGTCACAATTTATTCATTAAAATTCCGCCAAGATTACTGAATAAAACATGCAATAAAACGGGTAAAAAATATTATATTAGCAGAGCTATGTTACTCCATGAAATGACAGACGAAGAATCTAATTTATCATTTTTCGAAATACGCAAACACCACTGGAAAGTCAAAACGAAATTCCGTTTATGTCATCCAATATATTTCTTCTAGCTATTTTGACTACTAAACTACTGAACCGACTTTGATAACATTTCCAAGGGACCAATCGTAAAGTACAACCTTACACATGAAATAGGAATTGATAAGAATGCATGGCCTCATGTCGCTCTGCCCTCAAGTTAATTGCCACATTTGAAATGTATAAATTTTCTGTTTTTCGTAGTTAATATAGTTATAAGATGGATCATACAAAGCGCTAGGAGCAGGACGAGTTTCTTGCCAGTTCTCGAGCTTGGGTTAGGATGAATTGGCACCTAAAGTCACCTATCTATTACACATGAAATAGGAATTGATAAGAATGCATGGCCTCATGTCGCTCTGCCCTCAAGTTAATTGCCACATTTGAAATGTAAAAATTTTCTTGTGTTCGTTTTTCGTAGTTAATATAGTTATAAGATGGATCATACAATGCGCTAGGAGCAGGACGAGTTTCTTGCCAGTTCTCAGGCTTGGGTTAGCATGAATTGGCACCTAAATTCACCTAGTATGTAAGACGTTTCAAAGTGATCCTTGTGATTGTATTGAATAAAGTATCTTTTGACTTTGACTTGATTTTGAAATTAATTTCATAAATGACAGAGTAATGAAGTAACAAACATTATAAAAACACTGAACGTATCGCGGGACACGCGTTTGGAACGAATTCCCTTTCGTATTTGGGTTGGCATAATTAATCATTAACGTGCCTGGCTCTCATTCTCTCTACCTACACCTCTCTTTATTTTGATTATTGATGCATTATATATAAATATATACACATATAAAGCCTTTGCCTGACACGCATTGAGGGTTTGATTCCCGCCGCAGGACAAATGTTTGTATGATCTGCAAGTATTTGTCTCTGGGTGTTTCTATGTATAATATGTATGTATTTACAAAAATAAGTATATAAGTAGTATATCAGTCATCTGGTACCCATAACACAAGGTCTGCTTACTTTGAGGCCAGATGACGCTGTGTGAAATGTCCGGAATTATTATATATATATTATATGTGGGAGACTAGTTATCGGTCTCGTTCATTCTTTCTTTCTCTTACGGTTTTTCGTAACGCGTTACATTTTTTCTCGGCTAAGTCCCCTCGCATATAACCCGCGATAAGGAACTTCTTTCTAAATACCAACCGAGTGGCGAATCTACTTTTTTTAGAGTCTGTTAAAAGTCGTTCTTTAATCCTTTCATTCTGAATCTACAGAACCCGTGACACTAATAGATATTTTCATTTGTCCCTACACTTTCTGGCTCGTCGCATGTGGTTGTGAACTCCTCGCACGTGTTCGTTTAACGCTGCCTGATGAAGGAATCCTTTGGCGCAAATCTCGCATTTGAATCGACGATCACCGATATGACCCTGGAAGAAAGAAAATTACATAAGTAACTAGCGACCCGCCCCGGCATCGCACTGCTGTGCTGATACTAAATATACTACAGAATGTCTTTATATACAACGTTTTTTAAGAGAATAACATACCTAACCTAAGAGATAGACATACGATCGCGGACTTTTTTAAGGTGTACAATACTGTAGTACATTATTTTGATCTATCTCGTAGGGTTCAGCCAGCGTTTGCAATTAAGCGCAAAAAAATGTGTTTATTTACGACATCACATTAGAAATCTCTAAAATCAGTATTTCTTTATTATATTATGTATGTATTATACATATAAACCTTCCTCTTGAATCACTCTTATCTATAAAAAACCGCATCATAATCAGTTGCTTAGTTTTAAAGATACATATATACAAATACAAAGCATACATAGGGACAGACAGACAGCAGGAAGCGACTTTGTTTTATACTATGTAGTGATATAATAACACACGCTATGCTGCAAAATTTTGTGAAATTTTGTGAGCAGGTTCTATAACTATATTGATTGTTTGTCGATTCAGTTTTTGGAAATTTGTCAAAATGGCAGAAATTTCAAAATTTCAAATAATAAAAGAAGTATTATTTCAGTCATTTTGAAAAATATTCGCGAGGTCTACAGCTCACAGACCCACTAGTAATATTGTGTTTCGATCCTGACTAGCCTGTTAAGTCAGCTTTGCCTTCTGCGCTGTAGGTTGAGGTTTCGTTTCCCTCCCAGGACACACATTTGTGTGACGAACATAGGTGTTTGTTCTGTGTCTGGGTGTTATAAAGTATCATAAGTATGTATTTAAAAATATTTAAGTATTCTATCAGTCACCTAGTTACCATAATACAAGCTATGCTTAGTTTGGAACTAGATGGTGTTGTGTGCATTGTCAAGCAATATTTATAATATGAAACGTACTCGTCTATGCGCGAACAGGTTTCCCGCACTATTAAACATCTTCCCGCAATCCCGACACTGGTGTCGCGGCGGGCCGTGCCTCTCTGCGTGTAGCCGCAGATGGCGACGGGTGCTGTACGACCGCGGACAGAGCGTACACGCGTAGGGCTTCGCCCCCGAATGGAGGTTCGCGTGGTCTATGAAGAATGTTAGATCCTGTAATGTAAAATTAGGTTCATAAAATTCAGTTTTTTTATTTATATTAAATTAGATGTATATTGCCCTCAATTCTGTTGGCACCAACCTAACTAATTTTAGCTAAAATTAGGTTTTGTACTGTCAAATTAACCTTTGGTATTCTGCTGCTACCAACTTATCCTAATTTAATTTTATCTAACATAATTAAGCGTTCCTAATTTAGTTAGATGGTACCAACCGAATAGGTTTTACAAATGCTATGACTAACTGAATATATTTTAGACAATTCCTAATTTTAGAAATGAACCAACCGAATAGCCACCATTATTAATATTATAATTACGTTTTAAAAACTAAAAAGACAACAGACTTCATGTATATATATAACTTTTAAAACTATCATGGTTTTGCACATAATTTTCACTCAAAACGGGATATTTACCATGATATATGAGTTTCATTTCAGGATCACGAGATAATCTCGTGATCATGGCGCATGCAACTGTGCCGAAATATCGAGAAGCAGAAAAACTCATATATCATGGTAAATATCCCGTTTTGAGTGAAAATTTCATGTATATAAATAGCAAAATATCGTAAAATTTCGTTTCATACAAGTGGATGACATATTTTTTCCGATCAATCTCAATGGATCCATTGTCCAGATCCATAATGGTTTGCGAGATATTATTTTCTCTGTAGATCGGTTTCCCAATAATTTGGATCTGATGAGTATTTTTATTGCTAATAGATCTATTTTCAAAATAACGGTAAAATTTATTGGATCATATGATTATAATAATAAATTATATAGGTAAGAGTTATTATGACAGAGGAACTAAGGGCATTCTTCTGGCGTTGGTTGTTTTCTATACTCTAACATAACCTAACCAAGTGGTTTAAAATAAAAATTCTCATCACATCCAAACCGATCTACAGAGAAAAAATATCTTACTAGATCCATTATGGATGTGGACAATGGATCTACTGAGATGAAACTTTTTTTTCAGTTTTTTTATACAAAAACCTATTGAACCGATTTTTATAAAATTGAAATGGGACCACACAGGAAGCACCAGCTTTCAAATAAAAAAAGATTCATCAAACTCGATTCACCAAGTCAAAAGTTCTGAAGTAAAAAAAAACAGTCCTATTGATAACTTCCTCCTTTTTTGAAGTCGGTTATAAACTAAAAGTTACCTTAAAGGTCTTCCCACACTGCTCGCAGAGATGTCGGTTGTGAGGTTGCGAGTACACCGACGCGTAAGGCGTGTCTGGATGCGCTGCTTGGAAGTGCTGGTACATCGTATTAGTTCGCGCAGTTGAGATCAACTCATCACACTGCAAATATACAATATCATTTAACAAGATGTTATACAATCAAACCGGGAAAACATGCATTCGGTCCACCTGATGTTAAGATATAACAAGGTACATATTATACAACTAAACCAGGAAAACTGCATTTGGTCCAACTGATGATAAGATCTTACAAGATACAGTTTTATACAACTTAACCAGGAAAACTGCATTTGGTCCAACTGATGGTAAGATATTACAAGATAAAGTTTTATACAACTAAACAAGGAAAACTGCACCTGGTCCAAATGATGATAAGATCTTACAAGATACAGTTTTATACAACTTAACCAGGAATACTGCATTTGGTCCAACTGATGGTAAGATATTACAAGATACAGTTTTATACAACTAAACCAGGAAAACGGCATTTGGCCTAACTGATGATAAGATCTTACAAGATACAGTTTTATACAACTAAACCAGGAAAACTTTATAATCAATAACGCAAGCTCTGCTTAGTTTGGGGCCAGATGATGTGAAATGTTCGGCATTATTTATTTATTTATTTATATGCACTTCTGTGCATTTCAAACTTCCACACAGATGAACCAACATAAACTCATCTACTCAGACTGACTGGATTATAATCAAAGCAGATCCTAAGCCGGTGATGATAGAGACATGATATAATTATACTATATTTAGGATTCAGAAGTGAAAAACATTTAAAAATAACACAATTATTACATTCAAAATATAAATCAACAAACCAAAAAGAAATAATTTGTAAACATAAAATTAACAAAGGAATTTTACCAATTTACACAATCAAAATCAAAGGTATAATATATATACCATCAGCTATAATATACCACCGAAATGCATATGTATAAGACACGCCGATTACGACCGCACTGTACGAAAGCTGACCGGCAAATGCCCCGAGTACGTTCACGCGCCGCTTTATATACCAATATGTTGGGTGAAGGAGGGGACTCTTCTAACTCTATATATTCAATACTAGCCGCTGCCCGCGGCTCTCGATGTGTGTTACTTAAATAAAAAGTAACTTAATTTGTGGTCAAGGGACTACAAATTCATAAATCACAATTCAATTCAATTCTTACTTAATGGCCTTTGTTTAAGGAAACAAAGGCCATTAAATAAGAATTGAATTGAATTGTGATTTATGGATAGAGAAGAAATATACAGTTGACATTTTATCAGTGTACAGCGGATCATACCAGTTGACATTTCTCAAAGGGTTTCTCAGGATCGTTGCATTTAAGCCGCTTGTCAGCGGACGGTTTGTTCCGCTGTTTCTTCACGTAGCGGACCTTTCTGTGGTGGCTGAGAGCGGTTCTGTGCGAGTCCAACTCCTCTGCAGACGTGAACTTGGCCTGGCAGAAGCCGCATTTGTGACTAGAAAGATATCGTGTAATATAAATCGGTTTATTTATTGCTCGAGCGAGCGCGAGTGTCTCCGTTTCAGCTTAGGCGAAAATGCTTTCGTATGTCTGTCCGGCGTCTGTCCGGATGTTCTCATCTACAGGTCGCATTTCTCAACCGATTCTCGTGAAATTTTGTGAGCAGGTTCTATAACTATGTAGGATTTTTTTTGTTGATTCAGTTTTTGTAAATTTTTCAAAATTGCGGAAATGCGGGTTGAAAACGTTAAAAAAGTAATATTTCAGTCATTTCGATAAATGTTCGAGAGGTCTAGCTCACAGAACCACTAGTATATAATTGTTATAGTATGTAGTTTGTTTTATAGTTCTTATAAAGGAAAACTGATCCCATTGACAATTTGCAAGTTCTGCAAGTATTTGTCTCTGGTCTCGGTATTTCTATGTATAATATGTATGTATTTACAAAAAAATAAGTATATATGTAGTATATCATTCATGTGGTACCCATAACACAAGCTCTGCTTACTTTGGGGCCAGATGATGTTGTGTGAAATGTCCGGGATTATTTATTATTATTATTTATTTATTTTAACTTGTATGGTGGATAATAGTTATTAGTTTAGTTAATAGCGTCCTCGCTTTATGCAATTGGTTCGTAAGTATCACTACATAGTATAAAACTCTTAGACTACTTAGATCTTTAAAACTACGCAACGGATTTTGATGCGGTTTTTTTTTAAAGATAGAGTGATTCAAGAGGAAGGTTTATATATATAATACATGCATAATATAGTAGAGAAACTGATAATTTTAGAGGTTTCTAATCACATTAGACATTCTGTAGTATATTTAGTAATAGCATTGTGCGAAGCGGGGGCGGGTCGCTAGTATTACATAAATAAATTAATAAATAAATAAATATTGGTGGACCAAATTTCCTTCCATGCCAAACTGTATTTACAAGCTCTGCCTTCTGCGCTGTAGGTCGAGGGTTCGATTCCCTCCCAGGATAAACATTTGTGTGATGAACATAGGTGTTTGTTTTGTGTCTGGGTGTTATAAAGTATCATAAGTATGTATTTAAAAATATATAAGTATTCTATCAGTCATCTGGTCACCATAATACAAGATATGCTTAGTTCTGGGCTAGATGGTGTTGTGTGCATTGCCCACCAATATTTTTTATTTTAATATTTTTTTTTGTATTATCATTATTAATGTTCATCTCACATTCTGTTAATTTTGTGGGTCATGTTGACATGTCTGAGGTAACTTTTCCGCGAGTTGAATGACCTGTCGCACTCTCCACACGTTGGCTTTTCTTCATCACTTTGAGAAATGTCCGTCTGAAAACAATTCAGATACCTATTTCTTAATTCGTTTTTTTTTAGTTCTGCGATCTTAACCGAATTCTTCCTGTTCATACTACATAATAACGTGTTTACATTTTGTGTTTACGGCTGTGTTCAAATTGTTCAACATGTTGATACATAATGTTCAACATGTTGATGCTGTGTTCAGAGTGTTCATTTATATTCAACCTGTACACACGGATCTTTGTATTCATCCCTACTAATATTATAAATGTGAAAGTAACTCTGTCTGTCTGTCTGTTTGTTACGTTTTCACAACCGATTCACCAACCGAACCGAACCGAACCGATTTTGATGAATTTTGGTATAGATACATAGGACCTTGGAGATGGACATAGGATACTTTTTATGTAGGTACCACGCGTGCGAAGCCACGGGTAAGCAGCTAGTACAGTATAATAACGAATTTATTTTTTTGTGTTCACGCCTGTGTTCATACATAATGTTCAACATGTTCATACATAATGTTCAACATGTTGATGCTGTGTTAAGTGCGTTCATTTATGATGTACCCACATTTCTAAACAAAGTATAAAAATTGTACCTACTTTGGGATGTAGATCCGAAGATCGGTTTGAATTAAGATATTTATTACACTGTTACCATAAGTGAGGGAACGTTGAAAATATCTAACAAATCGTAACTTTTTTTTTATCATAGATCTACGTTTGACCACGATCTCGCCTGATGGTAAGCGACGATGTGGCCGACTATACGGCACGCAGGTCTAGAAGACACCTATTTACTCTTTACTTAAGAGACCCAGATTGTAGTCAGGAAAGACAGACGACGGCAAAGTATTCTAATCCTTGGCTGTACGCATTATAAATGTGGAAGCAAAGCGCTTTGTTCATTCTCATTCATTATTATATTATTATGTGAAGCAAAAACTTTGTACCCCTTTTTATGAAAACTGCGTGGACGGAGGAGTATGAAATTTCGCACATTTATAGTTTATATAGAGAAGGAATGCAGAATCCTATTTTTTTTAATTATGCATAAAAATACATTATTTATTAATTAATTATGGTATTTAAACATTTTATAAATGCAGGGTTGGACACAATGGTGGCAATTCGGTTGGTTAATTTCTAAAATTAGGAATTGTCTAAAATATATTTAGTTAGTCATAGCATTTGTAAAACCTATTCGGTTGGTGGCATCTAACTAAATGAATTAGGAACGCTTAATTATGTTAGATAAAATTAAATTAGGATAAGTTGGTAGCAGCAGAATACCAAAGGTTAATTTCACAGTTCAAACCCTAATTTTAGCTAAAATTAGTTAGGTTGGTGCCAACAGAATTGAGGCCAATATAGAATGAAGGCAAAAACCTAATTTTAGCTAAAATTAGTTAGGTTGGTGCCAACAGAATTGAGGCCAATATAGAATGAAGGCAATCTTAAATCAATACAAACCATATTATTGGCTGCGCTGGGTTTGGTGAGCGGTTTGGGCGGCCTCTGATGATCCTTGTCCACCTTATGTCTCTTCAAATCTTCTATAGTACCAAATATCTCCTTACAATGGAAGCATTTGTGTCTGACACCAAAAGAAATACATTTAATATATTAATTTTCATTTAAAACGGGATATATACCATGATATATGAGTTTTTCTGCTTCCCGATATTTCGGCACAGTTGCATGCGCCATGATCATGGGAAGCAGAAAAACTCGTATATCATGGTATATATCCCGTTTTAAATGAAAATTATGTTCAAAACCATGATAGTTTTAGATGTTATATGTAACTAGCTGAAGCTCGCGTTTCATCCGCATTTTTTAAAGTAATTGTAGCTGAAATTCTTCCCCAGCCCGCCTAGCACGGCAAGAAGATTATTAGCCCCCGGGGAAAGGATAAAAACTCTTTCACCTCTGTCACTTTGGTCTACCTTGCGAGCACGGCCGCGCTAGGGAACAGTTTATAAGGGTGGATTTACCGGGGGAATAGCGTTCTCTACCGCATTGTTGCCATTTTAGCAAATTAAATTAAAATGACGTATCAGTCTTCAATATTTCCATCAATCCATCAAAACTCCAAAAATTGTGTGGTTGGTAGCAAAACAAAACTTGAGCAAAACACCGTTTCTATTAATTAAATTACACAATACATGTTCAACTAAATTAACATGAGTGAGAAAGTAAGTAATGTGATAACTTGTATTGTTACACAAATACCTATTTATAACATATTTTTGAAAGCATCGTTTTTTTACGATGAGTGCTTTCGTTGTTTTGATTTTGTTATAGTCGAGAATTGTTTTTCAACGCTCACATTATCTAGTGTACCCATGATGTAGGTATTCTTCATATTTTCTAGATTAAGGAGCAACAAATTGCAAATTAGAGTCATGGTTGACTTCATGGCCAACAGCAGCCATCTGGCGACCGATCTATGAGTTCACTGGGACTCTAGAGAGCTGAAAAGCATAGGGCCAACAGTTTAAGCTGAAAAGGTTGTCCGGACTGGACCATTGAGCAATGGAAGCAGGCTATTTAATTATATTGGTTTGTATTTTGTTGTTAATACAAGTTTAACATGAAAGAGACAAAATGGTGTGATTGCAATATAAAAAATGGGAATAAACAGCCAGCATTTTATAACTATTTTGTTTATTACAGACATGGAAGGACTTAAAGACAAATGCCCGCATTGAAAATGCATCCAGTGATCCTTGTTTGGTGCGAGCAACATTAGTAAGTTGGTTTCCTTCACACATTGGACTGTAGTGGTGTTCTCTTCATTTGAGCTTGGCTCTATGTTATCCATTGGGACTCTGAAATAAACAAGGTGATGGAATGTAAGTAAAATAACACTGGTCATATATGAAACTATTCATATAGGTAACTATAATTTCAATTAAACTCACCTATAGTGGTGCATGATATTGTATATTGTTGCACAACAGTATATCTGTGATGCCTTTTCGGGATCATAATGAAGCATCCTGTCAATGTTATTTTACAGCAGCACTGTTTGGTGCAGCATCCAAATCAGGAATCATCATCCATGGCTCCAAGGTGTAGCCAGAGTCCCCTGTAAAAATGCCTCATACTAATACCATATTTTTTTCTTTTCAGTTTCACTGGAGATTTTCAACCAAAAAACTTAATAAATATTGTCGATATCAAACTGTTATTTTTTTACTACCTATACATAATATATATACTAGTGTTCATAGATCTTGATGGGAGCCGGTACAACAGGGCGCTGCTATTAACTAATAAAACGTAAATAAATAAATATATTATTAAATAAATTATACAAAAACTCTATAATCATTAGCGTCTCATTTTCCTATTCAAATTGGAGTGATTAAATATAAACTAGTCATGCACTCTCCCTGGATACCTTGCATTAATGTTTATTATCTGACAGGCCATGCTTTTCATGAAAATCAGTAGATACACGCTGCCTTGCATTTTCTGTTCCTGGGAATACAATCCATTTTGGCATTAATCTGAAAATTCAATACATAACCAGTTAATTTATTGCAGATCAAACTAACTTATGTGTAGGTATGAAATCCGTACTTATTTCTGGTTTTATTATCTTTGACTTGCAAGAGAATAATATCTGTAGGTAGGTACCTATATTTTCTAAACTAAATGTACTTTTAGTCAATTGTGTTAAAAATTGAGCTTACATTCTGATGATAGCACCAAAAAGTTGGGTCAGATATTTATTGACAGTGGTCTGAGCTATCACTAGACTGGTCTTGGCCCGTACCTTGCTGGTAGCTACCATCTGTCAGGGATGTGCAGACCTATTGTTGAAAATTTTATACCCAAGAAGGTACTGGTAGGATTTGTTTAGCTTAAGTTGGTATCAGACCGAGGTATATTATATCCTAGGTCTGAGTAGGTACGGATTTCATAAAACCTAAGTAGAAAGATACTTGTAGGTATGTATTATTTACCTTGATATGCACCGGCAAACCATCCCAAGGATTTAGAGGCTGCAAGGCTTCTTTCAACTCCTCACACAAATATAAGGCCATTTCTTTATTATCGCGAAATATGTGGCGAAACTCCTTATCCGGGAATTCAAAGGCGTTAGGTACTGACATCTCGGACCTCGGATAGGGATGTCTAGTGTAACTTTCGTTCTAACGTTTACATATCTCGCGTTAGAACGAAATTGTAGAATACTTGAGACATTATTTTCTTGAGGAAACTATTCAATATTTACAAGTTATATTTTTATACCCACCTTCAAAGGACAGTGATTAATATTCCCTGTCTTATGTCAAATAGAGATAAATTTATCCACGTTGTTGATAGGCCGTGCTCTGGGGCGGGGAGTAGCGGGACCTACAGTCTACGATAAACGTCAAAGGGAAACATTATATTCCTTTCCCCGAAGCTGTGCTATGAGAGGTAGAAAAGGAAATCATTTCCACTGACAGGTGGGTAAAAACAGGGGAAAGACTATTTTTCCTTGTGCCATGCTAGCCCCGCTGGATGCAATTTATCTCCTTGCCAAATTGTATTGATAAGTTTCAAACCAATCACACCACCACACAATAAAATGTTTCTATACAAACATTCACACCCCATTTTACTTCTGATTTTGAGTTATTTTGAAAAATCCTGAAACACTTGTCCATTTATTTTGCATTTTAGGTATCCAAACCAAGTTTCTAAGATATCACACCACTCGTTAAAAAGTTCCCATACAAACTTTGACAACCCATTTTACCCCTTTATTAGGGTTATTTTAAGAAATCCTGAAGAATGTGTCCATTTATTTTGCATTTTATTTATTCATATCAAGTTTCAAGCAAATCGCACCACGCGTTATAAAGTTTCATACATTCGTTTTCACCCCTTTTTACCCTCTTAGGGGTTGAATTTCAAAAAATTCCGCCTAAGTGGGTTTTGCTATAAAAGAAAGCTACTTTCCAAATTTCAGCTTTCTAGTTTCAGCGGTTTTGGCTCGGCGATGATGAATCAGTCAGTCAGTCAGTTTAAGCTCTTTTATAGGTATAGATATATTGTTTAGTAAAAGAATATTGATACAGTAAATGAACATTAATGTAATCCCTATTAATATTATAAATGCGAAAGTAACTCTGCCTGTCTGTATGTTTCGTTTTCACGTCTAAACCGCTAAACTGATTTGATGAATTTTGGTATAGAGATAGATTAGACCTTGGAGAAAAACATAAGTTACTTTTTATGTAGTTACCACGTGTGCAAAGCCGCGGGCAGCAGCTAGTAATGAATATGTTTATTGCTTTATTTAAACACTTACGTCTCTGCGCTCTCGTGTACTTGCCGGATATGCGTCAGCAGTACTTCCGGTGACGTCAGCACCGCATCACACTTATCGCACGACACAGCGTACTCAGACTTCGTCTCGATTTCATCCTGAAATAAAATCATTTATAGGTATATCAATAAGTACCTCCACGATTTCCTGCATATATTTATGTACTAGCTGGTGCCCGCGACTTCGTCTGCGCAGGATAAGTTCGTGTAATTCTAACGGTTTTTGCAGTGCACGCCAGAATACGAGTAGTTTTTTCCTACTTACTTGACACTTATCGTTATATTTTGGACAATCACACAATAGCCTCAATTCTGTTGGCACCAACCTAACTAATTTTAGCTAAAATTAGGTTTTGAACTGTCAAATTAACCTTTGGTATTCTGCTGCTACCAACTTGTCCTAATTTAATTTTATCTAACTTAATTAATCGTTCCTTATTTAGTTAGATGGTACCAACCTAATAGGTTTTACAAATGCTATGACTAACTAAATATATTTTAGACAAAGCCTAATTTTAGAAATGAACCAACCGAATTGCCACCATTATCTTTATAAATTATAGCCTATGTAATTTTGACGTGAAAGCTATATTATTGTAAAGTTTTATTAAAATCCATTTATTAGTTTTTGCGTGAAAGAGTAACACACATACATACATCCATCCATACATACAAACTTTCGCGTTTATAATATTAGAAAGATTACCTGTATATAGGTACAATGAATAGATGACTGATAGAATACTTATATATTTTTAAATACATACTTATGATACTTTATAACACCCAGACACAGAAAAAATACCTATGTTCTTCACACAAATGTTTATCTTGGGAAGGGATCGAACCCTGAACCTACAGCGCAGAAGGCAGAGCTACTACCAACTGAAATGACAGGCCAGTCTATCTGTTTAATGTTAATTTCATACCTTATGCTTCAATCGCTTGTGGAAATACAGTCCTTTTTCCGATACAAAGCTGCGCGCGCATAGAGAACAGATATGGGACGTCTTGTGAGCTTGGCGGCGATGGTTGTTCAACGTATTCTTGTTGCTGGAACAAGCGATAGTATGTAAACTAGGAGTTATTACGCAAAATTTGCAGTAACGACAAAAATATCAAAGTAACAGAGGAAGTCATTGACTCAGCCATACTAATACTAGTGGCTCTGTGAGCTGTAGACCTCGCAAACATTTATCGAAATGACTGAAATAAACTTTTTTTACATTTTCAACCTCCATATCTCCGCAATTTTGCAAAAATTTCCGACAAAAATAGTTATAGAACCTACTCACAAAATTTCACGAGAATCGGTTGAGAAATGCGACCTGTAGAGGAGAGCACCCGGACAGACGCCGGACAGACATACGAAAGCATTTTCGCCTAAGCTGAAACGGAGACACTCGCGCTCGCTCGGTCAATTATAAGCTTGGTGATCTGCATATGGCTTCGTTCGTGTGTTTTAGTTTGAAATTAAACGAGTTATATGTATGAAATTTTCAGAGACTGGGTTGGTTTGGGTGTTTTTACATTTAACTACATCTGTGAAGCGGCGGATGTGGCAACGTTACCCTGATGCCCAACTGGCACTTCTAGGTGATTTTAATGCTCACCACCAGCAGTGGCTGTATCCATTTCAGTCTACTGACCATGCTGGTAGAGAAGCTTATAAACTTGCTCTATCACATAATCTCACTCAGTTGGTAATCGAGGCTACCAGGGTACCAGACGTTGAGGGCTACACAGCCAATTGCTTAGACCTGTTGCTGACTAACGAACCGGATCGCCATTCAGTATCGGTGTTGCCTCCTTTGGGCACTTCTGATCACTGTGTGGTTAAGTCTGTATCGTCATACTCGCCACCCCATCCCTCGCCTCGAGGATGTAGGCGACTAAGGCATTACAAGTCAGCAGACTGGGATGAGATGCGTCACATTTTTGCATCTTATCCTTGGCGGCAGACCTGCTTTTCTTCTTGTGACCCGTCAACATGCGCTGATGCCATTACAGAGGTGGTCTATAGAGCAATGGAATATTTTATTCCATTCTCGTATGTCTCAACCTCCGGCAAAGCTCGCCCGTGGTTTGGTCCTGTATATGCCGCTGCAGAAGCGAAAAAACGTGCAGCTTACCATGCCTGGGCTGACGCTCGCAACAGAAAAACCCCGGATACACAAACTTAGTCTTTAATCAAGCCGCCAAGTCCTGCAAGAAGGTGCTACGGAAGGCTCGCTTTAATCGAATTGGCCAAATGGATGCCAAGCTTGCGACACATCCAGCTGGCAGCAAAGCATTCTGGTCCTTGGCCAAGTCGGTAGAAGCGAACTTCAGCCGCCCTTCTCTCCCTCCACTACTAAAACCAGATGGATCTCTAGCCCACACTGCAATCGAGAAAGCAAATCTCTTTGCTGCTCAATTTGCAGAAGCTTCACGTTTAGACACCTCTAACGAAACCCCACCTAGCCTTCTTCAATGCGAAGCTACAATGCATGAAATTCGCATCCATCAAAAAGAAGTGCTCAAAACGTTACGAAGTCTTGACGTGAACAAAACTAGTGGTCCGGACGGCATTTCGACTTTAGAGTTGAAAACTTGTGCCCCTGAGTTGTTTCCTATACTCACAAGACTCTTTCGCCTATCTCTGAAAACTGGAATAGTCCCAAAATCCTGGAAGCTTGCTAATGTGCAACCAGTGCCCAAAAAAGGAAGTCGCGCTGACCCATCAAATTATCGCCCAATTTCGGTCATCTCCCTACTTTGCAAATGTATGGAACGTGTCCTAAATACGAAACTCCTTACATACCTTGAAGACAACGACCTCCTCAGTGATCGACAATATGGTTTTTGCCGAAAGCGATCTACTGGGGATCTTCTTGCGTATGTCACGCACATTTGGAGTGAGGCCATAGAGAAACATGGTGAAGCATTAGCTGTTTCACTTGATATCTCAAAGGCCTTTGACAGGGTCTGGCACGCTAGCATAAGGCTAGCGTGCCAGACCCTGTCAAAGGCCTGGTAAGCTTCCAGCTTACGGATTGACAGTTCAGTTCTGCTCATGGCTTGCTGACTTTTTGAGGGAAAGATCCATTCGAGTGGTTTTTGACGGATGCTCGTCTGATCGATTGGCAATTAATCCCGGGGTACCTCAAGGGTCAATGCTCTCTGCCACACTGTTTTTACTGCACATTAACGATCTGAATCATTGGGTATGCAGATGACAGTACAGTTGTGGAGAGATACTTTGCAAACGCACGAGCCAGTAAAACTGAAATTTAGAAACTCAGAGACGAGATGCTCATGCGTCTGAATTCGACTCTCTAGATCGTGTCCGATTGGGGCGATTCCAATCTGGTTAAATTCAACGCATCCAAAACGCAAGCTTGTCTCTTTTCGGCGAAAAAAGTGAGTTTCTCCAAGTCCCGGTTTTCCGAAATGTACCGGTAACTATAGAAGACCATCTCGAACTCTTGGGAGTTTCACTTACACGGACTCTCAATTTTGGCTCCTTCGAGTCCAAGGCCAAAACTGCTGCCATGAAGCTTGGTATCCTCAACAAGGTGAGGCGATACTTCACACCTGGACAGCTTTCCACTTTATACAAAGCTCAAGTCCGGTCGGGTATGGAGTATTGCTGTCATCTATGGGATAGTCCAGCCAAACACCAGCTGTCTGCCTTGGACTCGATCGAGCGTAGAGCATTGAGGATGATGGGTGAACAGCTTAACGCTGAGACTAAGTTCCAGAGTCTCGAGCACCGTCGTTAAGTTGCTTGCCTTTCGATCTTTTATAGGATACATTTCGGAGAATGTGCCCAGGAATTACATGATTTGATTCCACCATCTCCTTTTCACAACAGGACAAGCAGACGTACCGCTCAATACCATCCATACCTTGTCAACCTACCACCCTTACGAACAAAGCGCTTTGCTTCCACATTTATAATGCGTACAGCCAAGGATTGGAATGCTTTGCTGTCGTCTGTCTTTCCTGAAAACTACAATCTAGGTCTCTTCATGTCTCGAGTAAATAGGTGTCTTCTAGACCTGCGTGCCCCATCTTCGGTCACATCGTCGCTTAACATCAGGCGAGATCGTGGTCAAACGTAGATGATGATAAAAAAAAACATGTATAATAAGTATATATTTGCAAAAAACATCAAAGTAGTATATCAGTCATGTGGTTTCCATAACACGAGCTCTGCTTACTTTGGGACTAGATGATGCTGTTTGAAATGTACGATATTATTATTCTTTGAACAAGGTGTATATTTACGCGTTCTATGAACTTTTCCATATACATGAACCTCTTTTTTTTTGTCCTTTTTAAGGGTTATTTTGATAAAACCTGAAAAACTTGTCCATTTATAATTTATAGATTTCCGTTTATTTATAATTTAACCAATTCATGTTTAATCAAGTTACAAGCAATAAATAAATAAATAAATAAATATTGATGGACAATGCACACAAAAATAAAATTCAAACTTTTATTAGGGGTTCTATTGACTGTTGAAAACCCCTGAAACACATGTCCATTTATTTGTATTTAAGGTATTTTAGTTTAATCAAGTTAAAAGCAATAAAATACAAACGGAGTTACCGCTCCTTAAGTAAGGTGCTTAAGGAAGGTGATTCTGCAACAGCCAACCAGCGGCGTCGAGTTTAATACATACAAAAAACAACAAAACTTCGTATACCCTCGACTAATTAGGTTCATTGTATTAGTAAATTGTAATGTAATTTCGAATACAAAATTATACGTTAAATACTGAAGATAAATAACAAGTATTTATTGAAGACGATCCGAGGAAACCCATTTCCCGAATAGGAGAACCGTAGGCTAAAGGCGCAAGCTGAACAAAGGGTTCTATTGAAAAACCCTGAAACACTTAAATTGTATTTAATTTTAATTTATTGTTTTGTATTTAAAGTATACAAGTTTTATCAAGTTTCAAGCAATAAAATACAAATTATTACCCCTTATTAGGGGTTTTATTGAAAAACCCTGAAACACCTGTCCATTTAATTGTATTTCAAATATTCAAGTCTTATCAAGTTTCAAGCAATCAAAATAGAAACTTTAACTCCTTATTAGGGGTTCTTTTGAAAAACCCTAAAACACGTGTCAATTTTGTATTTAAGGTATCTAAATCAACTTCCAGGTTTCAAGCAATTAGCACGACGAAGTTCCTATAAAATCATTTGACATTTAGAATTTCCCCTTCTAATAATCTATAGATAATTATATATACAGGGAATTCAGGAACTAGTATTTTAAGCCAGAACGAGGAGATTCCGACCATGAAAATTAACAGTTGTAGGGGTACAAATCCTAAGAATTAATATTTTCAGATTTCCATACAAAAACATTCAAGAAATAAAATTGACAACCCTTTTAATTTGTCAACAATGTTTCTGAGTGCGTTACCTACCTACATACCTACCTAGTTTCGAGTGAGTTCAAATTGTCTGCTAAGCTAGGCTAGATACCTAGGTTGGTGTATGTAAGTATCTTTTGACGTAGGTACCTACATTACATACTGACTTATTTAGTAACTACCTACTAATTCATGGTTTGGCGCGGCACCAACACTCAAAATCATATCGTGTCGCGTCGGTCGTATTCCTCATTACTGTAGGGTAGGACAGGACGTCATGATGATCACTCGAAACGGAATGACGAAACTCTTTACAGGAACTAGGAAGTTGATCGCACGACGTACAACAAATCACTGAGCAAAAATCAATTCAAAGCTAAATAAAATCCTTTGAAATTTTTGTAATTTTTTAGGGTTCATTTTTATGTGAAAATTCAAACCTATCACAATGATGACAATCAATGTTGGTAAATACTACTTTGGTTTTTGGTGAAGTTTTTTTGTTTAGTTTTGTAGTCATGTCACTGCTTATTTCTTGGTCACTGAATCCTTAAACCACTCTGGTTCTGTCACCATCAATCACTAGACTCTTTTTAAGGCATACTTACAGGCAGGCAGGCTACTTACAGAAAAAAAACCAGTGACAAAAGAAATTAATGCAGCACAGAGTGATACAGACAAGATAAAACGAATGACAGGATTAATAAATAAATTAGTGAATAAAATAAATAAATTCTTAACCGGAACAACGACAAAAAATACCTATTATAAAAATACCTACGGAACCTATTTCTGAAAAAATAATAAATGTCGGCTTATTACAAAGGTAGACTATTTTTGGAATTAGCCGAGATTTATTATTTATTATGTGGATTGAACTCTTCTGATTGGTTGTCGGTTTTGTTTGACACCTTCTTTGAGACGGATAAAAAGCTGCGAAGTCACAAAGTCGCACAATGAGATGGACAGATAAAACTATGAATTGAATTTCTATGAAGATCTATCTAGCTACTTACGGAAAATGTTGGTTAGATACCCAATGCTTTAAGTTTTTTATGAAGATCCGAATCAAGTTGTTTTAATAACGAGTTGTGAACATGTTATCATCATCATCATCATAAAATAAAATAAAAATTTTCAGATTTATTGTTGTTGACACATTTGACAGAAGAACAAACAAGATTCTTTTAAAAATACCAGCTGAACTCAAATAAGAAACAAAAATTGTCTTTCCTCTCAGAGGCATCACGATGTAGGCAACTTTAATGTTTGTGTTGTTGCGTGAAATCAGACTTCATTTTGAGGTCACGCTCAGAGTTCAATAAACAGCTGATTTTAAGGATGTTACCATCTGTAGTAAGTGGAGTTTTGAAGCAAACTTTGCTGCTCATTTCTTCAATGAAAAACATTGAACTTATAAAAGTGGTAAAACATATGTTGTTCTCGAAAGTATCGAAAATCGGCCCACCTCGGCATAACATACTAGTTCCAGACCACCCTGTATATATAGATTCGAAAGGGTCTTTGTTTTTCTGTCTGTTTATTACCTTTTCACGGCGGAACGGATCATGATGAAAATTTGTAAGGAAATAGATTGTATCGTGGGGCAGGACATATGCTACTTTTTAGGTACCATGCGTGCGAAACAGCAGGCAGCAACTAGTACAAATTTAGTCAAAAAATTGGTGGTTAATTTTCACACAACACTATCTAGACTCAAACTCAGCAAAGTTTGTATTATCGGAACCAGATTACTGATAGAATACGTATATACTTATATCCTGAAAATTGAAAGCATAACTACAGCGCAGAAGGCAGAGCTACTACCAACTGAGCTGACAGACATCTAGGTAGTTAATAATAATGCCGGACATTTCACACAGCATCATCTGGCCCCAAAGTAAGCAGAGCTTGTGTTATGGGTACCACATGACTGATACAATACTTATATACTGTTTTTGTAAATACATACATATTATACATAGAAACACCCAGACCCGAGACAAATACTTGCAGATCATACAAAAATTTGTCCCGCGGGAATCCAACCCAACCGGACCTTGGCCCACTGCGCCACAGAGGTCTTATATAGTTGGTATATAAAAGCTCACCTGAACACACTCAAGCAGACAGGACACGAGTACTCCATGCCCTTGTGCTGATTATAATGATTTATCATCACTGCACTGAAACAAAACACATACTCTAACTAAAGCTACATTAAAGTATTGCGATCCTCTTTCATTCAGTAATGATAGCGCAGGACGACAATACTTTTAGCTTTAACATTCGTTGTTCTGTTGAACAAATGCAATAATATTACAGAAAATAGATATGTTACTAGCGCGCCAGAGTTGAAGATTCATAAAAGACCCAATTGACCACTCTCGCTCTCAGTTCACGCCAAACAAGTTGATGAATGTGACGTTATGACCGTCGAGCCGAAATTTAACAAAAATAAGTAAAATGCCGTCGTGTGTGTTTCGGAAGTGCACAAATTATCAAATAAAAATAAAGAAAGTTTCAATACAACTTATTTTGATTTTTACTACATAGTATAAGTTAATTTAAAAATGTTCGTAACGAAAACACGTGCTCAGTAAAGAAAAGGGATAGCAATTTCATTAAATCACGCGTATGATAAGGATGGAGACATAGATTAAAAGATCAGATGCGTGGTCATCATAGGTATTGATTTTAGCCGGACGAATTATAGTGCCAACACAGTATTAGTTTATAAGATTATTTTATATAACGTCGTATTAAGTTGAATCGACTGAGAATTGATAGTATATTATGTGAATTGTGAACTCGGAGCGCGTATGTAAAGCGGGACGTGATTGTAGGGTTGCAGCTGCATAATAAAAACTATTATCAATTTTAGAATTTTTCAATCTTTCGCGATCAGATAACATAATGATTACCTTAAAACGGGTGTTTATCGCGTTTATCTTTTTTGGTCGTTGTAACACGGACGAAACCTCGGGAAAATAATATATAAAAGGTAAACGCGATAAACACCCGTTTTAAGGTAATCATTATATTTTCAGTTACTTCTTCTATTTTATACATTTCCTCTTAATGAGGTCAGAAAAGAAGAGTGGATCGCAGTTGTACGTAAGCAACGAAGCGAATTAGACAGGGTGCCCTTCTTTACCAATGTCCATTCTGTTCGATTAACAATCATAATCTGTGTATCCACGGCGACAATCGAAGCGCAATTGGTTACAGATAGCTATCTCTCTTACTCTTTTGTTTTCCGTATCAGACGATCTTTCATTAGTGAAACAAGTGAACATGATTGTAGTTTGTACTTTGTCTATTTATCTATATGCAACTGCGAATATTTTCAAACGCAATTTACTAAGAACGTAACATACTCTGTAAAATATCATTGAACAAATGTAATAACTATCGTTTGTTTAAAAATTATAATATACCTACCATTCATGGTTTTTTGGTAGGTATATTTTTTTGTCGTAGTCCCATTTAGCTTCACGATATATATATGAAAATTTGTTATACACTCATAAAAATAGAGACGGGTTTTATCAAAATAGTGATCTTCATAGAATCAATAGGTAGGTACTAGGAACAGAAACAAATTATACATCCCTAGGTGTAGACTAAAAAAAGTAAACAAGTACTTTATTGGGAACATGGTGCACTTCTATAATAAGCTTCCTGAAAATGCAACTAAACACCTATTAAGAAATTTAATCAAATATAATCTAACATTCGGAATATGTATAGGTACATAGAGAAAAACCTACCTACACTACAAGCAACTAGTAGGTACGCCGTCAGTCATGGAATGCTATTGAACGGGATATCTAAAAAGAAATATCTAAAATTCAACCATTAATTGCGTCATACGTATTAAGTTCATGATTTTTGGAGTCCTTTCCGTATTTGTAACCTTCTCCCGTGTGACGTCAGATATATTTTTTATTTTAAACTAGATGAGTTCGTAGTAGGTAAGTCAAAATTTATTTGATTGTAAATCACAACATTACTAAAGCAAAATGTAAAAAAACGGCTGAGCCATGTATGTTAGGGAGACTAGAGCTCGGCAATTGAATTTTATATATAGGTAGATAGATAGAAGATATAAATTTTGGGAATAATTAATACGGTAATAAGCGATAAATACTCGTTAACTATTAAAACGATAGATATCTTTTGAATAATATACATATTACGTCACGAAACTTAAGCCTTCCCCGCTCTTATCACACCTTGTTAACCCCCTTCTACCCCTTAAGGTGTGACGTAACTTTCAAAACATTCGTGAGTTGTACTATACAGTTTGATAAACACAGGCTTTACTCACCGTGCGAACCGTGAACTCGAGCGGCAACGAGCGGACCGCGGATCAAACTGAAGAAGATTCTCTAGATGAATCGAAACAGTGTCGGTGCCTCCATCGACTAAATAATACAAGAGTAAAGCCTGTGTTTATCAAAATGTATGTGACGTAACTTATTGATGCCCCTAAGGCAGCAATGGAAGTGTGAAGACGTACTCACGAGTTGTAAGTCAGTAGAGGACAGAGTCTGCACCGGTATACGCAGCAGTGGTTTGTCTTGTCGTGCTGCGCGAGAGCTTTGCGGCTCGCGAAGCGCATCGCACACATGTCACACACGTGCCCACCCGTGCTAGGCTGCAATACAATAGCCACATAAAACCCTGGCCATCCACATTGAACATTAAAAAAACATGGGGAGGAATCGGAAGATCAGCGTTATATGTAGATGCGTTTTAACGCTACTATAACATTGCAACCTGCAACATAACAGCCACTTCAGACCCTAGCTGTCCACAGCGAACGTGAAAGAAAATATAGGGAGATAACCGGTATATTAGCATTATAGAAGCATTTTAAACGTTGCATTGCAATACAATAGCCGCTTCAAACCCTGGCCGTCCATACCGAATGCCAAGAAACACACCGTGAGTTTCCTGGAAGATCTGCGTTATGGAAGCGATTTATTCTACCTCCTATTAGCATTGCAATATAACTGCCACTTTAGACACTGGTCGTCCACACCGAACGTGAAGGGAAACATCAGCACGTAACAGACAAGCGTTATAGAAGCGTTTCGAACACTACTATAGCGTCTTAATAGAACAGCCACTTCAGACCCTGGCCGTCCAGACCGAACGTGAAATAAATCAATATTGTTGGAGGTTTCACACAACACCAGCTATACTCAAATTAAGCAAAGCCTGTACTATCAGACCCAAATTACTAATAAAATACCAAGGTAGGTACTTATATTTATAGTTTTTTACAAACATAATCGAAGTAGTTATATTTTAACACTCAGTCTTACATTCCTTAACCCTTTGAATCTATAAAACACCCACCTACACTTTCTTCACTCAGTGTATGCTTATCATAATACACATCCAGTTATGAATAACTCTGGTCAGGGAAGAAACTTTAGTACATTAGTTTGTATCGATAGAAAACATCGCATCGCTTTGAGATCTAAGTATCGACAAATCGGTCATCGCCATATTTTATATCTGTGGATGTACTAAGTTTTCATAGCGTAAGTTCTTTTACGCAAGACAAGGCAGTATGGTCTTTAGACTTTAGCCTGCTCAAATGAGCGAAAAAAAAAAAGTGAGTGAGTGAGTTCTTTTTGGACGCGCAATGTAAACAAACAAACAAGAGCAATATTTTTGATTCAGAACAAAAAGTTCTGTAAACATTTTGTGACTGGTGTTCCTAAAACAATGCATGCTCTGCAAGCATTACAAAGTATTTCTGTAATTCAGCTTGTACAGGCGGCTTCACGACGCAAGAAGGTTTATAGGGCAAGATGGGATCCATTTTCATTGGATAATGAAGACTTCCGCAGACAATATCGGTTCTCGAAAAGCACAGTTGCTGGTATTATAGAAATTGTCAAAGGAGATTTGCAGCTTAGTCGAAAAGGCTGTGGCACTACACCAAAGCTACAAATTTTAACTGCTATCAAATGTTGGAGACGTAGCGAGGCATGTACAACCTACACTTAATACAATAAGCAGTCTATTTTACAAAAAATAAGAGAACTTAACAATTTGAAATTGGAATAATAAATAAATATTTGTGGACAATGCATACAACACCATCTAGCACCAAACTAGATGCTTATATTTTGATGGCTGATACAATAGTTTGAAATACTTACGAAATTTTATAAGACCCAGACACAGAACAAACCCCTATGTTCATCACACAAATGTTGGTTCTTAACTTGAAGGGAATAACACCCTCAACCTACAGTGCACAAGGCAGAGCTGCTACCAACTGAGCTGACTGGTCAGTCAATAGTTTCATGACTGTATAATACTTACTTATAATAATGGAACAGATTTAGAAAATACATTACCTAATGTGTGAGCAAATCCCATTGGTACTTAGATACTCTATGGACTCTACAAGAAGATATTTTATAGCATCTTCACTTTATAGGTACAGGAGAATGCTGAAGATTCTCATGGACTATCCCAATCAACAATCAGTCGCATTTGTGCTAGAATATCCGATGTACTTGAAGAACGCTCCAATCAGTTATTGAAGATGCCATTACCAGCGAAAGAACATCATTTAATGAGGGAATTTATTAATGCATTCACTGGCTAACCAACCATGAAATTATAATAATATTAAGAAGTATTTAAGTAATTGAGAATTTTTCCAAATAAATTGTTGAAAGCAATAAAATAAATATTAGTTTAAATTTTTACACAACAACCTTTAAGCCAGATGACTGATAGAATACTTATATACAAGCAAGCAGGCACATATTTATTCATTTGCAAATCATACAGAACAATGAACTGGTAAACTAAATCACTAAAATCTAACATAATCCAGTAAAGTTTAAAAAAGGTGAAGATAAGTGGACATACTGAGAAGGAAATACGATTTAAACATTAGACATGTTATTTCAAGATAGCTGTTGTTCACTGATGGCGTGTTTAACTTTGGAAAGAGGTCAAACATATCTAACATAGAAAACAAATAATTGTTTAAGTTCATGAAGCAGTTAATATCAGTGTTTGAGGCATAATTTGTAAGAATTATACTAGGTTGGAATGTGTGGTTCTTTCTACTTATGATACTATTAACACTACTACTACTGATACTAACACCCAGACACAGAATAAATATCATATAATGTATCATATAAATAAATAATGTTCATCACATAAATGCTTGTATTAGGAATTGAATCAACACCCTGAATTGAGCTGAGACCAGTCCAAATTGGGAGGTGAACTGTACAATGAGATGAATACTGACTGCGGAAGGAAAACTAGAGATGACCAGGAAAGACAATGTAAAGCAAGCGGCAAGACAAATCTGTTGGAGTCTCGCAAAATAAATAAAAACAGTAGTAAAATGTAATTTCATTTAATCTTATCATCAATAAATATATCTATTATCTATGTATATTCATAATAAGATGCACAGATAAACTTGAAGTGCTAGACAGTTTTTTTATTAACATTTAGTATGCTGGAACATTGATCACAATAGGACATCAACTTTTATTGTCCAGGATCCTAGGCAGGCGGTTTATACTTATAATATATGATTCTATTCCCTAGTTAGTTATAATTTGATCTTTCATTAAAATTAAATAATCCCTGTTCTTGCCTGAAAATATATAGCAACTGTCAAAACTCTTAAGATGAAGCTGCGGCAGACCTAAACAAATTGATAATTTCTACATATTAAAGAGCTTGATTTCAAGCTCAAATCCTACATGACTGGAGAAAAGCCAGTAATGGAACATACCTATATGTGCTAATAATAATTAAACCATTTGATTTTAATTATAATATTTGTTCATTCCACTCAACACCAACAGCTGTGTCGTTTGGAATCACTATTCTGTTCGACACTACCCTAGTGATGTCTTGAATAGCAAACTACTTATGTAATAACCCCTAATAAGTCTGTGATACTGCCAAAAAAAAAGCAGACAATTTGAAATTAAGCATAGGCTTTTAACTATTTGTTTAACAAGTCTATAATTGTTGTCACAGACTTAAAATATGATTTTGTGAATTTTTCTTCTTCAATTTATTATCCGGGAATAAAATTTAAAAATGAAATATTAGAACAAAGAGTTCTTGACCTACTTGAGTTATCAAAGTTATCGACAATCAAGTACAGTAAATTGTAAATATATGAAGTGATAGCTGGTAGATATATATATAATACGTCGCTAGTGTCGAACAAAGCTAGTGTTATTCCAAACGACACCACCGGTGGATTTGATCTGGTGGTATCGAGTGGAATGAACGTTAATATTAATTATATAAATGATACTTTAACGTAAACACGGGTAATTGATTACTTACTCAATTTAAGTATGTGTCTCTAGCCACAAATACCGTATTTATTAATGTTGGTCAATACGAGCCAATTTATGACGGTATGGCAACTTGTGGCAATGGCAACATTGAAGCAAATGTAGAGATACCGCGACTATATAGTTCGCGATTTATTTGTGTTACTTGTATTACACGGGCAATTGAAATTGCTCAATCTTGGCCAATACTAGCCTATTTTTAACGTCACGCACGACATGTACCAAAGAGATACCGCCACATAATAAATTGCTAGATTGCTCGCGATATACCTAGAGCAAAGAAAAACTTGTTGCTCCAGATTGTCGTACTGCTGGTAAATTATTGCCCGTGTACCTAAACTTACTTAAAAATAAAAACACTAACCAAATTTTACCTACATTAAAATAACCATAAAATCTCTTAGCTTATGTTTAATGTATCTTTATATAACAACTCTATTTTAGCTTTTATCAGGACTTGTTCCAGTTCAAGGTTTTCAGCTCTCTTTTTTTCATTTTCCATTTGCATTCTATGAAGTTCTTTTCTACACTCAATTTCTGTAGCGGCTACCTTCTCGGCTGCTGATAAAGGATATTTCTTTTTGCACTGGAATAACAACAACAAATTAAATAATTACGTTTTAAAAACTAAAAAGAAAACCGACTCCATTGGATACAATTTAAGTCCATAAAATTATTTTATTTTTATATTTTTACTGGAAAGTACATGCATGTATTTTGTTTATATATATAATATATGGGTAGACCAACTAAACGCACTGCTCTGCACTGCACGTAACAAAAATATTACCGATGCATACAATTTTTAGATTTTTGATGATAGATTAAAAACAGCTCGACCGATTTCGATAAAATTTTAATGGGACTACCTGGGAAGTATAACCTTTAAAACAAAAACAAATTAAAATCGGGTCAGGCGTCTTTGAGTAATCGGTGAACATACTTGAAAAAAAAAAGATTCCGACGAATTGAGAACCTCCTCCTTTTTGATGAAGTAAGTCGGTTAATTAATAACATTATAACAAGATCAATTTGTCAATTTAAAATTTATTATGGTCAGCGAATTAGCATTGCCATGAAAAATTATGTGTTCTGGGCACACATCCATCTGGTGACGAACGGGACAGACAGTGTTATTAATGACATTTCAATAATCCAGTCACTTATTACATATAAATAATTAGCTATCCCGTTCGCGACTTATCCGCGCGTTTTAAAAAGAAAAAAAAAATCTAATTTCTACAAATTCCCATCTAAATCTAAACCATTCTTGAATCCACTAGAATACACAAAAAAAATCTTCAAAATCGGTCCAGCCGTTTAGGAGGAGTTTAATTACAAACACACGCACAAAAGTTTTACATGTATAAAGATTAGTAGTTCATTTTATTTAATTTTTTCGTATAATTTTACTAGTCAGTACATATAAAATTGTTTATGTACTTTGTAAATTATGTAATTATAAATTATAGTTTGTCTTGGGAGGGAATCGAACGGTCAACATAAGGCGCAGAAGGCAGAGCTACTACCAGTAACTGAGCTGACAGATCTACTTAACTACCTTAATTTAACAATCTCATACTAAGATATTGAATAACATATTTTTATATTAATCTACCTTGTTTCTTCTAGGTACCATCTTAGGTAAATATTGCATTGGCATTTGAAGAGGGTCTTCCTGAAATAATAATTAAAAACAATAATAAATACCATACAAGATTCTCATGACAATAAGGCGGTACCCTTAGCAAATGACAACGCGTTTCATCGGAGCGCAAATCGCAGATTTTTGAAGTGATAACTTCTTATGGGAGGGTAAACCGCTTCGTTACGTAACGCGTTACGGCGCCAGTCTGTCTGGCTTCTCTTTCTCTCACACATACGGCAGCGATAGCCACGCTCCTCTCTCACTCTAACCAACAGCGCTAGTTAGATTAGGTTAAGTTTTCACCTCTGTCGGGCGTCCCGAGACGCTCACGTTTTTATTTATTTATGAAAGTTGAACTTGTAATGTATATTTATAACATTTATTCTTTGCCAATTAAGCTGCGAGTTTTAACGACGATAACTTTCGGAGATGGTGATAATCATCTCTGAAAATGAATGAAAGACTTTATTTAATAATTAATTGCAGATAACTTTAAAAACAATATGAAACTAGGAAGTCGGAAGGCAAATTATTGAAAATATCATGACATATTTTTTTGATAATTTTGAATCCTTCAATTAACGAGTACATCGCCACTAAATACTCTTTTTTTTTTATAAAAAAGCTGATTTGCTGAGGGTACCGTCTTAAACAAATTTTAGCATTGTTTGATGAAATTTTATGATTTAAATTGTATTTAAACTAATCTTACATGCAAAGACTCTTCTGGATCATCATCAATTATGGAGGTTGCTGCTGACATTGTATTGATCTGTAAAGATTATTTCTTATAATTATTTGTGATTATGTTTACAAAATACTTGCCATTCGATTAAGTAATTCTGACAAGTAACTTTCAGTTACTAATAATGAATTGGTATTACGGACTATTGATGTTGATTGTAACACGTGCTGTCATATTAATACGTGAACAATAACTTTGTACCCCTTTTTACGTAAATTGCGCGGACGGAGGAGTATGAAATTTCGCACACTTATAGGTTATATAGAGGAGTGCAGAATGCTAATATTTTTTTTAATTGTGCATAAAAAATACATTAACTATTAATTAATTATGGTCGAATTTCGACCAGTGGGCGACCACTAGTAATAATATTAACACGTCAAGCAAAAACTTTGATCCCCTTTTTACGAAAATTGCGCAGACGAAGGACTATGAAATTTCGCTTATAGTTTATATAGAGAAAGAGCGCAGAATGCTAATATTTTTTAAATTCTGCATAAAAAATACATTAATTATTAATTAATTATGGCCGAATTTCGACCAATGGGCGACCACTAGTATAAATAGTAACCGAACGTACGTAATACCAATCCATGATATAATTCCTATTGCTAATTGAAACTGATAGACATTGATTGTATCAGTTTCATAATCGCAATGCTAGTCACTTTTATCAAGATAGTTTTTATGTTATTTATCCACACCTTGCTATGTTTCAAATGGTGTCTGATGATGAGTTATTTGACCGCCAAGGGCCTCCATCATAGGTTATCGACTTCTAAAAGCCGGGACGGACATCTTAATGTATCTTCCGAAGCACGGAAGTGCAAGCATCGTCAAACTGGTTGGGAACAACGTCTATGTCAGCTACGCTTTGAGTGACACACATTTATTCTATACTAGCTGTACGCTTAGCTGTAGCTGTAACTATGGAACGCACTGCCAGATGCTATAAGACGCGCCAAATCACATAATATCTTTAAATCTATGGTCAGGGAACATTTTTGTCATGTTGGTTAACTATGTATTGTTTGTTTCTTTACGTTATTTTGGTATATTTATTTATGTATGTATTAGTTTATTTAGTTTATTATTAGAATTATTATTATATAATTTATTTTTGTAATATTAGGTATTGATGTATTTCACTTTTTGTTATCCTGTAAATATGTATGTACATATTATTTTTATCATAAATCACTCATATTATTTTCATCACCCCATATTCAGCTATGTTGATTTCTATCCATCTAAAGGTTGTATGGCAGAGATAGTCATCTAGCGATAAGACCGCCCATTGTACTACCGTGTAGCTAAACATTGTTTCTTATAACAGTCTTATGTATTTGTGGTGTGCAATAAGGTATTTTCTATTCTATCTACGCGCGCAGCTTTGGCTTGAAGATTTTTCCCGGGATAAAATGTAGCCTATGTCACCCGGGGATAGTGTAGCTTTCCAAAGGTAAAATATTTTTTCAGATTGGTCCTTTAATTTTTATGTTTATTCGTTACATACAAAAATACAAATATTTCTTCTTTATAATATTAGTATAGATATTGATTACAAACATAGCTTCTGCCTGGGGTTTGCCTGTACCCACATAGGACTAACCACATACCCACTAACATTAGCCGCGACAAACGTTATCGCTTTTTCTTCTTCGTCAATGGCATGTGTCATACTGATGTCAATTTTGCCAATTGAGTCTAGTCAAAAACTTCTATATATATTAATAAGTGAAGCAAAAACTTTGTACCCCTTTTAACGAAAATTGCGCGGATGGAGTATGAAATTTCGCACACTTATAGTTTATTTAGAGGAATGCAGAATGCTTATTAGCATTTTTTTTTAATTATGCATAAAAACTACATTCATTATTAATTAATTATGGTGAATTTCGACCAGTGGGCGACCACTCTTTTAAATAAATACACCAAAATTACTAACAAAACCAAAAATAACTCCAGAACAATAAATAATATGTAACAAAATCTTGGTTTATTTTATACCTTAAGTTGCATTATAAAGTGACTATCAGCAATGCTGGTTCAGAACGTCCTCACCACAAATAGCTATCTTTACTAAAACTTACTGCATCTATCCCTGCGCCGATGCTATCATAAACTATTTACAAATAAAAAAGATTCTATTAAGATCTAAGCACACATCCCGCATTGTAGTACTCGCACAGGGAGATGTAAGTAAATACTTATATTGGCTTGTTACGTCACCAGTAACCAGGGTTAACACGTCCGCACTCGCCTGCGGCTCTCACATGACTGCCCCTTCCGCTACCCGCGAATCCGTGACAACATCGCTGATGTAGCTCATACATAAACACTACACGCATTAATATAAAAAAATAGGTACCTGATTTATTGGTTCCGAGTCAGATTCATTTGGACTAAAAGTACATTCAACCTTAAGCATATGACTTATGTCATTTGGCTCGGTTTTAGAAGGGCTTTCATTGTTCATGAGCTCTTCCATCTTTTGCTTTTTCGCTCTCATTTTCGCCATAACCCACTGATTCCTTAACTGAGAAATTGAGCGCTTATTCCTGCTCATGGTGTTAAATCTGAAATTAATCCAAATTAAATTAAGTATAGATATTTATTTTATAGCTACCTTATATAATTTATCTATCTACTTATATGAAATGAAATATTAACAGCGCAGAAAGCAGAGCTAATACCAACTGTTCTGTTAAGCCAGTCGAAAATGGAGGTATACTGGGCAGATAACTTATTAAAAAGCATCATGTAATGTGAAAATCTATACAAATAACGTAAGCAACTGTCTGTCTGTTTGTTACGTTTTCACCCTTAACCACTGATATGATTTAGATGAATTTTGGTATAGAGATAGATGGGACCTTGAAGAAGGACATAGGCTACTTTTTATGGAGGTACCACGCGTGCGAAGCCGCGGGCAGCAGCTAGTGTTATATATGATTAAATATATAAATAAGCTATTTGTATGTTAGGACAGATCATATCAGTAAATTTGAACAACCTCTGTGGCACAGTGAGCGAAAGCCTACCTGAGAATCAGAAGATTGTGGGTCTGGGTATATCAGATATCAGTTGTGCGGTTCTGATAACACAAGCTCTGCTTACTTTGGGGCTAGATGATGCTGTGAAATGTCCAGCATTATATTTATAACTAAACCTATGGAAAATTACTCCATAATGAAAGATAGAGATAATTTCAAATTGTTATGAAAATTAAGCCATTATAAAATCACCCCATAATGTTAAATACAGGCCATAAAGGTAGAGTTGAGACCTTTTTTGCAAATCCGTCCACGCTGCTAGCTTCCTTGCGTTGGCGTTTGTGTCTGTGTTTTTATTTTCTATATCATCAACCCTCTCCATAACAAGTTGTTCTAGAAGATTCTTTGAAAGCAAAAAAGTATAACATATTAGTTATAACAAAGGTATTAACTCTGGTACTAGATTATTAGAACTAATACAAGAGTAGACCGAGAGAGTGTCTCCGTTTCAGCTTAGGAAAAATGCTTTCGTATGTCTGACCGGATGTTCTCCTCTACAGGTTGCATTTCTCAACTGTTACTCATGAAATTTTGTGAGCAGGTTTTATATAGAATTTATTTGTAGATTAATATTTTGGAAATTTATCAAAATGCCAGAGATATGGGGGTTTAAAACGTAAAAAAGTTATATTTCAGTCATTTCGAAAAATGATTGCGAGGTCTACAGCTCACAGAACCACTAGTTGATTGGTCTGCATTGTATGAATATATAAGTAGCAAGGGCAACAGTAAGAAATAAATAAATTAAACTATTCAAAATATCATCCTCTTTTAATCACATAATTAGATGAAGTAATCTGGATCAGTTGAGCTATCTATAGATCGTTTTAAACGGTACTTAGATAGCTAACTGTTTCACATATATTTTGTATTATTCTAAATATTTCTGTATTTATATTAATTGAAATTGCTAATGTGACGTTAAGTACTGTCCTTGTAATTCTAAAGATGGCCAGATTAAGGCCACGTTACCTAATATTTGATTATGAGTTAGACCCAAGCTAAGAATCAAAGACCACTTGGGCTAAGGTCACGCTATCGTACTACGTCAAATCGCAGTTAGTTTTGACGCAATTTTAAATTCACGCTTAGTTTGCTCTCTGAATGTAGGCCCTACTTTACTTTTTAGATAAAAAGTAATAAAGTACGTATGTATAAAATTATAAGTTTTAATAGATAAAGAATAGTTTAATACTTACTTTGTCCTCAATTAGCCAGTTCTCACTTCTCGATCTCTTTTTTCTATTTTGATCTTGCATATTTTTAACTTGAACCGTTCGATACATAATTCGGAGCTTCTCAAAAACAAATTGTTTTGTTTTGATTTATATTTCATTTGCTCACAGCACAGGACCCCAAAGATCGATAATGATGAATGAAAAACCTTGAAAACGCAAACGCTAAGTGGAGTGAATGAGTGAGTTGTGTTTTGTTATTGTTGGGCTTGGGTCTGAGATGGTTATTTCACCGTACAAAATGGCGGACGATGGTACGTCCAACCGAAAACTTAACAATCGAAACGCGGGCACTACTATAGATCTAGGGGCGTCTTGATTCTGATTCAAATTGATTCAATGTCACATAGAACATATCAAAGTTTTATTACACACTATTATGGTTTTAGTTCATAAATAACAAAAGTTACCTCATGCCATCTGTTATGGTAGTCCAACAGCCTCTGTACTTCAAATACCTTGTAGCAACGCTCACATTTCAACTCTGCATTGATGTATTCCTTACTAAGCTTTCTCCTATTAAACTCATCCAGTTTCTTAGCATCAGTGTCTAGGAGTTCCACATCAAATATGTCCTCATATTCCGGGTTGTTCCTCTTCAATAGGTATAGAAGGAACTTTCTTAATTTTTGCAATTCTTTTAATGAGCCTGAAATATAATGTGGTTTTTTTTTTATAAATAGTAAATATTTGTGGACATTTCACTTAGGACCATCTGGCCTTGAGGGGGCATTTCTGACAATCTAGTCATTTTAAATGATGGTACTGACCTGGTTTAAGAGGCAATAAACTTCGCAGTCCAGTTGTGTCACATTTTTCAAACATCTTCAAAAACACTTTCTCGTTCATCGTAACATTCTCACCGAGGTCCTGAAACTCTCCTGACTTTAAGAGCTTTAATATTCTCTCTTTTAGATTAGATTGGTTTTGGATAAATTGTTTTCGTTTAGGTGTAACTTTTTCACTGACATCATTAAGTGATTCTTTCTTTATTCTTTTTTTATCTACTTCGTAAAAACTACTGGTCTTACTAGTTTTTTTTCTAGTTTTAGTGTGTTTTGTGATTTTACTTTTTGATTTCTTTCTTTTTGGTTCGTAGCTAACATCATTGTCATTGCAGTCATCATTGAAGATATCAACTTCACAGTAATAATTTTCATCTTCAACTTTAAATTCCACATCTTTATAATTATTGCTTTCAGTACAATCTAATACATCATTTCTTTTTGGACTTTTCTGTTGTTTATCAGATTTTGTTGTAATAACATCTAATATGTTATGTTTAGATTTTTCGGCATCATCTTCTTTCTCAAGTTTTACAACAGCATTAGAGTCTTCTGTGTCTGTGTGTATCAATTCTATCACTTTAGGAACAGCATTTTTGTCTTGGAATGTGATAGACGGTGGGAACATTTCTTGTAGAATTTCCAGACTGGCCTATGGAGATAAATAATTATAAATTAACAGCCACAATAGTAAGTATAAGAAAAGAGAACACAAGTTAGATACTGAATTTCAGTACATATTTAGATATATCATATAATGAGCCTGTCTGCTCAGTTCGGTCTTCTGAGATTTGATTTGATTGGTCTGAGAATTTTGGTATAAAGATAGATGGGACCTTGGAGAAGGACAGGCTACTTTTTATGCAGGTGCCATGCGTGCGAAGCCGCGGGCAGCATGTCTATTATGGTTAACAGACTTTGATACAATAGATATTTCACACAGGCTCTCAGCTTCTGATGGTATATCAAGAGTTTGGGTTAGGTTAGGTTAGGTTAGGCCATGATAGAACCTTCAGGCGGCTTGGTGACTTCATCAACTTCAGTTATAATCATACTTAGGTTAAAATTAACATACTTACAGGAATATTTGCAAGACTCCAGGTTTTAAGTACTTTGTTTGCTCTCCTGCACTTCTGACGGAAGTTGTAGAACTTTTTTAACTGTTGCTCACATATTGGACAGAACTTTAGAGCAGGATTCACATTATCCTGTAAATAATAAAACTCTCAAATTCTAAAATCCTTTTGCAAAAACATTAGGAATCCTCTTAGCTCATAAATTACTTTAGCAAAAATATTAAGATTTCTCTAAGCTCCTAAACTTCTATTGCAAAAACATTAGGATTCATGTTATCTTTTAGAAACCTTATGCAAAAACGATAAGATTCCTCTTGGAACCGCAAATATTTTTTTTACGAATTTCTATTTCAATTAAAATCAATACAATTGAAGTTGTTTTACTGCATTGTTATTGTAAATAAACAAAACATGAGTATGCAGTATGAAATGGAAAACATCATAAAAGAAACTCACCTTATTTCCACACAACTCGTAGTGAAATTCACAAAGAGTATCGTCAATATTCACAAACCTAACAATATCAGACCGTAAACATATTCTGCACACTATTTCCGACATTTTTGTTGTCTCATTACTGTACCAAATCCATTCATAAAATATTAGAATTGTTTGCTTTAAATCTGAATAGTTTTTTATCTCACAATTTTCGCAATTCTCAGTTTTGTTTCGATTTTACATTTTACCCAAAATTCGCTTCCTTTTATTTGAAGTACCTAGCTATTTACACGATGACAAAACAAGAAATGACGGGCACAGACTGAATACAGTGTTGTTGAGATACGAAATGTTATTTCATCTTAAAAAAAGGCATTTATGACTGCTAAATAATACTCATTTTATAAGACTGGTCTGTCATGTCAGCTCAGTTGGTAGTAGCTCTGCCTTCTGCGCTGTAAGTTGAGGATTCGATTCCCTCCAAGGATAAAAAATTGTGTGAAGAACATGTGTTTGTTCTGTGTCTAGGTGTTTTAAAATATCTTAATAAAAAAACATTTATTTTTAAATATATACAGTTAAAATATATAAGTATTCTATCAGTCATCATAATAAAAGCTATGCTTAGTTTGGGACTAGATGGTGTTGTGTGCATTGTCCAGCAATATTTATTTATTATGTATGTATATGTAATTATAGTGAAATGCCGTAAAGCCAACATGCTGATAACGTTTATCTGTTTTTCCCATTTTTTTTTTGTAACTTACATAGAGTTTTGCGCAACGAAAGAATGCTCTAATTATCTTTATTCATAGAACACACAAATTCGATAGCATTTGTCTAATGGAACTATGTCAAAACGGTATATAAGTAGTATATCAGTCATGTGGTACCCATAACACAAGCTCTGCTTACTATGGGGCCAGATGATGCTGTGTCAAATGTCCGGCAATATTATTATTATTATTCTGAGATTAAGCACAGATTGGAATTGTTAGCAAATGAAATATTAAAATCATAGTCAATTATTTATTTATTTATTTAAGAACACGTCGCTCTCTTCGTATATGCAGATGAACTCCGCGCGTATGTTCCCGCAACGCCGCGCGGTGTAGAAACCCCTTAGTGCAGTACACGCATACAAAACGACGTGCACCTGTGTGGCCCTGCAACAAGATAAATATTGATGGAAAATATGGCCTGTAAGCTCAGTTGGCTCTGCCTTTTGCGCTGTAGGTTGAGGGTTCGTTTCCCTCCCAGGATAAACATTTGTGTGACATACACAGGTGTTTGTTCTGTGTCTGGGTTAACACCCAGAATATACTTATGTATTTTTAAACTTATGTATGTTAGTATATATAGTATATATAGATAGTATGATACTTTATAACTAAAGTATCATAAGTACCTATGTATTTAAAAATACATAAGTATATTCTAGTATATTCTATCAGTCATCTAGTCACCATAATACAAGCTATGCTTAGTTTGAGACTAGATGATGTTGTGTGCATTGTCCAGCAATATTTATTTATGATTTATTTATATTCTAAATGTATTTAAAAATATATAAGTACTAGCTGCTGCCCGCGGCTTCACGCGAGTGAAGAGTTTTATTTTACCTAAATAAAAAGTTGCCTATGTCCATTTCCAAGGTCCCATCTATCTCTATACCAAAATTAATCAAAATCGGTTCAGCGGTTTAGACGTGAAAACGTAACAAACAGACAGACAGAGTTACTTTCGCGTTTATAATATTAGTAAGGATTTTATCAGTCATCAGGTTACCATAGTGCAAGCTATGCTTAGTATGGGGCTAGATGGTGTGTGCATTGCCGATCAATATTTATTTATTTAAGAGACAGAATTGGGATGTCTAAGGCTCAATATTTAATTTTTAAAGGTACGCAGAGTGTCGCTGAAAACAAGACAGGGTTTCATGTATTAATGTAATTGTATTCATTACATATTCCCGTGGAAGATACTCGATAGTAGAGGTGTGTCCAAAATAAAATTTTAATATTAATAATAATGCTGGACATTTCACACAGCACTATCTGGCCCCAAAGTAAGCAAAGCTTGTGTTATGGGAACCACATGACTGATACACTACTTATATATTTCATTTCTCGCGTGTGTGTGTGTGTGTGACTGAGAAAGAGAATGAGAAAGGGAAACAGAGAAGGAGAACGCATTACCTGTGGGCTTAACCTACAGTGTTGTGTATAAAGTGTGTGTTATATAAACTAATTCAGGATATAATGTTAATGTTGCTTATTACAAAGGTGAGATGTCAGATGTTACACATCATATGCGACTACTGTAAGGCTCGCTGATTTGTTTTGGTATTATTATTATTATTAGTACTCACTCGTATATGGTTACTGAGATTGGCAGCACTGTTGAACTTCTTCCCGCAGTGAGGACATTCCCGAGATGGCGGTGCGTGTCGTTCGCTATGATTCTACAAACACAAATAAACACACCCATAGGCATTCTTTATGAAGTAAATAATAATAATAATAATGCCAGACATTTCACACAACATCATCTGGCCCCAAAGTAAGCAGAGTTTGTGTTATGGGTACCACATGAGTGGTATACTAATTATATATTTATTTAGCCATAAGTCAACGCCGAAGTTGTTTTATCTAATACAATAACAAAGATAGGGAGGTTTTTCGATAAGGTAATTTAAAAACAAAATAAAACAGTAAATGTCTCACAAATCTGCTCCAACTCGGCTCGCCATTCGTAACAAAATTACCAAGTTTTATACAAAAGTTTTTGTAGTTTTTTTTTTGAAAATATATACATATTATACATAGAAACACCCAGACCCAAGACAAATACATGCAGATTATACAAACATTTGTCTCGTGGCGGGAGTCGAACCCGCAACCTTCTGCGCCTGAGCCGGACCTTAGCCCGCTGCACCACAGAGGTCGTCCAAAGAAGGCCACGAAGTAACATAGGTCACAAAACTTAAATAGTTTCTTTTTCTTTCTTTCATGTTATATTTGGTATTTTTTGCGGATTTTAATAAATAATTACGTCTACAAGCTAACCGACTTCATTGAATGAAATTTGAGCCCATAACAATATAACCGTATTGAGAAACCTCCTCCTCTTTTAACCGACGAAAAGAACCTTTTTACAGAGCAGTACGATTTTGATGATTCTTTTTTTTAATGGAAAGAGTATACCCCGAAGTTGGTCCCATATAAATTTGGGAAAAAACCAACCCTAAGGGTAGGAAAACAGGGGATTGTAGGTGGTTCACTCACTGATTGTAATGTATGATAGCTTAAGTATGGTAGGTATTTTAATAGTAATCAAAGATTAAGCCTTTAGTAATTGGTATTATAGCCACTACACCACATTATAGCCACAAAAAATTATAAAATAAAACGTTTTAACAAAAAATTCGGATAAATTTCAGTTTTTCGGCGGTTTTTTTCTTTGTTAAAAAGTTTTATTTGAAATCGTGTAACACACCACTTAAAATTCACAAGAAAGCAATATATGGAAATTTCGTTTAAATGAATGACATATCTTTTCTAGCTATTTTGATTTAAAAACCAAACTGCTGAACCGATTTTGATGAAATTGCTATGGGACTAATCGGAAGGTATATTCTTTCAGATATTTTTGGAACGTAGTTCCTTATCGCACGGTACGGACTTGGCGGATGGGGGCTAGATGTATAAGTGCCCCTACAAAGTTATGAAATAAATGGTTTGGGACGTGACCACTAGTCTTTTTAATTTCAGAACTATTCGAGAACTAGTTAATAATAATAGTTAAATCTCGAGAAATAGTTTGAATGGGTCTAATGGGAAAGTCCTTTCTCCTTCCTTGGTCCTTTACCATGAAAAAGTATTTTTTCAAATCGGTTCAAATATGACAGAGTTATGAGGTAACAAACATTAAAAAAAAAAATTACTGAGAACCTCCTCCTTTTTTGAAGTCGGTTAATAAACTGTCACTGTCACGACAAATGAATTAGGTATATATACAAATACAAATAAAAAACTTTCTTTATTCAATAAAATCACAAGGAGCACTTTGAATCGTCTTCTTACATGCTAGTGAATCTAGGTGCCGGTTCCTCCTAACCCCAGTTCAAGAAGAATCCGGCAAGAAACTTGTCTGGCCTTAACACTTTTTTGGTATGATCCTTGCCAATTTTGTTACGGATGCCGAGTCGAGTTGGAGCAGGTTATATGTATTAGTGACGACCTCAATGGCACAGTGAGCGAAGGCCCGCCTGAGTCGCATCGAAAGGAACAGTTTCGATGTTTGAATGTTTGTATGATCTGCAAGTATTTTTCTCAGGTTTAGGTGTTTCTATGTCTAATATGTATGTATTTACAAAAAAGTATATAAGTAGTATATCTGTCATGTGGTACCCATAACACAAGCTCTGCTTACTTTGGGGCCGAATGACGCTGTGTGTTTTTCGGGATTATTTTATTATTATTATTTTATTTAATATAATATTAATCAATAAATTGTGACTTAAGGAGCACAAGTGTGGACAATTGAATTAATAATATCGTGTAAGTTTATTGCGTTTATTTGCTTTATATAAGTATGTTAATGTTCATAATTAATTGCATCCCGACCAATCTACCAATCAAGTTAAGCTCCTCTCCATCCAAAAGTTGTCTGGAAGAAATCGCTTCCTTAGCGATAAGACCGCCCATTACGTCATTTTTCATAAGTATACTAGCTGTTCCGTTCGCATCTTCGTCCGCGCGGTTTTAAAAGAAAAATATTATATAAAAATTGTTAATCTAAACCACTCACGAATCCACTTGAACACGCAAACCATTTCATCAAAATCGGTCCAGCCGTTTCGGAGGAGTTTAATTACAAACACACGCACAGAAGATTTATATAAAAACTAGTTGCTGCCCGCGGCTTCGCACGCGTGGTACCTACATAATAAGTAGCCTATGTCCTTCTCCAAGGTCATCTATCTCTATACCAAAATTAAAAAAAATCGGTTCAGCGGTTTAGGCGTGAAAACGTGACAGACAGACAGACAGAGTTACTTTCAAATTTATAATGTTAGTAAGGATTTATTGTTATTTTTAGTTTTAAGGTGTACAAAAAAAATGTTCATTCATTCATTCCATACCTTCAGACTCATCTTGGTTCGAAACGTCTTTTGGCACGTTTCGCATCGGTGAGGTTTTAATCCAGAATGCACGTACTTGTGTTCGTCTAGCTGCAATTTTTTCTGCAAATAAATTAATTAAAATAAATAAAACAACAAATATATTAAACTTACAATTGTTAGGCTTAAATAAACATTAATTTACGAAATTGCACTCTTGTAGCGTATAATCGCATGCAAGAGCATACACACATACGCAAGTGCATTCGCATATAAAAGTTTATTCACATAGAGTACATTCTCACATGAAGCATACTCATAAGCAAGAGTAAACACACTCACATACATATAATAGTAACCTCGCAGACAAGAGCACACTCATACAAGAGCACAGCCTCATACAAGAGTATAAACACACAAGAATACACTCACCAAGCGTACACTTCACATACTCACATATATTCACATAGTAGGGTGTACTATGTGAATATATGTGAGTAAGTGAAGTGTATACAAGCGTATATTCACTTAGAGTACACTCACATACAAGCGTACATATTCACAGAGTACACTCACCAAGCGTATAGTATACTCGCATACAAGCGTACACTCACATAGAAGCCCTGTCCGCACTGGTCGCAGAGGAACTCTCTTCTGCCGCGCGGTGCTTCGTATCTCTCTGTAGGATGATCTCGTCGGTAGTGTTGGTACAACCACGCATTACTACCACCTGATAGCCCGCACTGGAATTAAAAAGAAAAAAGAAACGTGTGCATCTCGGGACGCCCGACAGAAGTGATAGCGTAAACTAATCTAACTAGCGCTGTGGGTTACAGTGAGATAGGAGCCCGTCTACCGCTGCCGTATGCGTAAGAGAAAGGGAAGTCACACAGACTGGCGCCGTAACGCGTTACGTAACGAAGCGGTTTACCCTCCCATTAACGGAGAAGTCAAGTCAAGCCCTCCCAAGAAGTTATCACTTCAAAACCCTCGAACGGAAGCAAAACTTCGTGGGGAAACCTAAGTATGTTTGTTTATTGATGTGTAACATCTTTCCGCTTTCCTGAATTCTGTGGGTGTGATTTCGTGAAAAGGGACGGAAGTGTGTACTAGGAAGCCGGGGAAGCGCTCGCTATTTGATTTGTGCAATGAGTGCGCTTGTGGCAACGTTGGTATTCAGATGGTAACAACCTATTTGCCTCCAGGTTGGTACTGTCAGCCAAAAGTGTGCGTGTTTGTGACAAGAAAGGGAAATAGAGATTAGTATGTTAGTATAAATATATAATAGTAAAGAATATGCCACAACTGAGTTCGTACCAGTTTACACTCTATAACGTCATTAATCCTGTCTTCTTTCTTCGGACTATCTTTCTTCGACAGATTCTTTTTGACACTTCTCTGAACAGTGTGCGCTCGCGCGTGGTTTTCTCTCTTGTGTTCTTTTAATAGTGTTATATCTTCAAATGTTAAACCACAGACGGTGCACGCGATGCTGGAAGTAAAATGGTACTTAATGGTCACCAGAAACACATTTAGGCACTACTTAAGGCAGTTCCCTGAGTAAATGACCTTGGCAAGTTTTTTCTGCGGTCAAGTCATTTTCATTTCAAAAAAAGGTTATTTTTTTATGTTTGTTATCTCATAACTTCGTCATTTACGAACCGATTTGTAAAATTATTGAAAGGATATACTTTCCGGTTGGTCCCATAGAAACTACGTCAAAAGCTTGAAAAATATGTCATACAAGTAAACGAAATATCGTATTTTTATATAAATGAAGTCAGTTTTCTCTCTAGTATTTAAAACGTAGTTGTTTTATCAGTAATTCATTTTTTTACAAATGTTTTAATAGTTTTATTCCCTACCTATTTGTGTAAGCTGCATGCTATGTCAACTTTAGTAACATAATTTAATCAAAACAGATTTAGTCAAAGTCAAAAAGTCAAAAGATGATTTATTCAATACAATCACAAGGATCACTTTGAAACGTCTTACATACTAGGTGAATTTAGGTGCCAATTCATCCTAACCCAAGCTCAAGAAGAATTGGCAAGAAACTCGTCTTGGTCCTAGCGCTTTTTTATATGATCCATCTTATAACTACCTTAATTACGAAATACAAGAGAGTTTATACATTTCAAGTGTGTCGGTTAACTGTCTGACGGCAGAGCGACATGAGGCCATGCATTCTTATCAATAATATAGTCATCTATATTATAATAAGCTTTTTTCAAAAGACTACCTTTAATGTATGCTTTAAATTTCTTAATAGGTAGTTTAGTAGCATTTTCAGGAAGCTTATTATAGAAGCGCACCATGTTCCCCATAAATGACTTATTAACTTTTTCTAGTCGAAACCTAGGGATGTATAATTTATGTTTATTCCTAGTGTTGATTTTATGAAGGTCACTGTTTTGCTTTCTATTTGGTACCTAATAACTTTAAAACATGTTGCGAAGATGTTGTACGCGAAATTGAAATACATAACATTGTGCCTTTAAATAACGTGTCAAAAGGGATACATTTTTCTATGCAATTACTTGGCAATCTCTCTTTATTGTTTTCTTGTTTATGTACTGCAAGGTATAGATTATTTTAAATTAAAATATATGGCAAATTTGGTTTTTTACACGGGCCACACTTGTCGCGATGGGAACTATGGGAGGTTATGCAAGTAGAAGCGGTAAGCAGGGACACGAAAAGAGGCGTGCAAGCAGTACGGAGGTGCATTTGGTAAAATAGACGAGCTTAAGGAAATTGGTCGATTGATACGTTGTATTGAAGAGTAAAATTATAAATTAAAAGTTAAACTCGGTTTCTTATTTCTGAGATACCTTGTACCTTGTCTTTACTAAAAGTAATCTATGTTCTGTATCTATTATCATTATTACCGTGTTGTGTGCCGTGTTGTAAATCTTTTTTTGTTCTTTTATTCAGAAGATCATTTGCTGAGGGTACGGCCTTAACACTAGCACTCACAGGTCGCTAGCGATGTCCTTATGTTCATCTGTGTTCAGTACATGTACGGTATACACTTGCCGACTCGCAAACGTCAGGTCACACGGCTCGCAGTGAACAGAGTCTCCGCAGTCCACTTTACACTCCGCCTGAAGTAACGAAGGCATTTCACTTAATTTTTGTATAGGCCAGAATTTATAAATAAAAATACTATTAAATACAATACAACCACAAGAATCACTTCATCTTACATACTAGGTGAATTTAGGTGTCAATTCCTTCTAAACCAAGTCCGAGAAGAATTGACAAGAAAAAGCGTAGAGCTACTCGTATTAACTGAGTTGAGAGTCTAGGAGAATGTTCGTTGTATGTTACCGTGACTGTGAGTCTGGGAGAGTGTTCGTTGTAAGTTACCGTGACTGTGAGTCTGGGAAAGTGTTCGTTGTAAGTTACCGTGACTGTGAGTCTGGGACAGTGTTCGTTGTAAGTTACTGTGACTGTGAGTCTGGGAAAGTGTTCGTTGTAAGTTACCGTGACTGTGAGTCTGGGAGAGTGTTCGTTGTATCTTACCGTGACTGTGAGTCTGGGAAAGTGTTCGTTGTAAGTTACCGTGACTGTGAGTCTGGGAGAGTGTTCACTGTAATTTACCGTGACTATGAGTCTGGGAAAGTGTTCGTTGTAAGTTACCGTGACTGTGAGTCTGGGAGAGTGTTCGTTGTAAGTTACCGTGACTCTGAGTCTGGGAAAGCGTTCGTTGTAAGTTACCGTGACTGTGAGTCTGGGAGAGTGTTCGTTGTATCTTACCGTGACTGTGAGTCTGGGAAAGTGTTCGTTGTAAGTTACCGTGACTGTGAGTCTGGGAGAGTGTTCACTGTAATTTACCGTGACTATGAGTCTGGGACAGTGTTCGTTGTAAGTTACTGTGACTGTGAGTCTGGGAAAGTGTTCGTTGTAAGTTACCGTGACTGTGAGTCTGGGAAAGTGTTCATTGTAAGTTACCCTGACTGTGAGTCTGGGAGAGTGTTCGTTGTATGTTACCGTGACTGTGAGTCTGGGACAGTGTTCGTTGTAAGTTACTGTGACTGTGAGTCTGGGAAAGTGTTCGTTGTAAGTAACCGTGACTGTGAGTCTGGGAGAGTGTTTGTTGTAAGTTACCGTGACTCTGAGTCTGGGAAAGCGTTCGTTGTAAGTTACCGTGACTGTGAGTCTGGGAGAGTGTTCGTTGTAAATTACCGTGACTGTGAGTCTGGGAAAGTGTTCGTTGTAAGTTACCGTGACTCTGGGAGAGTGTTCATTGTAATTTACCGTGTGTGTGAGTCTGGGAGAGTGTTCGTTGTAAATTACCGTGACTGAGTCTGGGAAAGTGTACGTTGTATGTTAACGTGACTGTGAGTCTGGGAGAGTGTTCGTTGTAAATTACCGTGACTGTGAGTCTGGGAAAGTGTTCGTTGTAAGTTACCGTGACTGTGAGTCTGGGAAAGTGTTCATTGTAAGTTACCGTGACTGTGAGTCTGGGAGAGTGTTCGTTGTATGTCACCGTGACTGTGAGTCTGGGAAAGTGTTCGTTGTAAGTTACCGTGACTGTGAGTCTGGGAGAGTGTTCGTTGTAAATTACCATGACTGTGAATCTGGGAAAGTGTTCGTTGTAAGTTACCGTGACTGTGAGTCTGGGAGAGTGTTCGTTGTATCTTACCGTGACTGAGAGTCTGGGAGAGTGTTCGTTGTAAGTTACCGTGACTGTGAGTCTGGGAAAGTGTTCGTTGTAAGTTACCGTGACTGTGAGTCTGGGAGAGTGTTCGTTGTATCTTACCGTGACTGAGAGTCTGGGAAAGTGTTCGTTGTAAGTTACCGTGACTGTGAGTCTGGGAGAGTGTTCACTGTAATTTACCGTGTGTGTGAGTCTGGGAAAGTGTTCGTTGTATGTTACCGTGACTGTGAGTCTGGGAGAGTGTTCACTGTAATTTACCGTGTGTGTGAGTCTGCGAAAGTGTTCGTTGTATGTTACCGTGTCTATGAATCTGGGAGAGTGTTTGTTGTAAATTACCGTGACTGTGAGTCTGGGAAAGTGTTCGTTGTATGTTAACGTGACTGTGAGTCTGGGAGAGTGTTCGTTGTAAATTACCGTGACTGTGAGTCTGGGAAAGTGTTCGTTGTAAGTTACCGTGACTGTGAGTCTGGGAAAGTGTTCATTGTAAGTTACCGTGACTGTGAGTCTGGGAGAGTGTTCGGTGAGTCTGGGAGAGTGTTCGTTGTATGTCACCGTGACTGTGAGTCTGGGAAAGTGTTCGTTGTAAGTTACCGTGACTGTGAGTCTGGGAGAGTGTTCGTTGTAAGTTAACGTGACTCTGAGTCTGGGAAAGCGTTCGTTGTAAGTTACCGTGACTGTGAGTCTGGGAGAGTGTTCGTTGTATCTTACCGTGACTGAGAGTCTGGGAGAGTGTTCGTTGTAAGTTACCGTGACTGTGAGTCTGGGAAAGTGTTCGTTGTAAGTTACCGTGACTGTGAGTCTGGGAGAGTGTTCACTGTAATTTACCGTGTGTGTGAGTCTGGGAAAGTGTTCGTTGTATGTTACCGTGACTGTGAGTCTGGGAGAGTGTTCGTTGTAAATTACCGTGATTGTGAGTCTGGGAAAGTGTTCGTTGTAAGTTACAGTGACTGTGACTCTGGGAAAGTGTTCGTTGTAAGTTACCGTGACTGTGAGTCTGGGAAAGTGTTCGTTGTAAGTTACCGTGACTGTGAGTCTGGGAGAGTGTTCACTGTAATTTACCGTGTGTGTGAGTCTGGGAAAGTGTTCGTTGTATGTTACCGTGACTGTGAGTCTGGGAGAGTGTTCGTTGTAAATTACCGTGATTGTGAGTCTGGGAAAGTGTTCGTTGTAAGTTACAGTGACTGTGACTCTGGGAAAGTGTTCGTTGTAAGTTACCGTGACTGTGAGTCTGGGAGAGTGTTCGTTGTATGTTACCGTGACTGTGAGTCTAGGAAAGTGTTCGTTGTAAGTTACCGTGACTGTGAGTCTGGGAAAGTGTACGTTGTAAGTTACCGTGACTGTGAGTCTGGGAGAGTGTTCACTGTAATTTACCGTGTGTGTGAGTCTGCGAAAGTGTCCGTTGTATGTTACCGTGTCTATGAATCTGGGAGAGTGTTTGTTGTAAATTACCGTGACTGTGAGTCTAGGCAAGTGTTCGTTGTAAGTTACCGTGACTGTGAGTCTGGGAAAGTGTTCGTTGTAAGTTACCGTGACTGTGAGTCTGGGAGAGTGTTCGTTGTATGTTATCGTGACTGTGAGTCTGGGAGAGTGTTTGTTGTAAGTTATCGTGACTGTGAGTCTGGGAAAGTGTTCGTTGTAAGTTACCGTGACTGTGAGTCTGGGAGAGTGTCCACTGTAAGTTACGGTGTGTGTGAGTCTGGGAAAGTGTTCGTTGTAAGTTACCGAGACTGTGAGACTAAGAGAGTGTTCGTTGTAAGTTACCGTGTGCATTTTGAGCGTATGGTCCCGAAGACCAAGCGCAGAGACGAATGTTCGCGCGCATTCGACGCACGCGTGACGTGATGCGTGCACATTGCGCCTGTGCGTCATGTATGAAGATATGTGGCTGCAATTACAATACAACATACTTAACTTTATGTATCACTAGCTGGTGCCCGCGACTTCGTCTGCGCAGGATTAGTACCTACTTCGTGTAATTCTAACAGCTTTTGCAGCGCACGCCAGAATAGCTTGCAGGTGACAGATTTTATTCCTAGTTACTCGACACTTATCGTTATATTTTGGACAATTCACACAATATCTTTATAAATCATAGCCTATATGTTATTCTGATGTATAAGCGATATTATTGTAAAATTTCATTAAAATCCATTCAGTAGTTTTTGCGTGAAAGAGTAACAAACATACATACAAGCTTTCGCGTTTATAATATTAGTAAGACAGATTCTCAGCTACCTAACTGCAATCTAAGCAAAATGGAAGCAGACTGATAGAATTCTTATACTAATCATGACTTTGGGTATTCAAATATTAAATACAAACTTATGGTTTTATAATATTGTACATTTCACACAGTAAGACCTCAAAGTAAGTACTTATATTTATTTTTGTAAATACATACATATTATACAAAGAAACCCACGAGACAGATACTTGCAGATCATACAAGCATTTGTCCCGCGGCGGAAATCGAAACCGCCACCTTTTGCGTCTTAGCCGGGCCTTGGCCCACTGCGCTACAGATTATTATTATATACTGCTGTGTCGTGCGCGATTACGTCCGAGCGTTTTTAAAAAAAGATATCTAATTGTAAGTCTAAACCATTCTCGAATCCACATGAACACACACAAAAACTTTCATCAAAATCGGTCCAGCCGTTTAGGATTTACAAACACACGCACAGAAGATTTATATATATAAAGATTATCATATTAGTAGGATGACCATTGTAACTAATCCTACAAATTTTATAAATGCTTAATGTGCAGATAATTATATGATAGGTTGTAGCTCAATAACCTTGCAACGGCTGAGTTGATTTTAATAAAACTTGATGTAAATAAAAGAGATATATATATTCCTGGATAATTCACACAGCGATTTCTAGGCCTTAACCAAGAAAAGTGTATCTGTTTATTGATGTGCAACATATTTCCTCTCGCTAGACTGCCATATGTGAGTGCGATTTCGTGAAAAGGGACAGAAGTGTGTAACAGGAAGCCGGGGAAACGCGCGCTTATTGATTTGAGCAATGAGCGCGTTTGTGGTGGAGTTGACTGTCAGATGGTACCAACCCATTTTCCTCCATGTTGGTACTGTTAGCCAACAGTGTGTGTGTGTGTGACGAAAAAGAAAAAGATAAATATAGAAGGAGAACGCATAGCTGTGCGCTTAACCTACAGTGTTGTGTATAAAGTGTGTTATATAAACTAATTCAGGATATAATGTTAATGTTGCTTATTACAAAGGTGTCAGATGTTACACATCTTATGAGACTACTGTAAGGCGAGCTCGTTTTTTTATTTTATTTATTTATTATACGATAGATTAACGTTCTGACATTGACAATGTGCATTCTTAAAGTGCCTTCGAAGAACGGATGCTCTATACTCACTTAAATACTCTATCACAGTGACATTTGTAGATCTTCCCCTGGTGTTTTTGAAAGTGAGCCTTCATTGCCTGCCTGCGACAGCAATATTCACGTTATAACAAAAAAAATAACATGTTTATTAAAACACACTAAAAGAGAACGCAAGAAAATCAAAGACAAAACATATTTTATTTAATAAAATCACAAGGACCACTTTGAATCGTCTTCTTACATGCTAGTGCATCTAATTGCCGGTTCCTCGTAATCCCAGTTCAAGGATAATTTGGCAAGAAACTCGTCTGGTCTTAACAGCTTTGTATGATCCTTGCCAATTTTGTTACGGATGCCGAGTCGAGTTGGGGCAGATTCATCCCAAGCTTTTTTGTCATAAATAAGCTGTTATTGTATAATATGCTTTAAGAGACAGTTTATTTTATTACGTTTTTAAATTTGCCAATCGACAAATCTAACAGTCGCTTGGGACCTTGTTATAGAAGCGTACACTTTGCCATATAAAAGATGTATTACCTTAAGCGAGCCTTACTGTGGGCACAGCGAGTTTATCTTTATTTCTAGTATTAATACTATGATTAATGCTATTTTTTTAAACAATTTTTTTATGAACTCTCTCAAACAGTATCGTAATCTCATTTTTACCGGAGACATAAACATTGGAAATAGCCAAACTGAAAGTGATCGTGATGAATACTTGGACCTATTGTCATTCAATGGTCTTCTGTCGGCTCATTCGTTCCCTACTCGAAAAGATAATTGCATAGACCATGTGTTTCTAAAAACAACCCATCCGGCAACAACCCTAGTAATCTCTAATACTATGACGGATCATTATACACTTTTAGTAAGTCTGCACAACAGCATTATCCCTAAATATACTTACTGACAAGTCACTGTCATGATATTTTTTTTTTTAATTTATTCCTTACTTATTCTCTAGAGCCCATGTTATAAATTGGACGAACAGTCAAACAGAACCACATGACTACTTATATTTCCTATTTTTTGTAAATACATACATGTTTTGTTTTATATAAAAAATATACATAGAAATAATCAAGGCTATCTACAAAGCCTAAGCCTAGACCATATGATTTTGATTTTGATAATGCACGGTCTCGTGTTACTCTGCCCTCAGACATTTAACGGACAGATGAAATATAAAAACTACTGTAATCTCGTATTAGTTTATCGTTGTTAAACTAGTTAGCCAGTTCTTCTCTGGCTTGGGTTAGGAGTAATTGGACCCTAAATTCACTTAGTATGTAAGATATTTTAATGTGGTCCTTGAAATTGTATTGAATAAAAATATTTTATGTAAAATTTATGTAAATAGGTAGCTTCCCACAGAAACCTATCTTAAATATACATAGGTTGCTCCCCACAGAAACATACCGTTGATAAGTAACGAGTGGACACATCTTGCAAGCGAACTTGCCGCGGTGGCAGTTTGGTTTGTGTTTGAGCAGAGTGCTGCGCGTTGCAAACCGCATGCTGCATACGTCACATTCGTGGCATAGATCCGGAGATAGCTGGAAACACAGATGTAATATATATCTACAGTTAATTTAAAAATCGAAGTTTTTCGAAGCCAAATGTCATTTGGCTGACTATTTGACATTTGGCTAATGAGGTCTAAGCCGAAAAATGTGTACAATTTGTACAGACACCTTATGGTGTCACTAGTTATTTCAAATCAGTGTGGATTAAGGTGCGCCTTAGATGCTTCTTTCGCAAATGTTAGAAATATTATTATTCAATATGTTTTTATCAGAAATTATTGTTATTTTTGAAGTGAAAACTTCTTTAGCATCGTTGTGATTTGAAAATCGATGAAACGAAAAAGCGACAGTAAAAAGAGACAGACACATAAATTCATAAGATTTAACGTGGGAGAAAATGAGATAGGAAGCATTATACGTGTTTATTATTAGGTGTTTGTGCGCGCATGCGTAGTTCAAAGCTTGAGAAAAGGCATCACAACAACCGTGGTGTTTTGTATACGTGTACGTATTATACGTTTGTTGTTTGAAGTTTCACTTCTACCACGTGTGAATTGCACACAGGTTTTTTTTAATCAACGATAGACCTTTTGATTACGATCTCGCCTGGTGGTAAGCAACGATGCGGCCGACGATGTGGCACGCAGGTCTAGAAGACACCTATTCACTTGAAGAGACCAAGATTTCAGTTTTCAGGAAAGACAGGAGACGGCAAAGTATTCCAATCCTTGGCTGTACGCATTATAAATGTGGAAGCGAAGCGCTTTGTTCATAAGGGTGGTAGGTTGACAAGATATGGATGGGTATTGAGCGGTACGTCTGGTTGTCCTGTTATCAAACACTGATTAATTTTATCTTATGTATTTGTAAGGAACCTTTTGAAAAGGGATAATGTATGGTTTGGTTTGCCAAAATACGATTATAAAGACTAAGGATTAAGATCAAATTACTGTAATTAAGATATAAAATGAATGGTAATACAGATAAACAATCTATATATTAATACGTGAAGCAAAAACTTTGTACCCTTTTGTACGAAAATCGCGCGGACGGAGGAGTATGAAATTACACTTATAGTTTTTACAGAGAAGTGCAGAATGCTAATATTTTTTTTATTATGCATCGAAAAACATTAAACATTAAGGTCGAATTTCGACCAGTGGGCGACCACCAGTAAATATAATATGTACTTACATAATAATGATATAAAAAAAATATAGGTATGGTAAAATAACTCTCTTTCGTGAACTTTTAATAAACACGGGTTTTATTAACGTAAAACCTTCACTCATTCATTGTTCAATGCGAACCGTAAACGCTTCGGTAACTCACTTATCGCGGATCAAACTCACCCTGATGAAGACATAAACTCGGATCGCTACAGCGGACTCTCACGAAATCATCGATCTGACGATGTCATGGATCCGACTGTGTACAGTCACGGAATGAAATGGTTTGTCAACTTTCAAATTCAAATTATTTATTTGGAAACAATAACATGGGTAGTATAATAATATTAATGTTCGATAGTAGTCTAAAAGAGTGACTGTGGTACAACTATTAACGCCCATCTCCGGAGATTTGAGTAGAATGTTCCAATTTAACATGATATTAATAATATTTAGAAATTGATACGTTTAACGTATAGCGTGCACATAGACCGAGTTAGAGAAAATAATATTTATCTGTTCGTAATAAAGTTCAAATTCAGATCTATGTTATTTGACAATTTATCTTGTCAACAAATTTAAGCATAATTGCTTCTTGCAAATCGATACAGACTCTAAGGTAACGAACCTTTTCATTCTTGACTGTACAATAAGCTCCCAGAAAATGTCACAGAAGCCCCCAAATAAGGCCATTTCTAAAAATAGGCTGAAATCTTATCAAGCAAACTTTTCATAGCTATGGCTTGTTTTTGGATTATAAATTACCTAAAATATGTTCCTAAGCTTATTAATTTGATATTTTTACAAATTGATATATTTAATTATTATGTATTAGTGCCGTCTGAATTATTTTTTATGCGTGTTTACTTTTGGATATACTTTTTACTTTTTACCTTTCACTTTAATGATATTATCAATAAATAACTATTATGACAATTATTATGTTGATCCCACTCCCCCACTCCCACTTTTGTCACACGTTGTCACACTATATTAACCTCTCTCTCGTCACACATTTACACACTATATTAACCCCTCTCTTGTCACACTATATTAACCTCTCTCTCGTCACACATTTACACATTACATTAACCACTCTCTCGTCACACATTGTCACACTAAATTAACCCCCTGAACGTGTGACGTAATGTATCTTCCCCCTAAGCCGCGGGTTCCTGTTCATCTTGCCTACTTACATCATGCCATTTCATATGAAACTGCAGCAGTCCTTCGTTCTTGTACACTGTATAACAGAGCTCACATCTGTGTTGAGCTGACAGATACGGCTCTGACAGCTGCCTACCCAGCAACTCTTTCCTCGCCTCTGAAAATATAGAGAAATAATAAATAAATAAATATTGGGAGACAACACACAACACCATCTAGCCCCAAACTAGGCATAGCTTGTATTATGGTGACCAGATGACTGATATAATACTTTAAGTACCTGGATGAACGAGCTTTGCTCGGTATAAAACACAGATAAAAAGACGTTTTCTAAAAATGAATCCCCATACTAAATTCATAAAAATCGTTGGAGCCGTTTCCGAGATTCCGATTACATATAATCATATAATACAAGAATTGCACGTTTAAAGGTATATTTTTTAATATATGCAAACATATCCCGTTTTAGTGAAAATTAGGTCCCAAACCATCAAAGTTTTAAAAGTTATATATTAAGTTATATATAGTTAGTTATAAAAGTTATATATAATATAATTCAAAATTAAATGAAAGTAGCTTTTGTGTTAGCCATTTACCAAAAACAAGCTCGCCTTACAGTAGTCGCATATGATGTGTAACATCTGACATCTCACCTTGGTAATAACATTATATCCTGAGTTAGTTTATATAGCACACACTTAGTAGGTTTTCTTTTTAGTTTATAACACGTAATTATTCTATGTATCTTCGAGTACTTACTCCTTGCTTTCTTTCTCTGTTAGTGTGTGTCAGATAAACATTTTCTCTCTTTCTACAATGGTTACATGTTGCCATAATCTCAAATTGCTTAATATTGACGTCATAATCGGAACATATTGCCTAGGATTAAGCAATTTCAACTGCCGGTCAACATGCAAATAATCTTTCGCATTTGTATTATTAGTATCATAAGTATAAGTATATAATGTATACTTAATGTTTTATTAATATGTAGGTATGTATTTACAAAAAAATAAAGTATATAAGTAGTATATCAGTCATGTGGTAAACATTACACAAGCTCTGCTTACTTTGGGCCCAGATGATGCTGTGTGAAATGTCCGGCATTATTTTTATTATCATGAGTATGCTGCTTTGATCTTGGGTCAGACTGTACCTGCGTATGTTGCAAACAGCACAATATCGAAGACAGCTTCAAATTGCGTAAACTCACTTCGTTTAGCTATTTCGCCGCGAAGCTTATACTTCTTGGGAACTGAAATAAAATGCTTGAAATAAATCACATTGACGAATTTAGACGACGCTAAAATTGCATTTTTAAAATTTGATAAAGTTGAACGGAAAATGTTAGAATTATTTTATTACCTATAATTGTAAGCTATAAGTTAAAACGCCAACTTTTTTTACGGTATTGAGACAGTGTCAAGTCAACAATATTTTGATTACAATTTTCTCATTTTAAATTGTTTTTAAAATTACAGTAAATACTGTTTTTTATACGCTTTATATTTCCTTCACTTGTATGTATGTTTGTAATCCTTAGGACGCGATTGACCCACTTTAAACGGCCAGATTTCATTCAAATTTGCACACCTGTCAAAGACCGACGACAATGCAATAATTCGAACTAAAATAATATAAAAAAAAATATCCGATTATCCTAAAACTAAAAAGTAGAAAATAAATAATAGTTAAAACTAAAAAACACGCTTTATATAGAAAACCAAACTTAAAATAGAAAATAAATTTTAATAAATGTAAGTATGTAAGAAAAAAATGTTTTATTTAAAAAAAGCGTGGGGTGCTTTTTAAGATATTATCGAAATGATAATCCTTCTTCTCATATCTGTCAATGAAATATTTATAACTATTGACACCATGCACCTCACGCTTTTTTTTAAATAAACATTTTTTTCTTACTTCTATATAAAGCGTGGTTTTTTTTATTATTTATTTTTATTTTTAATTTATTTTCTTCTTTGTTTGCTCAGGGAGTCGCCATAACGTACAATTACCTACCTTTATCGATTTCAGATCCAGATTTCTCTTTCTTAGTTCTCTTAGCTTTAACATTATTCTTAGAAACTTTTCTTACTTTACTCGTTTTATTTACATCATCAGTTTCGTCTTCATAATTATCTATTTCGCCTTTAATTTCCACTTTGATAACATCGTCAGGAACTTTGTAATTATTTATAGGATCTATGTGTTTTGATTTATCATAGTCTTTTAATATAATATCATAGTCAGTGCTTGTGTTACTTAATAGTTCATGTAATGATTCTATCGGAATCTTTTCCTGGAAAGATTAAAATAAAATAATTAAATTGTGTATTAAAATATAGATAAAAGTAAATTAATTACCGGTTTGTAAAATAAACTCTGCTTTATTTATAAACAATTATATGATTTCACTTTCAAAACATCCGTGAGTTGTACTATACATTTTGATAAACACGGGCTTTCATAATCATCATCACAGCCTCTATGAAGTCCACTGCTGGACATGGGCCTCCCCAATAGATTTCCAGGAAGAACGATTTTGAGCCCTCTCCATCCACCGACTTCCTGCGATCTTTACAATGTTGTCTGTCCATCGGGTGGGGGGTCGTCCTACGCTTCGTTTTCCTGTCCTTGGTCGCCATTCGAGAACTTTTACTCCCCAGCGGTTATCAGTTCTGCGAGCTATATGGCCTGCCCATTGCCACTTCAACTTGCAAATTTTGAGCGCTACGTCGGTGACTTTGGTTTTTATACGGATTTCCTCGTTGCGGATTTTATCACGTAGTGAAACACCCAACATAGCTCTCTCCATTGCACGTTGGGCGACTCTGAGCTTGTGTATGAGGCCAGGCCAGGCCAGGAGTCAGGGACCAAGTCTCAGTTCCATTTGTCATCACTGGCAACACGTACTGATTGTAGACTTTCGTCTTGAGGCTCTGCGGTATCTGTGACGAGAAGATGTGCCTTAATTTCCCGAACGCTGCCCATCCGAGCTGGATTCGTCGGCTGACCTCTTTGTCGAAATTGGACTTGCCTAGTTGAATCGTCTGACCCAAATAGACATAATGGTCTACAACTTCGATTATATCGCTCCCAACATGAGCACCCTGCATGCATTTGACATGATTTTTGTCTTGCTCATGTTCATTTTAAGACCCACCTGTTGGGAGACGATATTGAGGTCGCTGAGCATTGTGCCTAGGTCTTCCAGCGATTCTGCCATGAGGACTATATCGTTGGCAAATCGAAGGTGAGTGAGGCGTTCGCCATTGATGTTGATACCATGTCTATGCCAGTACAAGAGCTTGAAAACATCCTCCAATGCAGAGGTGAACAGTTTCGGAGAAATAACATCTCCCTGTCTCACCCCTTTATGCAATGGGATTGGATTCGTGCTCTGGTCCTGAAGTCGGATAGACAGGGTGGCGTTACTGTACAGACAATTCAACACTTCGATATACCGATAGTCGTTTGGCACCGCTGGAGTGACTGCAACACTGCCCAGGTTTCGACAGAATCAAAGGCTTTCTCATAGTCCACAAACGCTAAACAAAGTGGCCGGTTATAATCTTCGTTCTTCTGTATAACCTGCCGGAGCGTATGGATGTGGTCTATGGTGTTAAAGCCTTTTTGGAACCCGGCTTTTTCGGGAGGCTGGAAGTCGTCAAACCTACGAGCAAGACGATTAGTAACTACTCTCGAAAACAGCTTATAGACATGGCTCAACAGCGAGATAGGCCTGTAATTCTTTAAGAGGGTGTTATCCCCTATCTTAAAGAACAGTACCACCACGCTCCTGTTCCACGCCTCTGGCGTAGTTCCCTCAAGGATGACGGAGCTGAACAGCTTCTAGAGGACCTTAAGTACCGGTGTTCCACCCGCTCTCAGAAGCTCTGTTGTTATTCCGTCTTCCCCCGGTGCCTTGTTGTTCTTAAGCTGCTTGAGAACCGTTCGGATCTCGTAAAGGCTGACGTCCGGAATGTCTTCAGTGTAGTGTCGGGTTAGGCGGGTTCTTGCATCGCTAGTCGTGCTTGTAGTAGGACTTTGCGATGAGGTGTACAGTTGTCCGTAGAACTTCTCGAGCTCTCGTAAAACTTCTGGCTTCGAGGAAACGACACTGCCACTGTCGGTCTTCAGCTTCGTCAACAGGCTTTGCCCAATAGACAGATCTCTCGCTAACACTTTGGAGCCTTGGTTGCGCTCTATTGCGTTCTTTATACTATAAGTATTAAAGAGACGTAAATCGCGTCGCATAGACTTAGAGATCTGTTTATTAAGCGTGCTGTATTTCGACCTGTCCACTAAAGACTGCAGTTTCATTACGCTACGTTCTGCCATGAGTTTTAGAGTGTGCTCAGAGAGTTTTTGGAGTTTTTCTACCTTTGCGCTGGGTTTTACAGAACTTTGACCCAACTGCATGGACAATTTCCACAAACCCGTCATTTATTTCGTCCACGGATCCGCATTCGGCGAGGCATTGGAAGCGATCTTGGAGTTCCAACTGAAAGCTCTCGGGGTTTTCGGGGACACAGAAGGTTGCGGGTTCGATTCCCGTCGCGGGACAAATGATTTGTATGATCTGCAACTATTTGTCTCTGGTCTGGGTGTTTATATGTATAATATGTATGTATTTAAAAAAAAAGTATATATGTAGTATATCAGTCATGTGGTTACCCATAACACAAGCTCTGCTTACTTTGGGGCCAGATGATGCTGTGTGAAATGTCCGGCATTATTTACTTCCTGGACGACCGCTTCTTGAAAAAGTAGTTCATCATAAAGAGTCCCTCCTTTTCCATGAAGTCGGCCAATCGCTGACCCCGTTGGTTCCGCTGTCCAAATCCAAATTGCCCCACTCTCAGTTCATCGCCATTCCTCACACCTAGCCGCGCGTTGAAGTCCCCCATCACAACCGTAAAGTGTGTTTTCGAGGCTTGCATGGCATTTGAAATGTCATCATACATAGCCTCCACTTCATCGTCTGGACGTTTCGAGTGAGGTGCGTACACCTATATGACCTTAAGCGAAAATCGTTTGGTTATTCTCAGTATAAGGTATACCACCCTGCTCGATACGCTTTCGATCTTTACAATGTTGTTAACGAGGGATTTGTGGACGAGAAATCCGACACCGTGCTGAGAAAGTTGATCGCCCTCCTGGTAGTAGAATAAGTTGCCAGAATTTAGGATTATCGTGTCCTCTCCCTCTCTTCGGACTTCTGATAACCCTATAATATCCCAGTGCAACTTATTTACTACTTCTTCCAGCTCAATCAACTTCTCGTCGGTCGTCAGTGTGCGTGCGTTGTATGTTGCCAGGGCCAGGGGTTGTTCGGATTGGTAGCTGGACCTCTGCCGGAGATTCTTCGCACCCCCTGTTCCACCGTTACCGTGGCCGCCACCTATGCCAGGAATAGCGGAACTGCCGGGAACTGAGGGCCCGTCTTCTGATTGTGTCTATCATTTATTGGGGGGTTTTGCCATAGTCACCACGCTTGGCAGGCGGATTGGTGACCGCAGATTTAGTGTTAAGTACTCGGGGGGTGCTGCTGCCCAATCCCCCGGTGTGTGTGCCCTTAGTCGCCTTTTACGACATCTACGGGAGGAAATGGAGGGGTCCTATTCCTCCTATCCGGAACCACCACGGAAAACACACGGGCTTTACTCACGTATTATTTAGTCGATGGAGGCACCGATATTGTTTCGATTCATCTAGAAAATCTTTATCAGGGTGAGTTTGATACGCGGTCCGCTCGTTGCCGCTCGAGTTCACGGTTCGCACTGCGGGTGAGGTATCTCGATTCTCGCGGCAAGATTCGTACGTGCAGGTAGAGGGGTAAACGTTGTCACGGCAGGCAGTAATAAATTCGGTGCTAGAGATCCGTGAAGCAATCGAAATCGACCGTGTTTTAAACTTCAACCGAGACAAAGGTTGGTTTTTTCTCCAGCCTGGAAACCTTGTCTGATATACAACGATGTGGAGCCGTTTAGTGATATGTTTGACGGTTCCCAATGTTGAGGGCACGAGTGGTGAAGTCGAAGGGCCAGTACTAGCACAAAATTTATTACCGCCTGCCATGACAACGTTTCCCCTTCTACTTGCACGCACGAATCGCGCCACGAGATACCTCACCCGCAGTGCGAACCGTGAACTCGAGCGGCAACGAGCGGACCGCGGATCAAACTCACCCTGATGAAGATTCTCGGCTTGACCTTAGTTTCTGGATACACGAATTGGAGGGTGAAAATGCTCAAATCTGGTAGGGTTTTGCTTCCTGATTACATATTTACACTTTTAACTTGAGGAAATCCTTAGTCTTCGAGAATTTCTAACCTCAAATCTGATAAAACATGAAACAAAACGTAAAAATTGACAGATAATACCAAATTTGTCGTATTTGTTGTCTGTGGTTTAACATGTTGTGCAAAATTGATGTGAACGAAACGTAAAAAACCTGTCATGTGTCACATGTAACCGTGCCAAATCCAGTGATGCCAGATGGGGGGGATTCCCTGCAAATTCTGGGGTATTTTTGGCCTCCGGGGGAAATTTAGGGGGGACAAATCCGTTGGGGGGATTTTTGAGGGGAAAAGTTATGAATGGGGATGGTACTTACAGTTTTTTAGAACGTAGCTTAATTTGATGCGAGTTCATTTGTTAAGGGAATCAATTAATACCTAACCTATCAAACAAATTTGGCTAACACTTTGTACATGGTTCCATCGTCACGCGTCAGTAGTTAATGTTAACTTTGTCCGGGTTTGTATAGTATACGTTCGATCGACGTATATTTATCATTTATTCAGTCAGTATACATCAATGTTGGTTTTTTGGTTTAATGTAGGTATTCATTTCAAAGTTTAGTACGTATTAAATTTGACACTGAAAAAACCAGAATCTCTAGTTGAATTAGAAAAGGTTTGGTTGTTTCATTTTATTTATATGTAAGTAAATAAAAATTTAAATCATTAAATAATCATTTTGTTTCTAATTGTAAAACCAACTTTAATCAAGGTTAGTAATTAAAATTTAATATTTAATGATGAACTGATAATTAAAACACCTATGCTTGGTTGGGGATTATTTTCTCGAAATACCTGTTTTTCGGGGGGATTTCATGTGAAGTTTGGGGGTATATTCACATAACTATCTGGCAACACTGGCCAAATCGCGCCATGCGTAAAAAACCGATGTTTTTGACATATGGCTTCTTTCGACGACTTTGGCTTATCTTCACTTCACTTGGTTACTTATCACTTGGTTGGTTATGTTGGAGTATAGAAAACAACGCGCAAGGCGAGCGAGCAAAGCGAGCGTGCCGCGGCAGCGGCCGCCGAAGCGCCAGAAGAATAATACAAGGTCACGGTAGGAGCATAAGGACATATTGGTCCTTTTCCTTTTCTCGAAAACTAAGGATTTCCTCAAGTTAAAAGTGGTAAATATGTAATCAGGAAGCAAAACCCTACCAGATTTGAGCATTTTCACCCTCCAATTCGTGTATCCAGAAACTAAAGTTTAACCCATACAAATATAAATATTCTAAAGTGTCCCTGTCCGTGTGATTGTTCGCCTGTTATCTTTTCATAGTATGTGGCAGAACAGGTGTTGATGACATTTGTTAAGAATATAGTCACTCCACCTTGCCGGAGGGCATTATATATATAAACTAATTACCTGATTTTGATCATCCTTCCATTCTTGTAATATTCTGTTAGACTGTCGACATTTATTTCTAAAATTTAAACTATTTCTCAGAGCTTCCTCGCAAGCTGCACAGAACAGGAATATTGTGGACCGACTCTGTAATTTATTTTCAATATAATATAAAATTAGAATATATTGCCAGTATAATAAATATTGCTGGATTACTGACACGGCACATATGGCCCCAAACTAAGGAAAGCATAATATATGGAAACCAGACCAGATGACTGATAGAATACTTTTCTACTTGTAAATACATAAATAAGATTTATGACTGGCCTATCAGCTCAGTGGGTAGTAGCTGAGCCTTCTGTGCTTCAGGTCGGGAGTTTCTTACGTTTTAACCGCTAAACAGCTGTAGGGATCTTGATGTAAATTGGTAGGGAGATTGCCTGTATCATTAGGAAGGACATAGCCTATTTATGTATTAGCCATGCGTGCGAAGCCGCGGGTATAAGATAATTCTTTAATAGCCTAGTTTGCCTAGCCTAGCCTAATCAAACTCCAAACTTTTTATGAATAAAATCTATGTTACAATGAATTTTAATGAACTTGAGTACAAAGCGTAAGTATGAATAATGTTTTAATTATCAGTCTTACCGTAATATCACAAATTTCTAATATATAATCCGATAGGTATTTGTTTAAAGCTCGTAAAATTCTGTCAGTGCACAAGCATATTTGGCATATACGTTCGGTCATTGTTGTATTCAGAATTAATACATTTCAAGTACTAGGTTCTGTTCTGATATTAATATACACTTACACGGCACAGGCAAGGTATTTTTATATTTATTTTTAATTTTATCGAAGAAAGCTTGCTTTGTTTACAAAATAATCAATAACAATGAACGAATGAGTGAGTGAAGAAATCGTCTAATGAAAATTGAAGCAGTTATTTATACGTTAATAAATAAAACAGATTATATCGCACACATAGATCAAAACTAAGACAAATCAAAATACTACATTTTTCAGTAGACTAAAAAAACGATCTTCAACTTTTAACACTAAAGTTATGGAACGCAAACCATTTTAGTAAGTGAATTTTGCCTAAATTATTAATATAGAAAATATTATAGCTATAAAGTAAGCCTTGTAACTAAAATTAGTTGTTTTTGAGTTGTTATACTTATAAACTGACATTCCTTAAACAAAATAAAAATTTGAGTTAATATAGTTTTGAGTTTTGAGCGATTATTTGGAGTTGACCTTGCCTATATTGTTTTTAAATACATAGTTAGCAAATCTTCTGCAAAACTAGATTTTCAATTTTAATTCAAAGAAGTATTACTTTGAATCATGTGATTTGATGGAAAAAAGTGCCTTCGTGCAATATTCAATAAGCCACCTTGGGAACCTTGTACACCACTATTTAAAAAAAATAAGATTTTGGCCTTGCCGTGTATGTATATTTAAGAGATGTGTAAATTTTGTCAGATCACATGCGGAATTATTTGACACTTTCGAACAGGTATACAAATTTAACTAGACATAAGGACAGACTAGCAATACCTGTTCATAAAACTGAATTGTTTAGTCGCAACTGTTACACCATGGCTATCAGAATTTACAACAAATTGCCAAGTAATGTAATAGAGCTGAGGCCCCTTTTTCAATAGAAAACTATTTAATTTATTAATTGATCATTGTTTCTATTCTGTTGACATCTATCTTCATTTTAAGTTTTGACCTATTATTAATTATGAGTTTTATTATCAGTTAACAATTTTAATTTATAAGTTATTTTAAATTGGTATTTATAGTGACACTGTATTAATGATATGTTATAATTTCAATTGATTTGTATGATAAATGAAATATATTCACGTGCCTGCTAGATATGCAGCTCTGATATTGACAATTCCACCTAATGTATATATTATAACCATGTATTATGTGAATAAACGTACTGAATACTGGAAAACTTGAAGTGAAAAGAAAAAAAAGTTCTTGTTATTCAAATCAAAGCGCTTTTTTAATCACAATTATTCAGTCTTCGAATCTAAAAAGTTATACTAGGTACAAGGAACATTATTAGGCAATAGATGCTTAAAACAACATACAAACTTTTCTTGGTGAGCTCTTACCAAGATCTCTTGGATCAACTCAGCTTCCAGATCAATAAACTTACTTTAATATAAACTTGTTAACTATGTTATTCGTTACAAGATCATCAGCTGCGTGAGGCAGGGTAAGTAACTGTATTATTCGTAACAAGATCTCAGCTGCTTGAGGCAGAGTAACTGTTATTCGATACAAGATTATCAGCTGCTTGAGGCAGGGTAACTGTGTTATTCGATACAAGATCATCAGCTGCTTGAGGCAGGGTAACTGCTGTGTTATTCGTAACAAGATCATCAGCTGCTTGAAGCAGGGTAACTGTGTATTCGTTACAAGATCATCAGCAACTGCTACCTACCTATTTTGCTTTGTGGTTTTTCAGTTCCTGAACCTGTAATTTCATCTCGCAGTAAAGTACAAGAAAGTGCTGTTGTGAGCGGTGCTAGTAATGAATGGACGTCAGTATTTTTTTCGTCAACCAATGAGTCCTTGTTGTACCTTCTGAACTTACCAAAATCTTAGAATGTTTAAATACTCAACGTTACTACATTTAGTTATGAGAGCTTTAATTTATTTTCTTTTTTTTCCAGATGGTACTGTGATCATGGTAACACACCATGAAACTACCCTCAGTAAATAAACTTTAGTATAGTAAAAAATGATTCTTTTTTTTCCGCTATTTAGTTATCTACTAGTTATAAAATATGTATGGTATGTGTTTTAAATATTCGATAATCATCAACATCAACTAAAGTTGACGTCGCGTCGTTTAACTTGCGGCTTACACGAATAAGCAGAGAGCACAAACTATATGATGACAAAGCTAAACAAAACATTACCCGTTAAACTTTTAACTGAATTCCTTATTTGAATGTGTTCTGAGAAAAAAATCGCGATTTGAACGGCGTAAATACGCGTCAAAATCATTTTCAGGGAGTCGCCGTTAGCTACCTGAATTATGAAATAAGGTGAAATAAAAACACTGAAATCTGTATCTTATACCTATTTATTTAAGTATGAAAGCTAGACAGTTCTCGTCTGCCTTGGCTTAAGTTTAAGGTGAACTCCACGTGTATGAGTTGTGAGAGAACTCTTCTGGCTAAAGGCGGCTGCACACAGGACGCATCGGAATGGCTTTTCCCCAGTGTGCACGCGAATATGATTACTCAGCATAAACTTACTCTGAAACAATCAATTTCTTGTTTTTACTAGCTGCAGCAAACGGCTTCACACGCGTACCTAGTACCAACAAAAAGTCTATGGGCTTCCTGAATATATAGTACATCTCCGTACCAAATTTCATCGATATCGGTCAGCGCTTAGCCGTGTAAACGTATTAAACAGATACACAGTCTGTCAAAAAAGTATCGAGAATGGATGATTTGTTTATGGTTCCAAATTATTTTTTTGTTTTTTTTGTTGTTAGATTGGCACAACTGTTTTTTCATTTTGGCGCGGAGTTTGAGTTGCATCTGTTATTTAAATTAAATACAGTGCTGTTTTTAATTAGTTAGATCATATCTAGTGTGTATTGCGAATCTAATAATGGAACAAAGAGTTTGTCTTTAATTTTGCATCGCCAAAGGAATTTCCTGTTCGGAGTCCCTGAAAATTTTACAGAAGGCTTACGGTGAATCGACTTTATCAAAAACACGTGCTTATGAGTACAAAGCGTTCAAAAGCGGTCGAGATGTTATGGAAGATTTGCCTCTGGTAGGCCATCAACGTCTTCAACTGAAGTTAACATCGTAAAAGTGAAGGAAGTTGTGACTGAAAATCCTTATTCACGTTTGAGAGAGATAACCGCTGAACTTTCTGTGGCTTACGAGTCGATCCGTACCATTTTAAATATTCACATGGGTATGAAAAACGTTGCCACTCGGTTAGTCTCAAAAAACTTGTTTTCTCCAAAAACTCAATCGCATAAGAGTCGCTGAGGACATGCTAGAACGAGTCAATTTCGACCCAACATTCATGAAACACATTGTTACTGGCGACGAGACGTGGGTTTTTAAGTTTGACATGCAAACTAGTCAACAAGCTTCGGAGAGGCGCCTTCCAACTGAACCGAAACCGAAAAAACCACGCCAAAGTCAATCAAAAGTCAAAGTTATGTTGACTGTGTTCTTTGACTATCGCGTTGTTGTGCACTCGGAATCCTTGCCGGAAGGTCAATCGGTAAATAAACATTATTATTTAAGTTAGCAAATTTAATGAAATAGGCTAGATTTGTGTATAGAAAATTCTTGGATTTTGCACCACGATAATGCGCCCTCGCACAAGGCCATCATTGTGAACGAATTTTTGACCAAAAACTCAACAAATACCATCGAGCAACCACCTTATTCACCAGACATGGCTCCAGTTGACTTCTTTCTTTTTCCTAAACACGAATTACCACTTCGTTGCACCCGTTTTTATTCGGTAGAAGACATAAAGAAGAATTCGCGGCGAGAACTGAACTCAATTCTAGAAAAAGCGCTTTGGCGTAAGTGTATCGTTTCTGAAGGAGCATACTTCTATTGCGATATAATAAATAACCAACATTTTGTGTATTATTGATCGTTTCCCGGTACTTTCTTGACAAAGTAGAACACAATTCTACAGCGCATCGTTCGCATACGTTCAGCGCGGTCATGGTCATATTTCAGCGTATTTTCACAGAACGTCAATGTTACTTGGGAGGCCGCATTGTACTTGTATTAATAAGTATTCTGTAGTATATAATGTACGTACAGCAAAGCCGCGTCCACAGATGTGGCATATTTTATCTTTGGGCTTCTCGACGCCTTCGTGTTCGTGTAATATATGTACACGTAGTCTGCATTGCGCTTCGAACCTCTGCAACAAATATACATATTCCATTATAGTTATAGTGTGTTTCTATGTATACTACACTCACGAGCTTTAAACTGGAATCGCTTCACCGCGAGTCGATCAAGACAAATTTTAACAATTTCTGTCCACTGAACTAGGGATTGTGGTATATAATTTGAAAGGTAATTTTTTTAGCTATCAAACCCCTTGCTACCTTATCCAATAAGTATTCACCTTATGTCATGGAAAATAAAAAAGAAAAAAAAGTCGGGTTGCACTCCAGGAGTGCCGACAGAAGTGAAAACTTATTTTGGCGCGTTAGAGTTTAGTAATTAATCACTTAAAAATCAGTAATTATGGCGACTACTAATCAAATACTGAACGAACACAGATGATGCAATATTTATTGTTCAGAATGTAGATAATATATCAAAGAACCTAACTCAGTAAACTTCTCCATACAAAAGTAGACTGTAAACATTGTGAATTAAGTTTATAATCAAATGGGGCGAGCGCGGCAGACGGCTGCGCCTCGCCCCAGACGGTAACGGTGTCGCGAATCCAGATGTTTTACCTCATCTAAAAATATGCGTACCGCGTTAAAAGAAGTTTGAACTTAAAAAAATTTTTCAAACATGATGATCTGCTTTCTTATTTACTGCCCATGGTATGTATACTATTTTTCTCCTCGACGGAGGCGGAAAACGACAACTTCGTTTAGCTCAGCGGGGCTAAATGTTTTACGCCCGGAGGGGAGATAAATATTTTACAGACTAGCATGGTATGGGCATGTAATGAGAAGGGAAGAATGGCATGTAACTAGGAGAGTGCTTGGTATGAATGTTGATGGATTTACGAGTAGAGGTAGGCCAAAGAAAAGATGGATGGATTGTGTGAAGGATGACATGAGTAAGAAAGGAGTGAGTGGGACGGACGGACAACAAAGTGATTCTATAAGGGTTCCGTTTTTCCTTTCGAGGTACGGAATCCTAAAAACATCGTATCAATAACAGGGCTTACCTTGTCACATTTATCGCATTTATATGGCAGCTGCTCCTTACGATGTCGAACCATCACGTGTTTCCTCAGAGCAGTCGAGTTCACGAACTTGACTTCGCAATGCGAGCATTCGTACCTACAACATCAATACACTCCTGTAACTCACAAATTATGTAGGTATATTTGGATAAAGTATATACATACTAGCAGCTGCCTGTTGCTTCACGCATGGTAACTACATAATGCCATTTCTCAGGACACAAATTTGTGTGACGAACATAGATGTTGGTTCTGTGTCTGGGTGTTATTAAGTATCTTATGTATGTATTTAATCATCATCATCATTGGCAGTTACAGAGCAGAGCAAGTTACAGAGCAGTTAATTGTAATTGAAAACATTCGTTCATGGATCCACTCCAGCAAGCTGAGGTGGGTGAAGTTTCTTCTTCACTGACGCCACTCTGCCTGGGATTCTGTTAGATAGCGCAGGCCTTCCCAGGTACTCACACCAACTTCTCGACCTTGCCAACAAGACTCGCAGGAAAGACAAATTAGTACATGTATTTAAAAATATATAAGTATTCTATCAGGCATCTAGTCACCATAATACAAGCTATGCTTAGTTTGGGGCTAGATGGTGTTGTGTGCATTGTCCACCAATATTTATTGAAATGAAAACTTCTTTTAGCGCGGTACGCATATTTTTAGATGAGGTAAAACCTCTGGACTCGCGACACCGTTACCACACCACTCGAGACGCAGGGCTGCCGCGCTCGACCCATTTGATTATAAACCTTAATTCACATGTTTGCAATCTACTTTTGTATGGATAAGTTTATTGAGTTAGGTTCTTTGATATATTATCTACATTCTGAACAAAGACATAAAAGAATATTAAATGTGTTTTAAAGTTTCTAATAACTAATAAAATACAATTCATAAATAAACTGCAATTCATAACCCAATAACCCTAGTATCCATCTAAAAATGTCTAACGCACCAAAATAAGTTTTCACTTCTGTCGGCACTCCCGGAGTGCATTTTTTTTATTTATATTTATTTACGACAGGTATGTCACGTTAACGAGTTTAATCAAAATCCGTTCTTCTGTTCCTTTAGCCGTTTAGTCGCGAAAAGTTTGAGATTCCATCCCCACTAAAATGCATCCGACTCCATGATATCAAATGAAATAAATGTATTTGCTCGAAGTATGGTAAGTATAAGATTCTTACATAATAGTTGTCTCACACACTTCGTCGTTGACCGCCATGTAAATTATTAATTACATTATTATTAATTACAATCTATTTTATGTTACATATTAAAGAGCTTAACCTGACTGACTCACTGATTCATCGTCGTCGAGTCGAAACCGCTGAAGCTAGAAAGCTGAAATTTGGAAGGTTCCTTCCAATGGTTTGGAGGAAGCTTCCTTTAAAAGCAAAACCACCCACTAAGGAGGGATTTTTTTTAATTCAACCCGGGTTTCTTTTTAGTTTTTAAAACGTAATTATTGAATTGATTTTCCGCAGTGTTATTGACACATCAATATCACTTCAATTTTATAATTTAAAGAAGTGTCACTTAAAGATGTTTTGATGATACAAAATCAAGATATAAAACAAGATACGAAATCTGGGCAAATATGAATTACAAATTCGTTAAATTTGTGCATTACGAAGATAGGTTTTTTGAAAAGAGACGGTGGAGTGTAATAGGAAGCCGGGTACGCGCGCTATTTGATTTAAGCAATAAGCGCTCTTGTGGTAGATGGCCGTCAGATAGTACCAACCTATTTGCCTCCAGGTTGGTACTGTGAGCCTACAGTGTGTGTGTGTGTGTGTGTGTGTGTGTGTGTGTGTGTGTGTGTGTGTGTGTGTGTGTGTGTGTGACGAGAAAGAGAAAGCAAAATAGAGAAGGAGAACGCATCAGATGTGCGCTTTACCTACAGTGTTGTATGTAAAGTGAGTTATATAAACTAATTCAGAATATATTGTTAATGTTGCTGATAACCAAGGTGAGATGTCAGATGTTACACACATAATATGCGACTACCGTCATCATCATCATCATCATCATCACAGCCTCTATGAAGTCTACTGCTGGACATAGGCCTCCCCAATAGATTTCCAGGATGAACGATTTTGAGCCCTCTCCATCCACCGACTTCCTGCGATCTTTACAATGTCGTCAGTCCATCGGGTGGGGGGTCGTCGTACGCTTCGTTTTCCTGTCCTTGGTCGCCATTCGAGAACTTTTACTCCCCAGCGGTTATCAGTTCTGCGAGCTATATGGCCTGCCCATTGCCACTTCAACTTGCAAATTTTGAGCGCTACGTCGTTGACTTTGGTTTTTCTACGGATTTCCTCGTTGCGGATTTTATCACGTAGTGAAACACCCAACATAGCTCTCTCCATAGCTCGTTGCGCGACTCTGAGCTTGTGTATGAGGCCAATAGTTAGGGACCAAGTCTCAATTCCATATGTCATCACTGGCAACACGCACTGATTGTAGACTTTCGTCTTGAGGCTCTGCGGTATCTGTGACCAGAAGATGTGCCTTAATTTCCCGAACGCTGCCCATCCGAGCTGGATTCGTCGGCTGACCTCTTTGTCGAAATTGGACTTGCCTAGTTGAATCGTCTGACCCAAATAGACATAATGGTCTACAACTTCGATTATATCGCTCCTAACATGTACCGGTACGGGTGCAACATGAGCACCCTGCATGCATTTGACATGATTTTTGTCTTGCTCATGTTCATTTTAAGACCCACCTGTTGGGAGACGATATTGAGGTCGCTGAGCATTGTGCCTAGGTCTTCCAGCGATTCTGCGATGAGGACTATATCGTCGGCAAATCGAAGGTGAGTGAGGCGTTCGCCATTGATGTTGATACCATGTCTATGTCAGTACAAGAGCTTGAAAACATCCTCCAATGCAGAGGTGAACAGTTTCGGAGAAATAACATCTCCCTGTCTCACCCCTTTATGCAATGGGATTGGATTCGTGCTCTGGTCCTGGAGTCGGATAGACAGGGTGGCGTTACTGTACAGACAATTCAACACTTCGATATACCGATAGTCGTTTAGCACCGCTGGAGTGACTGCAACACTGCCCAGGTTTCGACAGAATCAAAGGCTTTCTCATAGTCCACAAACGCTAAACAAAGTGGCCGGTTATACTCTTCGTTCTTCTGTATAACCTGCCGGAGCGTATGGATGTGGTCTATGGTGTTAAAGCCTTTTTGGAACCCGGCTTTTTCGGGAGGCTGGAAGTCGTCAAAACTACGAGCAAGACGATTAGTAACTACTCTCGAAAACAGCTTATAGACATGGCTCAACAGCGAGATAAGCCTGTAATTCTTTAAGAAGGTGTTATCCCCTATCTTAAAGAACAGTACCACCACGCTTCTGTTCCACGTCTCTGGCGTAGTTCCCTCGAGGATGACGGAGTTAAACAGCTTCTGGAGGACCTTAAGTACCGGTGTTCCACCCGCTCTCAGAAGCTCTGTCGTTATTCGCGACTATCGTAAAGCTCTCTTATTTTTTTAACTAGGTTACTCAATTCGACGATATATATCAATTTTGTTCATGTGTGTTTGCGGATAACTTCGTCGTTTATGAACCGATTTTGATGATTATTTTTTTGTTGGAAAGAAGATATCCCAAGGGTAGTACCATGATAAGGAAACCAGTATCTGATGATGGCATCCCAGAGAAATCGAGGGGAACCTTCGAAAATGGTAGTGGCGACTAGTGCGTTTGTTAATTAAGTTCATTCATTAAGCACTACTATTTAATGAAGGTCTGGAGTCGATCTGAGGATAGAGCCGAAATACAGTCGAGGGAACTCATCAACGATTTACAGAAATTACCTGGTGTTTGAGCTTGATTAATTTGTATTGATGAAAACTTTACACCTAGATAGATGGGTTGTTACTGTCATTAATGGTCTGATGATGAAGACGAAGGACAGTCAAGGTAACGCCTCAAAGTTTTATAGTAGCTACCTTGTGCATATACATGAAGTCGGTTGTCTTTTTAGTTTTTAAAACGTAATTATATGTATGTACACACGAACGAAGCCGCAGGCAGTAGATAGTATGCATAATTATAAAAATAAACATACTTCAGAGCTTCTGGTGGTCGATGCTTCGCAGCAAACTTGAGATGGTTCTTGTAAACGGGGATAGAGGCGAAGCGTAGGTCGCACTCAGCGCAGTACGCTGCTTCAGGCTTGAAGAAACACAAGTTAACTTTATTAAAAACCAGCCAATACCCGCGGAAGACGTCAAATATATTTTCTTTTTCTTCTTTGTTAATGGCCTGTGACATACTAATGTCAATTCAATGTCAAGTGTTTATAGTTTATGGTCAGTTTGATTGTTATTAGTCTTAGTCGATGGTCAATTGTCAATTCTAGACGTCACGCGGAATGGCGTCTACAATTTTCTTGGGATTCCTCGTCGTTCAAATCACATTGCACCACAATACACATATAATTAAATTATCCATACCCGTTCTGTAGTCACAATTTATTCATTCAAATTCCGCCAAGATTACTGAATAAAACATGCAATAAAACGGGTAAAAAAAATTAAATTAGCAGAGCTATGTTACTCCATGAAATGACAGACGAAGAATAATCAAATATTTGTATTCAATACAATCACAAGGATCACTTTGAAACGTCTTACATACTAGGTGAATTTGACAGGCCTGACAGCTCAGTTGGTAGTAGCTCGCTTCTGCGCTGTAGATTGATTCCCTTGATTCTTCGATTCCCTCCCAGGATAAACATTTGTGTGATGGACGACACAGGTGTTTGTTCTGTGTCTGGGTGTTATAAGGTATCATTAGTATGTTTTTAAAAAGTATTCTATCAGTCATCTAGTCACCATAATACAAGCTATGTTTAGTTTGGGATGATTTGTGTATGGGTGGGGAGGGGGATCTACGAAGTGTGACAAGGGGTGGGAGGGGTCGCAAGTTTCGTGATGTCACATTTCAAAATCTTATACATCTAAGTGTTAAAATGCCAAATTTGAACTTTTAATGTAACACTTAAAAATATTTAAAACACTTTCAAAATCAATCTATACCTAAAAAAGAGCTTAACCTGACTGACTGACTGACTGACTCATCGCCGAGCCGAAACCACTGAAGCTAATTTGGAAAATTAGCCGAAATTTGGAAGGTAGCTTCCTCTTATATCAAAACCCACCCGCTAAGGCGGGATTTTTTTTAAAATTCAACCCCTAAGATGGTGAAAAGGGGTGAAAACTAATGTATAAAACTTTTTAACGCCTGGTGCGATTTGCTTGAAACTTGATATGAATAAATAAATGGACACGTGTTTCAGGATTTTTCAAAATAACCCTAACAAAGGGGTGAAATGGGATGTCAAAAAAAACCGAGACTTATAATTTTTTTTCTAATAATTCCGTCGACATCAACATCACGAATACAACTAGAAATGAAACTAATTCCGGAATATTTGTTTGGGGGGGTCTCACAAATGTAACCAACTGTGACACAGACAGGGGATGGGTCAAAAAATCACGAAATTTGTGTGACGTACTTTATGGATGACCCCTTATACATAGAAAACACCCCGACATAAGACAAACACTTGCAGAACATACAAACATTTGTCCCGCGGCAAGACCTTCGTACCTTGGCTTTGTGCTTGATCATATGCGCAGCCATGTGTCTTCGCTTGGCGCCGCAGATGTGGCACTGACCGATCGGCTTCAGGCTATGCACCATCCTGAAAAGAAAACATAACGACAAATGAGTATATTCGATACTGACCGTCCGCGCGCAGCTTCGCCCGCGTTGTGATTTTCCCGAGACAAACCAATTTTCCCGGGATAAAAGTAGCCTATGTCGTCCGGGGATAGTGTAGCTTTCCAACGGTAACAGATTTTTTCAAATCGGTTTAGTAGTTTTTAAGTTTATTTGTTACATACAAAAATACATACTTAAATACAAATCTTTCCTCTTTATAATATTGTAGTGTAGATTATGTAATTTGAAAGTCGATGAAACGAAATAGCGACAGTAAAATGAGACAGATACATAAATTCATAAGATTTAACGTGGGGAAAAATGAGATAGGAAGCATTATACGTGTTTATTATTAGGTGTTTGTGCGCGCATGCGTAGTACAAAGCTTGAGAAAAGGCATCACAACAACCGTGGTGTTTTGTATACGTGTACGTATTATACGTTTGTTTTTTGATGGTTTCACTTCTACGACGAGTGAATAGCACACATGTTTTTTTTTTATTTGGACATGCCATTTTAAGGCAATGTAACGATTATGGTGAAATAAATACCTAATTAGGAATCTGGTGCACCAATGTACTTCTAACTTAGTCCTAAAGTGCAGAGTACACCTAGTATGGCGAAGCTAGACTGTAGTGATTACAAAATACACCTTACTTCATATGCACCATAAGATATTTCTTCGCTTTGAACATCTTGTCACACGTTTCACATTTGATGGGTGCCACGTGGGCTGTTGCACGATGGTACTTCAATCCACCTGGTGATCTGAAACAGGACATGATCTCAAAACTCAGTTGGTAGTAGCTCTGCCTTCTGCGCTGTAGGTTCTGAGCTCGGGTCTCTAGGAGATATACTTGTGTGATGACCGTAGTTTATTCTGTGTCCGGCAGTAGAGGGTACCACTTATTTTCAATTCCAATTTAATATATACTAGTCGAAAAGGTCAAAATTCGACCATAATTAATTAATAATTAATGATGTTTTATGCATAATTAAAAAAAAAATGCATTCTGCACTTCTTCTCTATATCCCTACTAATATTATAAATGCGAAAGTAGCTCTGTCTCGTTACGTCACAAATCATTATTAGTATATATTAGTATATATTTTGTTTTTTTTAATACTATGTAAGTGCCCTAGATGCTGGGTCAAATAAAAACATTTTCTTTCTTTCTTTCTTTCTGTCTGTCTGTGACTTTTTCACTGTTTGTCTGTCCCAAACCGCTGAACCGATTTCAATTAATTTTGGTATATAGATAGATGGGACCTTGGAGAAGGGCATAGGGTACTTTTTATGTAGGTCAGGAATTTTATAAAATATTATTTTTTAATTATTGCGTGTATCTAATATCTAACTGGCTTGCTCATGATATAATAAATAAACTCATCGATATAATAAATAAATAAATAAAATATTGGTGGACTATGCACAAAATACCATCTAGCCTCAAACTAAGCATAAATAAATGTATAAATAAATATTGATGGACAATGCACACAACACCAGCTAGGCCCAAACTAAGCATAACTTGTATTATGGTGACTAGATAATTGATAGAATACTTATATATTTTTAAATACATACTTATGATACTTTATAACACCCAGACACAGAACAAACACCTATGTTCCTAACAAATGTTTATCCTGGGAAGGAATTGAACATATATAGCTTAGAAGGGAGAGCTACTACCAACTGAACTAGCCGGCCAGTACATAATTGCGTATGAAGAAACCGTGATGTTCAAGGTCAATGACAGGTTTTATCATTAGTGAAACATGGTGTTACAAAAAAAATATTTACACTATTAGAAATCTTTCATGTTCATTACTCAATAAAAAAAATGTGGTTTCTCCATACAAAATACTTGCATTTTTTGATATCCCAGGTTCAATAGTTTTGTATGCATAATCTCTGAACCCTAATAAGAATGCCATAAATAAAACCTATCTTGATATATTCATCATCGTGTCCTCTCACTCTCTCAATACAGCTACTAATATTGTGAGAAAGAGATGTGACCCACTCGATTCGATTTCGATTTAGTTTTAAAAAGGTTATATACTCACGTAAACTCTTTGCTGCATACTCTGCAAGTGAACCTCCTTACGCCGTGCTCTTTAGCGTCGTGTATTGCCATTTCCGTCAGTTCATATCCAATGTACCCGCATTTACAAAGATATTTCCGGTAGTGGCTTGTTATGTGTTCCTTGTGATTATTGGCTTTCATAAATCGTACTTTGCAGATATGGCACTGATGTTTACCTGCTTCCTAAGACATAATAATAAATGCATAGCAGTAGTGTTGTTATATATATTTTACTAGCTGTTGCTCGCGACTTCGTCCGCATTTTTTGAAATAAATTGTAGCTTTAATCCTTCCCAGGATGCTTTTTATCTCCTTGCCAAATTTTACCATTTAATAACTTTTTAATAGGTGTGATACCTATTAAAAAGTTTCCATACAAAAATACATCCTACTAATATTATAAACGCGAAAGTTTGTCTACTAATATTATGAACGCGAAAGTTTGTAAGTATGGATGGATGGATGTTTGTTACTCTTTCACGTAAAAACTACTGAATGGATTTGAATGAAACTATAATATAGCTTAAACATCAGAATAACACATAGGCTATAATTTATAAAGATATTGTGTAAATTGTACAAAATATAACAATGTCAAGTAAGTCGGAAAAAAATCTGCCATCTGCCAGCTATTCTAGCGTGCGCTGCATAAACCATTAGAATTACACACAGTACCTACTAATCCTGCGCAGACGAAGTCGCGGGTACCAGCTAGTATGGACATAATGGACATACACATATCCTTTTTTTTGTATTTTAAGTATCCAAGCCAAGTTTCTAATAAATCACACCTTTACATTTACGCCTTTGTTAGGGTTATTTTGAAAAATCCTGAAACACGTTCATATCAAGTTTCAAGCAAATCGCACCACGCGTTAAAACTTTTTGTACATTCATTTTCACTCCTTTTCACCCTCTTAGGGGTTGAATTTCTAAAAATCCCGCCTTATTGGGTGGTTTTGCTGTCAAAGAAAGCTACCTTCAAAATTTCAGCTTTCTAGCTTCATCGGTTTCAGCTCAGTGATGATGAATCAGTCAGTCAATCAGTCAGTCAGCTTAGGCTCTTTTAAAGGTATAGATATGCATAGTTAGTACTAAACCTGTAATCTTACCTCTGAATGTCTAGTTGCCATGTGTCTGTCATATTTACTCTTGTTTATAAACCACGAGATGCATAACTCACATTTATATTTACATCTAACTCTAAACTTCATTGACTGTTTGTCCGATTCCCGTTTAGCTTTTAACTCTTCATCATTCATATATATAATTGTGTAGTTCTCTTTAGTTGATATTTCAACATTGTTTAATGTTGCTTCATCATTGTTTTCTATTTTAATATGCTTGAGTTTCTTTTTAGCAATTTTAGAAGCATCAGTTTTCTTTCTTCTTTTTGGTTTAGATTTGGTGCTAGAGTATTCATTTTTTATTTTATTGTTATCTGCAGAAGATACATGACTTTTGGCTAAATATTCTTGTATCTCAGTTTCGTTAGCAGAATCATCATCTGTTATATCATTTTCTGATTTTATGTTATTAATATCTAGAAAATAATCATCAGTTTTTGTAATAATTACTGAGTGTATATTAGACTTGACAAGTTCATTTGTTTGTTTGTTCTCACAGCATACATCTTCAATGACAGTTCCACAGCACTTAAGTCGTGATAGTGATTGAGGAGGAATCTACAAATATAAAATATAAAACATTAATGCATACAGGGTTCTAATGATTGGACATTATAAGAATAATAATAATGCCGGACATTTCACACAGTATCATCTGGCCCCAATTAAGCAGAGCTTGTGTTATGGGTACCACATGACTGATATACTACTTCTATACATTTTTTTAAATACATACATATTGTACATAGAAACACTCAGACCCGAGACAAATACTTGCAGATCATACAAACATTTGTCCCGGAGCAGGAATTGAACCGTCAACCTTATGTGTCTCAGCTGGACCTTAGCCCACTGCGCCACAGAGGTTGTCGTTATAAATCAAAATGTATTGCTGAACAATCCACATAGAACCATCTAGCCCCAAAATATGCAAAGCTTGTACTATGGAATAAGATACCTGATAGAATAATTAAATAGGTATTTGTTTATTTCAATTTATTTGTTTTACTTAAATAGGTGTTTTAAAGTATCATAATATACTTATGATACTTTAAAACACCCAGACACACAACGAATATCTGTTCTACACACAAATGTTTGTTTGAATTTTATTTTATTTACCTCATAGCAAATTGATTTATCCAAACAATCTTGAGCATGTAATACTTGTAATTTGAAGTTATGAAATTTACGAAATATTGCAGAGCACTCCCAACAAACGGTCTTTACACTAGAAATCTGGAACATAGTAAAACCTTCACTTAACAGTTTTGTTTGCATGATCTAGAGCACTTAACATAGGTACTCGACGACTTTTACAGGTCACTCACCAGGGTTGAACAGCTTACTGACAATTACACTTCTAAGGCATTCAGAAAGATTTCAAGTAGTTTGAAACTAATATAAATACAACTTTCCATTCAATTATGTATTGGTACTTACTTTCATAACATCAACTAAAAACCCAAACTTGGTCATATCCAATGGTACAACTATCCTATTTTGACTCAAGCAAGTAGAACATATTGTGGACATTGTTTGAAAATTCGGAATCTAAGATAATATAATAAAACACAGCACGGATTTTTTCGGTATTTAAATAAATAATGATTTATCTCCTGCGTTTATGTACCATATATGTTTTATATCTAATCGGCTAATTCTACGAATTCTAGAAACTTGACAATGACAAATGACGTACGCGCCACAGATATAAAACCTGGCTTGCGAAGCAAACATTATGCTCATTACATGTTTTTCTTAATTTAAGTGTTTTTATTTAAATACAGCTACAGTTGTTGACTCGGGTGTAAATAATTGGAATAAAAGCTTTATTTCTTTGGGATTCGAACAAAAATAATAAGCATAGTAATTCTTTATGAAATAACAAATGAACGACAAGATACGACTTTATAACATCATCAACATTATAAGGACACATGTCATTAACGAAGATGTCTACGCGCCGCGCCGTCTAGTGTCGAGTAGCAAGCAAATTAAGAATCCACGGTATTGCGTGGAAATAACCAGCTGATTTCCAACCACAGACAGACAGAACAGAAAAAACGATAGAAGTAGTAAGAAGGCGGGGCCCGCGTAACACCTAGTCTAGTATGCGAAATACCGCGCACTACAACAAGCTTCGCTCACTTCCGTCATGTTTGAAGTTTGTCAGGGTAAACGTAACTCAAAAAAATCATAAAAAAATATAAAATGCTGTATTGTGCTGTTCTGGAGTGCAAAAATGATAGCCAAATCAAAAATTTATCAAAAAGGGGCATATCATATCCCGGTTGGTATTATTTTATTGTTATAAATGGTTTTATTTAAAATGCAAAACCGTCAAACAAAAACAGACCATGAAACATACCGTTTAAGGTCGCGTTTCTCTTAAACCTCATCTCTCGCTATTCAATTAGGGATGTGACTCTGGAGTTCACATACAGCAGAGTGAGACGGTAAAAAATTTAGGTGTTCTCATGGACAGAAATCTGTCATGGGAACAACAGCTAACTGAAGTCAGCCGAAAAACTTTTGCCTCAGCCGGTTCTATTCGGAGACTGAGTAACTTGCTTCCGATTGCCACTAAAATTTCGCTTGCACAGTCACTCCTTCCAATATTAGACTATGCTGATGCCTGCTACTTAGATTTGATTGAACAGCAACTTAACAAACTTGAGCGCCTTCAAAATCTGTCCATTAGATTTATATTTGGGCTGCGCAAATATGACCATGTCTCCGAATTCCGAAAAAAGCTCAATTGGTTACCAATTCGTTTTCGTCGGAATCTGCACGCTCTGAACTATTTATATAATGTCCTTTTAAATCCAACAACACCGTCCTATCTCAAAGAACGTTTCCAATTTCTACATCTCTCCCACTCTCGTTCTTTGCGCTCCTCTGATACTCTCCTACTCGCGACACCTGTCCACACTTCCTCATACTATGCTAATTCTTTCACAGTACAGGCTGCTCAACTGTGGAACGCACTGCCAGATGCTGTTATATGCGCCAAATCACAACCTATTTTTAAAGCTATGGTCAGGGAACACTATTTGTCCTGTTGTTAACTATTGCTTGTTTCTTTACGTTATTTAGGTATATATATATCTATATATATATATATATATATAAGTATGTATTGTATGTATATAAGTATTCGTTTATTTAGTTTATATTGTAGTTAATATTATTTATATAATATTATGTATTTCACTATTTGTTATTCTGTAATTATGTATGTACATATTATTTTATCATAAATCACTTATAATATTTTCATCACCCCATATTCAGCTATATTGATTTCTATCCATCCTAAGGTTGTCTGGCAGAGATCGCTTTCTAGCGATAAGACCGCCCATTGTACTACCGTGTAGCTAAACATAGTTTCTTATAATAGTCCAATGTATTTGTGGTGTGCAATCAAGTATTTTCTTTTCTATTCTATTCTATATATTCTAAATGTATTTAAGCCATATGGTATCCAGTGGTTAGTTAAGATGAAAATAACAGAAGTATTTTGAAGAAATAAACTTCTGGTTTCATTTTTCCTAAGGCACCAAACATTAAGGTTATTATAGACGTTTTATTATAATTAATTACCTTCATTTATATTATGATTACTTAAAATCTAAATCTACCTACTGAAACGTATTAAAAATTAGACACAAAATTTATCAGCAGAACCTTCCTCAACGCCAATGAAACACAAGCGTGTGATTGTGTTAAAATAAAGAAAAGCTGTTTAATTGGCTCACCACAAATATAACCTGACGTACCCATCGTATTCGTATTTTGATATTCATCAGTAGGTAGGTATAATAATCGATATCGATACATTCGTCTTGTATCCTTTGGCACTTCACTAAGGAAGTAGCTATGTTTAGTGCAATCAAACAACAGCCATTGCATTATCAATTATATTTCTTGTTGTTAGAGACTAAAACAAAAATCTTTCGCAAAAGCGTCATCTCTTGGTAAGTAGACTTACATTTTAGTACTGTTTAATTTATTGTGTTTTGAACAATGTTCTGATGGTACTAAGGTTTCATATCAATAACATTTGTTTTATGGTTTGGTCCTTTTTGATGTTATTTTTCAGCGAATTATAACTTTTATTTCTAAGTGTGTTTGTTTCTACATGTGTGAGTTTAGGTACACTGGTTCTCTTTATAAAAAGTCATCATGCTATTTCTAATGTTCTTTCTGTTCTGTGTTTTCAATAAAAAAAAGTTGTTTCTAAATATAGTAGGAATTGGTAGATAAACAGAGCAGGCAGAGCAATGGAACGTAAAATAAAATTAGTCTGATGAGGTTCTTATGCTACATTTGCATGCTTGCCAAGCCTCGACCAACGTCCACAAGCCGCAAGTGTCCACAAATCTCGCTTTGCATTTGGAAGTCGTTTACATGCTTGTGAATGCGTCATTGTGCTACGTACACCCAAGCATGACGGACACCGAATTTGTATCGGCTATATTTATTTATCTATATTTTATCTATTTTTAACTGACTTCATCAAAAAGGAGGAGGTTCTCAATTCGTCGGAATCATTTTTTTCTATGTATGTTCACTGATTACTCGAAAACGCCTGAACCGATTTGGAAAATGCTATTTTTGTTTGAACCACCTGTGAAGTATACCCTATACTTCACAGGTGGTCCCATTTAAATTTTATCAAAATCGGTCGAGCTGAAAAATCAACGAAAACCTAAAAATTGTATACATCGATAATGTTTTCGTGTCCTTCGATACCTCGCTGTCTTATTGGAGCGGTGCGTTTATTTGGCCTACCCATATTATATATATTAAAAATACATCTACTTTCCACTAAAAATGTATTATAGGCTCAAATTTAATTCAATGAAGTCGGTTTTCTTTTTAGTTTTTAAAACGTAATTATATTTTACCTTTTTTGGCTTTCAAACAAACGTGCACTCACTTTCAAAACTTTCGTGAGTTGTACTATACATTTTGATAAACACAGGCTTTACTCACGTATTATTTTGTTGATGGAGGCACCGACATTGTTTCGATTCATCTAGAGAATCTTCATCAGGGTGAGTTTGATCCGCGGTCCGCTCGTTAGGAATGCACTGAAGATGAATGGCTACGGATGGAATCAATGTTTTCGCATTGCCAATTCATCCTCAAGAAAACGTCAGATGTCAGTAGAGAGAGCTGCAGCTTACCTACAGTTTGTGAAAGGGGTGACGGATAAAATTGGACACTTGTTGCGAAGGAAATATGGCATCAAGACAATATTCCGACCACTTACTCAACTTAGACAATTGATACGCTCTCCTAAAGACAAAGACCCTTTGAGTGTACCTGGGGTTTACAAGATTCCTTGTGATTGCGGTAGCTCCTACGTAGGTGAAACTAAGAGGAACATTTCTACCAGGCTGACTGAACATATTCGTGCCGTGAAGAACGCTGACATTGAAAAGTCAGCAATTGCAGAGCACTCGCTAACCTCTGGCTCTACACATTACATTCGGTTTGATAAGGCTCAGGTACTATCAAGAGAAAGATTCTTTGTACCTCGAAAGATCCGTGAAGCAATCGAAATCGGCCGTGTTCCAAACTTCAACCGAGACAAAGGTTGGTTTCTTTCTCCAGCCTGGAAACCTTGTCTGCATGGAACGGATTATAGTAACGATGTGGAGCCGGTTAGTGATAGTGTCAGTGCTGTATGTTTGACGGTTCCCAATGTTGTGGGCACGAGTGGCGAAGTCGAAGAGCCAGTATTAGCACCAAATTTGTTACCGCCTGCCGTGACAACGTTTCCACCTCTACCCGCACGCACGACGCGCGCCGCAAGATACCTCACCCGCAGTGCGAACCGTGAACTTGAGCGGCAACGAGCGGACCGCGGATCAAACTCACCCTGATGAAGATTCTCTAGATGAATCGAAACAGTGTCGGTGCCTCCATCGACAAAATAATACGTGAGTATAGCCCGTGTTTATCAAAATGTGCACTCGTCGCGAGATCACAACGGCTACTAAACTCGCACCAACGTGTGAATGCGTCGCAAGCGCTTGCCGCAAGCGCCCTTTGATCTGTGTTAAAAAACCGCCACTAGACCGGATCGGAGACAAGCGTCTACAAGCTCACGCCAGTCAAGCCAAACGTCCTCTTTACACGTTTGTGCTTGTAGACGTTTGCCGACGCTTGGCAAGCATGGAAATGTAGCATTACATTTATTGACAGCGAAAACGGAATCAGAAATTGATCATTGTTATTACAATATAACTTCTTACTTAATTTTGATTTGGAAACTTCGCTAAGATCTTAGCGGACACCGCTGATTATACAAGATTGCCAGTCAGACATCGTCGTAACACAGTATGTCTCGTGGACTTCGTATAACTTCATGCTATTACTGGTGTACGTGTACGAATAATCCTATTGGACAGATGAAAACTTGGTCGACAAGTTCCTCCGAGACGCCGTCCAGTCTGTTGTAAATCTTGCATGTTAGCTTGCGACGAAGTCTAGAACTTTAGTTTGCGACGCCGCAAGTCATATATCAGCCTGCAACGTCATCATAACTCTTGTTAATGTCGTCATACGTCTTATTATCGTCGTAGTTTTTATGTCTTCGCGTGCGAGGCGCCCGTATTTGCAAATGCACGCCGCGGATATGTTCCCGCAGGGATGAGAACTGCACGAAGCCTTTAGCGCACACGTCACATTTGTAGCGACGCGCGCCGTGAGACTAAAACAAGAGAACACAATTTTTATTATAGTCCCAAGTCGATTCACTGTTCACTTAAAGACTTCCAAGTTGTAATGATCTTGGAAAAGCTACTTATCCTAAATAGGTGAGTTAACTGCAAATTAAAGCAATTGATACTACACAGTATCTACTTTAAAAGGTGTTATAGTTTCGCTGTGAAAGTGAAGGTTAACTTGTAGCTAACTTATAAGTGATATCTGGTAACCAAGCTTACGACAAACTTGGTATAGGATAAGGTCTAGTGCGCATTGTGGATTAATCCGCGATAAAAGGTAGTCTTTTGAAGAAAGCTAATAATATAAATGACTATATTATTGATAAGAATGCATGGCCTCATGTCACTCTGCCGTCAGACAGTTAACCGACACACTTGAAATGTATAAACTCTCTTGTATTAGTATTTCGTAGTTAAGGTAGTTATAAGATGGATCATTATAAAAAAGCGCTAGGACCAAGACGAGTTTCTTGCCAATTCTTCTCAGGCTTGGGTTAGGATGAATTGGCACTTAAATTCATCTAGTGTGGGTAGGCCTGTTTAATATAAAAAAGTCAAAACCGATATTCGTCGGAACCTTTTACTCAGAACCGACCTGTCTGTCCTAACCGATTAGTATTTTAAGTAACTTTTTGTACACCGCCGCACGTTCTGTTTTTGTTCATCCTGTCCATCCAAAGGTTGTCTGGAAGAGATCGCTTTTAGCGATAAGGCCGCCCATTGTACAATTTTAGTTCTATTTCTTATGTGTTCTTTTTGTTTACAATAAAGTGTTGAATCAGTCATCTGCGGGGCGATTATGGAATTCTGATACTATCAAAACATTTATACTAATCGGTTTCAATTACTATTGATGAATTGGTATTACGGAAGGTTGATGTTGATTGTCATACATGCTGTCATATGAATAGAAAACCGAACGTACGTAATAGTAATCCATCTTGTCAAACATGGTTCTAATTACAATAAAACTAATGATTGAAATTATGCCGATTGCTAATCGAAACTGATGGACATTGGTTGTGTCAAAAGTTCCATAATCACCATACTGATCACCATAATACAAGCTATACTTAGTTTGTGCTATAGGAATCAGATAATTTATAGAATACATTTTATACTATTAAATACATTTACTTTTATAACACCCAGACCCAAAACAAACATCTATGTTCAACACAAACGTTTATCCTGGGGAATCGAACAGACAACCTACAGTGCAGAAGGCAGAGCTACTACCAACTGAGCTGATAGGCCATCTGTCAATGAATTGTATGTAAATTACATGTAATAAGTAAAAGTTAAATCTTACCCGGATATGGTTAGAGAGGTTGGAGGCGCTCGCAAACTTCTTGCCACAGTGAGGACACTCTCGCGATGGGGGACCGTGCCTTTCCTCGTGGAGCTGACAAAAATACAACTCAAAGTCAAAAGCCATTAAATATAGTCTTCAATACAATCACAAGGCTCATTTTGAAACGTCTTTACGTGTACGTCTCGGGACGCCCGACAGATGTGATAACTTAAACTAATCTAACTAGCGCTGTGGGTTACAGTGAGAGAGGAAAGTAACGCGTTACGTAACGAAGCGGTTTACCCTTCCATAAAAAGTGATCACTTCACAAGTATAAGTAGTATATCAGTCATGTGGTACCAATAACACAAGCTCTGCTTACTTTAGAGCCTGTCCAGATGGAGCGTTCTACGCGCGAGTGCCCTCGCGCGTTTAAATTTGTATTACGTCCAGATGCCGCGTTTTAAGTGCGCTTCTACGCGCGATGTGTATGGGAGGGACCCAGGGACAGTTATAAGCATGGAGCCAGAAAAGCAATTGTGTTGTGGCTCGCATACCGCCGATAGAAACGTCGTAAACAAAGAGAAAGTTGAAAGCTTCACAAAAAGTATCGACTATTTCTTTCCAGTTATTCCGCCTCGTGATTCTATATATCAATAATCCAAATATTCCATATCCCATGTGGCTACTCTTTTTCAACTTTGGCAATAAAAAGTTTCATAGGTATAAAAATTAACAAGCTCCATTTTGCACTAAATACGTCCACTCGCCACGGACTAGCGCGGCGCTCGCGCGCGAAACGCGCGAGTCGAGAGTCCGGCACGTAGCACGCGTTTTACGCGCGAGTTAGGAAACGCGCGTAGGCATCTGGACGCGATGTATATAGCTCTAGTATCTGGAGAACGCGCGAATGTTTACGCGCGAGTGGGACAGGCTCTTAGGGTTGATGACAGATGACTGATAGAATACTTACATATTTTTAAATACATGCATAGGATAATTCAAATTATTGTTTTATCACTAGTGTAGCAAGATTGTTTATGTGGTTATTTATCAATAATGATATGTCGTCCATACCTTAAGATGTTGCTTGGAACGGAAGGCGGCAGGACATTGTTCACAGTGAAACGGCTTCAGCCCAGAATGCACATACATATGCTCTTTCAGTACAGTTTTATTCTGAAATATAAAAAACAAACTCATTGAGAATGTATTATTATAAACTAGTGGTCGCCCACTGCTCGAAATTCGGCCGTAATTAACTAATAATTAATGTAATTTTTATCATAATTTAAAAATAATATTAGCATTCTGCACTCCTTCTCTATATATACTATAAGTGTGCGAAATTTCATACTCCTCCGTTCGCGCGATTTTCATAAAAAGGAGTACAAAGTGTTTTTTCACGTATTAATCCTACTAATATTATAAATGCGAAAGTTTGTATGTATGTTTGTTACTCTTTCACGCAAAAACTACTAAATGTATTTGAATGAAACTTTACAATAATATACCTAATACATCAGAATAACACATAGGCTAAAATTTATAAAGATATTGTGTGAATTGTCCAAAATATAACAATAAATGTCAAGTAAGTAGGAAAAAAATCTGCCATCTGCGAGCTATTCTGGCGTGCGCTGCAAAAACCGTTAGAATTACACGAAGTACTAATCCTGCGCAGACGAAGTCGCGGGCACCAGCTAGCTAGCAACTATAAGTGTGCGAATTTTCGTAAAAAAGAGTACAAAGTTTTTGCTTCACGTATTAATATATAGATATAGTCCTCCTAGATTTAGATAACGGCGACACCAACTAAAAATCTAAATTAATGATAATTGGTTCAGGCGTGACTTTGTGGAAATGCATTACAAAACATTAAACAGATTAGTTTCAATCCAGCGTTCGGCGAAGCAACAAGCCTGCAGAGTAGTCTTGGTGTTTTTTTGAGACGATCTCTGTGGCGTAGTGTGCGAAGGCACGCTGGAGACGCAGAAGGTTGCGGGTTCGATTCCCGCCGCGAGACAAATGTTTATATGATATGCAAATATTGGTCTCGGGTCTGTGTATTTCTATGGATAATATGTATGTATTTACAAAAAAAAGTACAAGAAGTGTATAAGTCATGTGGTACCCATAACAAAAGCTCTTACTTTGGGGCTAGATGATGCTGTGTGAAATGTCCGGCGTTATTATTATTATTTTTCGTTAAGGTGCGAAGCGAGTAATTTGTTCCTGAGGATGCCTCGTGGAGGCGAAACACGTGTCGAATTTATTTTTAATTAATAGATTGGAACAAATAGACAAATATTTAGTACTATTCCGTACTAAATATTTGTCTATTTGTTCAATGTTTTTAAGCTGATTTTCGCAATTCACGCCTGAATCAATTATCTATCGTAGCAGTTCAATACAGCTAGTATGATCGAAATCGTGTAAACTTTCATCGAAAACTTTAACTCATACTACCAAAAACTATATATTAGCGAGTCTACGAAAACTATTATAGTTCCGTAATTGACCGAGCGAAGCGAGTGTCTCCGTTTCAGCTTGGGCGAAATGCTTTCGTATGTCTGCCGTCTGTCTGGATTAGACGTGTGCGCCGCGCCGGCGTGACGCCGCCGCCATTTGTGTGCGGCGTGTGATTATGGCCTTATAAGTATTGTACTTTATACCTACGCCACCGAAACGAACCCGCGGTCGGCTTTCGAATGCCAGTTTGCGACTCGCACCCAAATCGTAGACGTGATACTACTACTCTGGTCATCTAAGGAGCTCGACATATTTCTCTATACCCTGGCTTCAACTCGCAGGGCAGCTGTACCTGAGTCTGTGGTTCTTGTTGCGTTCTGCAACGGTACGCTGCCGTTTTTGCGTTAGCAATGGCCTTCCGGGATGCATATTTGAGTCGAGACCGGATGTAAACCTTGTAGATCTTCAGTTTAGTTCTAAGTGAGAGATGCGAGGAGAGGACAGGTCGGAGCTAGTCTCGGGCAGCGCGCGTTTGGTGTCCGGCGCGGTTTGTCTATGGGCCGGTTTTCAACGACCTGTCGATTTCGATTCCGAGGTGACCAAAACGACTTCTTCCACTCTACATTCTGGCCCGAAGCTGTTGCGGTGGTGTACGATGGCTTATCACAAAGAGCGCTGCAGTCTTCCCCACGTTGACGGCCATGCACTACTTGTCCAGCCAGAGCGAGAGGATGTTCAGGAGGCGCTGCATGCGCCTATTGACAATGGTTGGGCTGCGCAAGGAGTCGAAGTAGGCGCTGTCGTCGGCGAATAAGGCCAACTTACATCTCTTTCCTCGTTTTCGTTCAGTTTCCACGCACAGCTCTTCTGCCAAGTGATATAGCATGCACGTCAGCTGGGGCGCTGTGTAGTGTAGTGCGTTTTGAATTCTGAGAGCGTAGTGGTTGGTTTCGTATTCGGAGGTTTGGTCGATGGTGTTCTCCCAACTCTCTTCGCCAAACCAATACCTCCGTGGTCAGGGCGTTCAGATCAGCTTTGAGCCAAGGGCAGCGTGAGGGCATTCATTCTCGGCGAAATTCTCTATTCCGCTTCAACTCTCTTTTGATGCGCCGTGGCAGATTGTTCTTCTTTCGTTGCCGTAGTGCCGTAGAGGCCTTCTCTTTGGTTTGCAGGATTTTCGTGGTCAGTGGTGTGGCTTCCAGCTCAACTAGGGGTGGACTGACGGCCTACGTCTACAGATTCCAGAGTTCTTGAGAAGGCCTTCCAATCCGTTTTCACGCTTGTGGCCCGTGGTGCGGTGATGTCCGCAGTCAATCCCAGCGTGATTCCAATGTTAATCCCAGGACACACAGGACCACCCATTCAGAGTTTTACAGTACCGTGAGATGACACATCCGCGGAATAGAGCGTGTTAGCGGGAATATCGGGTGGGCTTAATACGTTAGTGTAAATGTCGTGAGAATTTTGTATTACTTCAGTACCCGAGAGAGACATGAAAATGCAAGACGATCCAATAGATTGACGATACATCGCTTCTGCCGACCCAGAGTAACTAAAAGATGTGGATTTGCTATTCTATTAGAAGAGTTAGAAAATGTATTTCCACACGTTTCTGCTCTTGCTTCAACTATGGTGTGTTAAAGCAAGCACACACACACAAGCAGATTTTTAGTAGCTGATCTCGTTATGGTAAACAAAATGACATTCATCCACGACAATTTTAAAACTTTGAGTGAAATTATCCTTGTTTCATTTGTTTAAGCAAATCTATGTAAGGAACATTTATGCATAATTCCATAATTTACTAATCCTAAAACTATATACAAAAACAAGCCACGCCGCCGGCGCCGCGCCGACATTGTTCAACGCGGCGCACACGTCTAGTCTGGATGTTCTCCTTTACGTTGCATTTCTCAACCGATTCTCGTGAAATTTTGTGAGCAGTTTCTAAATAAGTAGGTATAGTATTTTTTTGTCGATTCAGTTTTTGGAATTTTTTCAAAATGGCGGAGATATTGGGGTTGAAAACGCAAAAAAACTATATTTCAGTCATTTCGAATATGCTCGCGAGGTCTACAGCTCACAGAACCACCAGTTTAAAACCCGTAACCGTACTGACTAAACATTTTAAACTGAAGTGTTAGCTTAGAGGGTTCAAAATGAGTTCTATGATGTATTAACATTAGCTCTTCCGCTTAGGAGCTCAACATTTTGCCATACAAAAATGAGCTCTATAAGTACTTACGTAAAATCCCTTCCCACACTGGTCGCAGAGAAACTCCCTGTCACTAGTCGCCTCGTATCTTGCAGCGGGATGTATCGTGCGATAGTGTTGGTACAACCAGAAGTTATTACTACCAGAGAGGCCGCACTGCAAATACCAGAAACAAGAGAATAAATTAACTTTTTATATCACAACCTCGGAAATATCTCTATAAATAAAAACGAATTTTACTAAGCGCATAACTCGTGAATGGGTCGACCAATTCGGCTAATTTTTTTTGTATGTTCCTGAAGGCCCACGGAAGGTTTTAATACTAAAAAAAAGGGTCACTTTTTATCCCGAGAAAATTCTTCAACGCGGGCGAAACTGCGCGCGGACCTGAGTGCAATAGTGGATTGAATCCGCTAGCGTGGAGTAGTAGATTGTTGCACCGAGCGCAAAGTGAGTTATTAATGCACGAGTATTATGTTGGTAAATTAACTACTAAATTAATACGAGAGCATAAATTACTCTCTTTAGCAAGGTTCTTTTCTTACAAATACGTAGTAATGTTATATAATATATGAGTACAAAATCGATCACAAAGAACGTATTTTTTGCTTCGAACCAAAACAGTGCAGAAATGTTATATTATTATGAAATCTTATTGTTGCACTGTTGCAATAATGAAAACAGTGCAACAATGAGATTTCATTTAGCAATGAGATTTCATATAACATTTCTGCACTGTTTTGGTTTTTATTTTCAGCCAGTATTTTTTTGATGCAAACATTTTATATTTAACTTAATAGGAGACATTAAACCTCTTTGGTAAATTTATATCTAAATAAAAAGTAAAAAACAGTGCAACAATGAAAAACAGTGCAACAATGAAATTTCATAATAATATAACATTTCTACACTGTTTTGGTACTAAGCAAAAAATACGTCCTTTTTGATCGGTTTTGTAGTGGTTAATTACATTACTACGTATTTCAAATACGTAGTGATGTTTTTTAGTAAAAGGTTTTTTAAAATTCGAACTTTTCACTGAAAATGCATTAATACTTCTTCGTTAATGGCATGTGACATAATAATGTCAATTTTACGAATGTCACGTGTTCATTTTGTATATAAGATGTCGGTTCTTCGTTTATCATTTGATGTAGTAACATAGCATTAATAAATGAATTATTTTGTCTAGTGTTATTGCATGTTACATTCAGTAATTTTAGCAGAATTTTAATGAGTAAATTGTGACTTATGTAGTCCACAAGTACGGACAATTGAATTATAAGTGTATTATGTTGCAATGTGATTTGAACGACAAGGAATTCCGTGAAAGTTCTAGACGGCCATTCCGCGATGACGTTTAGAATAGACAAATTATGATCGACTACGACTATAGAACCAAACAATCACTTGACACTGGTAAAATTGTCAACAAGACAGATACCATTATAGCAAGAAAAGAAGAACTAGTATGAAATCACAAAATCGTATCATGTCGTTCGTCATTTGTGTCATTCATGTTGTCATTGTCATTGTTGTCATTACATAGTATAAAACAAAGTCGCCTCCCGCTGTCTGTCTGTCCCGTTGTATGCTTAGATCTTTAAAACTATGCAACGGATTTTGATGCGGTTTTTTTTAATAGATATAATAATTCAAGAGGAAGGTTTATATGTATAAAACATGCATAATATAGTAGAGAAACACAGATAATTTTAGAGGTTTCTAATGTGGTGTCGTAAATAAACACATTATTTTGCGCTTACATTGCAAACGCTGGCTGAACCCTACGAGATAGATCAAAATAATGTACTACAGTATTGTACACCTTAAAAAGTTCTACACAAAAGTCCGCAATGGTATATGTCTATCTCTTAGTCTATGTTATTCTCTTAGATAACGTTGTATATAAAGACATTCTGTAGTATATTTATTATCAGCATTGCACCCGTGCGAAGCCGGGGCGGGCCGCTAGTTTTATAATATAAAGAACACCATTTTAATAAAATAACACATGACGAACTACAAGATACGACTTTGTGACATACTATTAACAATATAAACACTTGAATTGCCTAAATTGTATTTGTTATGACACACGCCATTAACGAAGAAGAAAAGAATGTGGTAAAAAAGATAGTAAAGAATGCTGGATTACTTTCAAAGAGCAAAGTTATCTTGGATTGGTGGAAAATAGCATGTGTGCAAATGAAGTCTCTCTACCTATTGTAATAAGGCCATGTATTGCTAGATCGCCTGTGACATGTGTAATAGCGACTCACCAGTTTACACTCAATCATGTCACCAGCCTTCTCCTTCTTCTTCTGCCCGTCTTTCCGGTTAGGGTTCCGCTTTTGGTTTTTCTTCGGAGGACGCGGATGCGTCAGACGACGGTGTTCCTTCACTTGAGCAGAGTCTTCGAATGCCAGACCGCAGACCGAGCATGCTTTGCTGAAGACAGGATCTAATGTTACCCAAACTTATTCCTGCGGCTTTGCCCGTGTGGTAGGTATAAGTAGGTAGTAGTAGTAAATGTTTCTACTATAGGGCCAGATTATGCTGTGTGAAAATGTCCATAATTTTTTTTTATCAAAATCGGATCAGTGATTTTGATATGTTCTGTGTTGCGAATGAATCTCGATCTGTTTAGGGTGCTAGCTAAGTAGGATGCGATATAAGATATATAATGACGACCTCTGTGAAGCAGTGGGCCAAGGTCCGGCTGAGAGGCAAAAGGTTGCGGGTTTGATACTCGCCGCGGGACAATTGTTTGTATGATCTGCAAGTATTTATCTCAGTCTGGGAGTTTTTATGTATAAAATGTATGTATACAAAAAAAACGCTTGCGTCTCGGGACGCCCGACAGAAGTGATAACTTAAACTAATCTAACCAGCGCTGTGGGTTAGAGTGAGAGAGGGGGAGCCTGCCTACCGCTGCCGTATGCGTGAGAAAGAGGGAAGCCAGACAGACTGGCGCCGTAACGCGTTACGTAACGAAGCGGTTTACCTCCCTCCATAAGAAGTTATCACTTCAAAAAAAGTATGTATGTAGTATATCAGTCATGTGGTACCCATAACACAAGCTCTGCTTACTTTAGGGCTAGATGATGCTGTGTGAAATATGCGACGTACGTGTTAGGGACCGTAGTGCTAAATCTAAGTTCGATAGATTGTTAGTTAATTTTGTTGATTGTAATTAAAACTAACTATTGGCCTCACACACAAGCTTAGAGTCGCGCAACGTGCTATGAAGAGAGCTATGTTGGGTGTTTCACTACGTGATAAAATCCGCAACGAGGAAATCCGTAGAAAAACCAATATCACCGACATAGTACTCAAAATTTGCAAGTTGAAGTGGCAATGGGCAGGCCATATAGCTCGCAGAACTGATAACCGTTGTGGAATAAAAGTTCTCGAATGGCGACCAAGGACCGGGAAACGAAGCGTAGGACGACCTCCCACCCGATGGAAACGAAATTGTAAAGATCGCAGGAAGTCGGTGGATTGAGAGGGCTCAAGATCGTTTTTCATGGAAATCTATTGGGGAGGCCTATGTTCAGCAGTGGACTTCTTAAAGGCTGATATTATGATGATGAATGAAATCCAATGTTTTGAGGGTAGTGCGGTATTCATTTTAAAAACTAACGACACGTCTGATCCATAAGAATACTCATCAAATTAGGCTTTATACCTCCCCCTACATTATACAATGGGACTGTAACATGTCACACATTTGTTGCATATACTCACAGGTCGCTAGCGATGTCCTTATGTTCGTCTGTGTTCAATACATGTACGGTGTATACCTGCTGACTCGCAAACGTGAGGCCACACGGCTCACAACGTACTGACGTCTCATTATCGACTTTCGAGCCACTCTGCAAAACATTGCTTATATAATCATTACATAGTATAAAACAAAGTCGCTTTCCGCTGTCTGTCTGTCCCGATGTATGCTTAGATTTTTAAAACTGCGCAACTGATTTTAATGCGGTTTTTAATAGATAGAGTGATTCAAGAGGAAGGTTTATATGTATAATACATACATAATATAGTAGATAAACATTGATAATTTTAGAGGTTTCCAATGTGGTGTCGTAAATAAACTCATATTTTTGCGCTTACATTGCAAACGCTGTCTAAACCCTACGAGATACATCAAAATAATGTACTACAGTATTGTACACCCTCAAAAGGTCTACAAAAAAATGTCCGCGATGGTATATGGCTATCTCCTAGGGATAACAATTCTGTAGTATAATTAGTATCAGCATTGCATCCGTGCGAAGCCGGGGCGGGTCGCTAGTAATTCTATATATTAATACGTGAACTTTGTACCCCTTTTTACGAAAATTGCGCGGACGGAGGAGTATGATATTTCGCACACTTATAGTTTATATAGAGAAGGAGTGCAGAATGCTATTTTTTTTTAAATATGCATAAAATTACATAAATTATTAACTAATTATGGTCGAATTTCGACCAGTGGGCGACCACTAGTAAAGAAGTTTGCATATGAATAAATATATAATTATTTATTTATTTCAGAACAATAAGCATACAGTATTCACCAAAACGCTAGTTTGTCTTAATTAAAACATAAAAACGCTTTTCTGTAAAATCAGTTTACGAACCATAGTTTTACGTGATAACGTCATAAGAAAACATTGATGAACCAATCGTGCCTCTCTATCGCTTATTCGGCGCTCTCGCTTGCACGCTCGGCGTTCATCGATTTATAAGACGTTATCTCGTCAAAAATACTCTATTATACTATGGATAAGGTCTTACCTGGTGCATTTTGAGCCTGTGCGTTTGCAGTCCTAATTCGGACACAAAGGTTCTTGCACAAGTGACACACACGTGAGACGATGCGTGAGTTAATCGTTTGTGCGTCATATACGAGGATATGTGTCTGCAAATATACATGTGCATTCAAAGGCTGTCTGGAAGAAATAGTGCCCTTAGCGATAAGACCGCCCATTGTACATATGTTTTTAGGTATGTCAAATTGTTTATGTGCTAATTTCAAGGTGTACAATTAAGTGTTTTTATTCATTTATTTACTTGTCATAATATATGTTTACAAGAACTGAAAACCGGCTTCTTAACCCTTAATATGAAAACCTGTGATGTTATGATTTATTTAATTTACTTTAATTAACACGGTACCAATTAAATTAATTAAATAAAATAATAATAGGGGAATAATTATAATTCCCCTATTAATATAATAGGGGAATAATTATTATTCCCCTATAATTATTCTCTTTTATTTTTGCACGTGTCAAAACAGTTGAGTGTTAGTGACCCCTATAATAGGGGTCACTAACACGTGACCCATGGAAAAAATAATCAGGATAAAAATAATATTCGCGAGCAGGAGCAAAATTAGGGGCGGACAGACAACCAACCAAACTTCCTCTTAGTATATCCATACATACTTGTAATATTAAGTATTCTCTCATGTACATATTCCGTGACAAAAAGTGTCACAGAATTTATTCATTATGGTTGATCGCGATGCTCCGTCTTAATATTTATTTGGCCCGAGATTTATATTCATATGACAGCATGTATGACAATCAACATCAACCTTCCGTAATACCAATTCATCAATAGTAACTGAAAGCGATTATTATTAAAGTTTTGATGGTATCAGAATTTCATAATCGCCCCGCAGGTGACATAATTATCTTTGCTAAAGGAAAAAAACTTACTTGAAAACATGATCGCACACCTCGCATTTGTAGATCTTCCCTTGATGTTTTTGAAAATGAGACTTCATCGCCTGTCTGTAAAAATAAGAGGTATAACGCATGTTCTGTTTTTTTCATGGTGTAACTTTTTGAAGTGTAACATATTTACTCTCGTTTTCCTGCAATCTGTGGGAGTGATATCGTGAATAGGAACGGAAGTCTGTAACAGGAAGCCGGGGAAGCACGCGCTATTTGATTTGACTAATGAGCTCGCACGGTCGTAAAGTTGGTCGTCAGATGGTACCAACCCGTACTGGCAGTAATGTGTGTGCGTCTGTTTAACTAGAAATAAAAATGGAAATAGCGAAGGAGAACGCATCAACTGTGCGCTTAACCTAAAGTGCTGTTGACAGACAGTACCAACCGCTCTAAAATCGGTTGGTACCATCTAACGGCCATCTCTACCACCGCGCGCGGTTATTGATCAAAACAAATAGCTCGCGCTCCTCTAACTCCCTGCTACCCACTTCTCTCCCTTTTCACAAAATTACTGCCACAGATTGCAAGAAAAAGAGAAATGTCACACATCAAAAAAATTATGATGATGTATTACCGTTGGTAGGTAACGAGTGGACACATCTTGCAAGCGAACTTGCCGCGGTGGCACGCGGGTTTATGTTTGAGCAGAGTGCTGCGCGTTGCAAACCGCATGCTGCATACATCACACTCGTGTGATAAATCAGGCGAGAGCTGGAAATATCACAATTCAATTATAACATACTAGCTGCTGCCTGCGGCTTCGCACGCGTGGTACCTACATAAAAAGTAGCCTATGTCCTTCTCCAAGGTAATATCAATCTCTATTCCAAAATTCATCAAAATCGGTTAAGGGGTTTAGGCGTGAAAACGTAACAGACAGACAGAGAGTTACTTTCGCATTTATAATATTAGTATGGGATTTCTTACCAAATATGAATTTTCAGATCCCTAACATAAGGAAATATGAGTTGCCCAAACAAACTTTCATCCCCTATTTTACCCCCCTTCAAGGTTGTTTTTTGAGACAAAAAGTAGCCTATGTTCTTCCCCCGATTGCAATACATCTTCTTTACAAATTTCATCATAATCCGTTCAGCCGTTTAGCCGTGAAAACGTAACAAACAGACAGACATAGACTTTCGCATTTATAATATTAGTATAGATAATAATTATAAACATTTTAAAATATAATTACAATAAGACAATGAAATGGGAAAATTTTATTTTATTTAATAGGCACTTTTATGCATTAGACATTATGCATCAATAAAAACATTATAATCATATATTGTACGATCGACTCGATATAGCTCAACTAATCGATATCACTACGTGAAGGGAACATCCATAAGTCACTTACATAGTTACTAGCTGCCGCCCGAAGCTTCGCATACGCGGTACCGTAAAACGGGGTGTATAGGGATTCAGGGGTGAATAGAGACAAAATCGAAACTGAAATAATCATTAAAAATTATCTACCTAACCACAGACAATTCATTGTTTTTTTATTAGAAAGTTGTAGTAGAATACTGGATTGGTGAGCTGGCAAGATTGGTTTGACATGAAGTTAGCCAATAATTAAAAAAACCCAGTGAAGTTGCTGCTTTGATACCGCTGCTTTTATGTGCTTCAAAACTTTGGGTTAAATTACGTTTTTACAGACTTTTTCGATTGTTGGAAGTTTATATTGATTATATTAGTGATTTTGGAGAAGTTATCACAAAGTGTAAGTACAATTCAAGTGCTAATTTTTACAATAAACGGAAATAAATCATTGCATGTATCTTTTTTTAAAAAAGAGGTGAATAGGGATGGCTGCTGGGGTGTATAGGGATGGTAGCGAGACCAATAGAGACGCCATTATGTGTTATTTGGGACGAGCATAGGGTCGTTCGAGACAGTAAAGGGTCAATAGGGACAGGGTTGTCACAACCATAAAAACTGAAAATTGCTTTTATTTATAATTTTCATAGTACTTCTACTTTTAAAAATTTTAAGCGTTTACTCTACCTACGAGATTAGATGTCAAGTAAAATAATATATAGTTATAAATTTGGTGGCTTTATTTTATATTAAATTAAATAAATAAGTAATTATTTTTTTCAGATATTTTTATCCTTGAAAGATGCCGCGCACATACAAACCTGTAATATTGCCATATAATACTGTAGCCTACTAGGAGTATGTCTCTAAGTGTTGATTAAAAAAGCTGTTTTGTTTTTTAAATGTTTGATAAAGAGATTTATATACATATATTATATAATATATATAATAATAAAGACAGATATATAATATTTTAATAAAACATACTATCTGATTTGGTAAGTGACAACCCTGACACTTTTTCCCTATTGAAAGAAAGAAAGAAAGAAAAACATTTATTTAGCACACACAAAACAAAAGAGAACACATGAGCGGCAACAGACTAAAAATAGGCCCCAAGGGGAATCTTAAACAAACACATACACATTTATACAAAACACATAAACAAACAAAAATCAACTAAGTATGCGTAAGAAATTAGCCCTATTGCTATGTATGTGCTATGTATTGACCCCTAGAAGCGTTTGAATAGGGATGGCCTATATTTTAAAGAATCATGAGGAGCTTATTCATGTTTTAGGTTCATTCTTTATGTTTTCTTAAATTACTAGTTTTAACTCAAGTTTTAACATCATAAAGAACTATACGAGTTTCATGAAAAAAAAAAATGTTATTAGTTTAATTTCGTCCCCATTGGCCCCGTTTTACGGTACCTACTTAAAAGTAAAATTTGTTTTGTTGAACTTTACTGTTATGAATAAATGACTATGAACTATAGATCACTTTAACGATCCTTCTTTTACAAAGTTGTAGGTAATACTAGTACCCACTTGCCAAGGATCTGGTGCCTGTGTTAGGTTTTATATAACAAGTCTCATAGTATTACTATCATCACCCTTTTTCAGCTACATTCAGTTCAATGCATCCCAAGGTTGTCAGGCAGAGATCGCTACATAGCGATAAGACCGCCCATTGTACTACCGACTAGGAAAACATTTTTATTTTCTTCTACTTGTCTAATGTACCTATATATGGTGTGTATTAAAGTATTTTCTATCTTCTATCTATCTATCAAGAAGTTATAAATATCACTCACATCGTGCCATTTCATATGAAACTGTAGAAGTTTGTCACACTTGTAGACTGTGAAGCAGAGTGTGCATCTGTACTGTGCAGACAAATAGGGCTCGGACACCTGTCTCCCAACTAGTTCTTTCCTCGCTTCTGAAGTAAACAAAACTATTGTGTGAAAGATGACGTGTGTGTTGGAAGAGGATGTGTGAAAAGAGACATGTGTTAGAAAATTGGAAGTGGTTGTGTAAAAGATAACACTAGTGTGAGAATATTGGAAGTTGTTGTGTAAAAGATGACAGGAGTGTGAGAAAATTGGAAGTGGTTGTGTAAAAGATGTCACATTTGTGGGAATATTAGATGTATACATTTGGATAAGAACTGGTTTTACTCACGTATTATTTTGTCGATGGAGGGTTTGAACCGTGAACGCTCGCGGCAACTTACGGACCGCGGATCAAACTCACCCTGATGAAGATTCTCTAAATGAATCGAAACAGTGTCGGTGCCTACATCGACAAGTGAAATATTAGAAGTAGATGATATGACATGACATTTTTTGCACAAGTACTTCAAATTTTCTCACACAACAAATGTCATCATTCACACAACTAATTCCAATTTTCCCACAGCTGTCATCCTTCACACAACCAATCCCAATTTTATCACATGTCGCCTTGTATGAGAGAAAAGTGTATGTAGTGATTTAATACAGTTAACTAACCTGCATATGTTGCAAACAGCTGAACGTCAAATACTGCTTCATATTGAGTGAATTCACTTCGCTTTGCTATCTCGCCTCTAAGTTTATATTTTGTAGGAGCTGAAAAAATACATCAAAATATATACAAATTTGTTGTGACTAACAATCAATGGCCTTACATTTTTAGACTGAACCATAGGTACTAAAAATCTAAAAGAATACCTTTCTTGGTGTCTTTAACTGTTGATCCTGATTTAGACTCTTTTTTTTTCGATTTCTTAACTTTAGCTGTACTCTTAGATCTACTTCTCTTGGCTTGTTTTGCGTCAATTTCAATTCCAACATCGTAGTCATCTCTGTCGTCATCTATTTTATTTAGAGGTGTCACTTCAAAAACATCATTTATTTCAACTTTTATCTCGTCCTTTATGTCATCGTCATCAATGCTGTTGTAGTTGTTAGAATCAGATTCGTATTTTGATATTTTTAGAAAGCTCTCTTTAGGATCTTTGCTAGATGATGTTTGCAGTAAATCATGTAAGGACTCCAATGGAAGTTTTTGCTGAAAATGTATTTTACTTTCTTTAAACACTGATCTGCAATCAATACTGTTTTACTCTTAAAGCATAGGCTTAGGCCTGAAAACGGAAACGCCACTTAAATTTGAAGGCTAGTAGAAAAATAGATTAAACACTTCAGCACAGTCGGCTCAGTCTCAGTCCAACGAGCGGCGAAGGTTTGAAGGTGTGAAGGTTTGGAGCGAGTCAAGTGTACCTGCGGATGCCTCGTGGAGAGATGAAACACGTGTCGAATTTCTTTTTGAGGTTGCATGTGTGGATGGTGTGCGCTAACCAGCGCTAACAATGGATGGTTTGCATGGCTTTTCAATTGCGGGCAGGAGGGAGGTGCATGGCGTTTACATCGTGAATAACTCAATATTGAACAAATGGACGAATTTAATTTATTAGGTATAACGCTTGACACCCATTTAAATTGGAAATCTCATATCCAAAACATAAAAACAAAATTATCACGATTCGTCTACGCACTTAGCATTTTAAAATCGATCACACTACGAGACAGCCCTTGCCGCATATTATGCGTACGCTTTTGCCTGGTTCAACTATGCGACTATACTGTGGAGCGATAGTGTCGACTTAGATAACCTGTTTATCATGCAGAAAAAATGTGTAAGAATTTTAGTAAATATAAAGAGTCGAGAAAGTTGCAGACCATATTTTATAAAACAAAAGATATTAACTTTACCATCAATATACATATTACAAGTAGCTTCATTTGTTAGGAACAATAGATATATGTTTAACTCAAATGCAGAAAGCAATGTCAATTATAATAGACGAAACGGAAATCAACTTATCCTTCCTACTACAACCTTACAGGCAATAGGGAAAAGCCCAACGTTTAGGATAGTAAAAATTTATAATAAAATACCCGAACGACTAAAAAGAAGAAAAGTACGCATTATTCGCAAGAAACATAAAGAATCTTTTGTTAGAAAAAGCTTATTATTCAGTTGAGGAATTCCTTACTGACAAATGCTTGACATAACTTCTATCTATAATCAATTTTGTAATGGGCATAACATGTAATGACATTACTTGACAGTGCAATTTTATTTTATTTTTATTTTTTACCAGTAGGAAATTAAATTATTAAGAATTTAGGTAGGGAATATAAAATTGTATAACGTTGACATTTTATTATTAAATGACATTATAGTATGTAAATAAAACAATCTAAGAATATTGACATTTTAACAGATATACCTACACTTATTTTAGCTATTACTGACTTTTATGTAAATTATTCAGTTTTGACGTATTTCGTAACTTATCTAATTAAGAATCTATTATATCTATATTAAGTATACTTATTGTGCAACGCCCTCACAGGGTACAATGTATATAATACCTACTCACAGCATTGTTTTTTCACCTAAGCTGAATGTACATTAGCAAATAAATGAAATGAAATGGAATGAAAACTCATTGAATAGATTGGCGGAATAGAACTAAATACTTGTTCATCCGTTTAATGGCTACTAGAAATATTTTTGTCACTACTAACGGTCTCTAAAAAACGTTTGAGTTGGTCTCAAATACTAAAAGCATATTGGTATCGGCAGTAGCAAATGATTAAATTTTCGAGCCAAATACACTCATTGACTTGTTACTCAAGACAACACACAAATAGTACAGCAGGATACAGGAGCTGTACAAGAAGAGAAGATAGAGAGGAAGTCATGTTTTGTGTTGTGCAGTAACATAATTACGTTTTAAAACTAAAAAGACAATACGAAATTTCTTTTACTTGGATGACAAATTATTTCCAGCTATCTTGATTTAAAAACCAATGATGACATTTCTATTGGACCTATTGGAAAGTATATCCTTTCAAATAAAAAAGATTTTTTCAAATCGGTTCAGAAATTACGGATTCATGAGGTAACTATTGTTATTAAGCGTAAAACAAATATTACAATGAAAAGACCTAAGAACAAGTAAAAGCATTGTCAAGACAGACAAACAGCTATCCTACTGCTACAAATACTGTCAGTGCCTAAAGTCAAACATATTTTTATTCAATACAATCTCAATAATCACTTTGGTAAAACTGACACCTAAATTCATATTTAGTATGTTAGGCATTTTAACATACAAAGTGAATTTAGGTGCTAATTTCTTTTAACCCAAGAACTGACAAGAAACTCAACCAGTACGGCGATTATGGAACTTTTGATACAATCAATGTCTATCAGTTTCGATTAGTAATAGGCATTATTTCATGGATTGGGTATTAGATACGTTCGGTTTTTACCTCAGTTTCTATTCATATGACAGCATGTGTTACAATCAACATCACACTTCTGTTATACCAATTCATAAATAGTCACTGAAGGCTTTTAGTAATCAATGTTTTGATAGTATCAGAGTTCTATAATCGCCCGGCTGGTCTTTTTTCACTTTTCATTCTTATATGCTTATTGGAACTGAACGGATAACCGTTCTGGAGTAAAAGTACTCGAATGGCGACCAAGGACAGGAAAACGAAGCGAGTACGACCTGACGGACTGACTGACATAAGATAGCCGGATGTCGGTGGATGTTGTGGGCTCAAAATCGTTTCCTGGAAATCAATTGGGGAGGCCTATGTTCAGCAGTGGACTTCTGGTTAAACTTTAGTATCTGGATACAGGAAAGGGGGGGGGGGGTTATAGTTAGATAGTGGCCTCAATTCTGTTGTCACCAACCTAACTAATTTTAGCTAAAATTAGGTTTTGAACTGTCAAATTAACCTTTGGTATTCTGCTGCTACTAACTTATCCTAATTTAATTGTATCTAACTTAATTAAGCGTTCCTAATTTAGTTAGATGGTACCAACCGAATAGGTTTTACAAATGCTATGACTAACTAAATATATTTTAGACAATTCCTAATTTAAGAAATGAACCAACCGAATTGCCACCAGTATCAACCGAATAGGTTTTACAAATGCTATGTAAAATATACTAACTAAAATTATATTTTAGACAATTCCTAATTTTAGAAATGAACCAACTGAATTGTCACCATTATCTCAGTTTCTGTTTATATGACAGCATTGTGTAACAATCTAATGTTTGATAGTATAGAATCAATGCTTTGATAGTATCAAAATTCCATAATCTCCCGGCTGATAGAAACAACTATGTTTGTTATAAAACTAACCACATACCTCACTACTTATCCTGTATCTAAGACTTTCCTTTTGAGGTATCTCACTAAAAATATCAATAACAGATTTCACAATTTACCTGACTTTTATCCCATTCCCAATCCTGCAATATTTGATTTGAATTGCGGCATTTATTTCGGAAATCTAGATTATTTTTGAGAGATTCTTGACAGGTGTAGCAGCTAAGATGCTTCGAAGGTGCATTCTGAAACTGGTAATAAAATGTTTAAAAAAAGTATTGGCACAATAATATATAATAAAACTTTTTATTGTCTTGTAAAACATTACATAGATGGACAAATATTTAGTACTATTCCGCCAATCTATTCCCAAAGAGTTAGACATGATGCAGACGCATGCACCTCCCTCCCGCCTGTGTTAGAAAAGCCATGCAATGACTTAGTAAAAGGTAAGCAAACACAATCCACACATGCAACAAAAGAAATTCAACAAATTGTTTCGCCTCTCCACAAGGCATTCTGCTTTGCAGACTTGTTGCTTCTACAAATGTCAGGCTGAAACTGTGTGTGGTCAGCCTGATGTTTCTAACTCTATGGGAATAGATTGGCAGCATAGTAGGTACTAAATATTTGTCCATCTATTTAATGTTTTGTAATGGATTTCCGCAAAGTCACACCTGAATAAATTATTTGTCTTGTAAATTCATCTGGTAGATGATATCACAATTAACACCATATAGCCATAAACTAAGCATAGCTTGTACTATGGGATCCAGGTATAATACATAATTATGTATTATATCAGTCATTTAATATCATCACACAAATGTTTGTTCTAGATGGAGATTGAAGCTACAAAGTAGTCACTGGTCTGTGTGACTGACAGTGGCAGTGGTGACACTGACCCCTGTTTATCTAAATTTATAAGCCATCTCCAGTGAATCATACTTAGACATAAGGTAGGAAGAAACATGTCTTTAACTCTTCCACTTGTATAAAATAAATAAACGTAAATTAGTGAGTTGGTAATTTGTATAAAAGACATATTGGTAGACAATGCAGACACCATCTAGTTCTAAACTAAGCATAGCTGGTACAATGGGAACCAAATGATTGATAGAATACTTATATGTTTATGTAAGAATAAAAAAACTTACAGCATAGTCACAGATTTCTTGGAAATACTCCGACAGGTGTTTGTCCAATTCGAGTAAAGGATTACTTGTACTTAGACATACCCGACATATAGTTGCAGTCATTGCAAAGTACCGATAGCATTGCAATGAGATTTTACAATATTATATCCAGAACACATTAAAATAATCAGGTATTCAATCACTGAAGCATCACCGATGCTTTCAGAAGATTAATCACAATAATGTTACTGTAGACACATAATTTCAATGTTTTACACAGTAGAGCCGCAATGTACGTTTATTTACATGATGAATACTGAATAAATACTTGTAGTTTCATTCCTCCGTTTTGCGAGCAGCGAACTACCTGGAGGATGTAATAAATGAGTAGTTATTTCAAATTTTTTATACAAGCGCTAAAATAAATAATAGAGAGCGTTTTCAAATTTATAATTGAGATGAGTGAGAGAGAAGAGAAGAGTGACATAACGAGAAAGCTATTTTTACGTTTACCTACAACAAAAACAATGTAATGCTATTCCTACGTACATAAACGTAATGAATCCCTCGAGTATTTACCAATGGAGATGCCATGTCGAGGTGTACTCCTCTCACAAGATTATTATACGAGTAGTATGTGGCCATTTAAATATAAGTAGATGCACTGTATACCCTCCTTGTTCGGCGCAGTCTGAAAACCAGCGCTATTTTGCAATATGTGAAGTAGCATAGAGCTGAGACTGGGCTTTTTTGGCAAACACAGGCTGGGTTGGTGCAGGATAGGTACACATACTACTATTTTTTATTTTATTTTATATTCATATTATTGTCATTTTCATTGTGTGCTATTTTATGTTATTTTTATCTGTTCGTGTGTGTCAAAATAAACTTATTTCATAAATTTTTTTTTCATTTCATTTTTTCATTGCACTGTAAATAAAACTAGTTTATACATACAAACGCAGTCACGATGTAGAGCTCTGTAAATTATGCTAAATTAAGCGGTATTTTCATGTAAGAAAAGATTCGTAACTTCAAACTGTAGGTACTAGGTAATTCTAACGAAAACGGTTAAATAAGTCCATGACGAGTCTAATGACATCTTTACATGGTATAAAAAGAAGTCGCTTCCGCTGTCTGTTCGCTTAGATCTTTTAAACTACTCAACTGATTTTAATGCAGTTTTCAGCAATAGATAGAGTGATTCAAGAGAAAGGTTTATATGTATAATACATACATATTATAGCACAGAAAACCCGAAATATTCAAAGATTTGTAATGTGATGTCGTAACAAACATATTTTTGCGCCCTTAAATCGCAAACGCTGGCTAAACCCTACGAAATAGATCAAATTAATGTAGTACTACAGAATTGTATAACTTAAAAAGATCGATAGTAAAATCCGCGATGTTATGTATTTATCTCATAAGGATGACCCACAGTAACAATTTTTAACTTTTACATAAAAAAATGTGTTATCTGGGGGGCCGTACGTTTCAACCAGCGGCAGCGGTTGGCAGGCGCGGGGTGCACCATCCCTAATAATTATTATAAATGCGAAAGTAACTCTGTCTGTCTGTCTGTCTGTATGTTACGTTTTCTCGCCTAAAACGGCAGAACCGATTTTGATCAATTTTGGTATAGACATAGATGGGACCTAAGAGAAAGACATAGGCTACTTTTTAAATAGGTACCATGAGCGCAAAGACGCGGGCAGCAGCTAGTGTAATTATAATATAATACATAATTATAGGTAATTTAAATTAAATATAATATTAATAAACAAAATAATGATTTATTTTTCACACAAAGGGTTACTTAGCATAGGCTAGGCCATTATATAACAGTAAACATGTTATGTTAGTGAGATGAGCAAAGTAAATCTGTTTTGTGTAAAACTAGTGCTTGATAAAGGTTTAATAAAAAACTGTACCTAATATATGTTCTGTAATAACAATTTTTATAAATTTTATTCACAAACAAACTGCATACCTTTCAAATAAACTGAATAGGTGTTTTATCACTAGGACCATTTTGAATCGTTTTCTTACATGCAAATGAATCTACGGTGATCTTGAATCTACGGGACACATGTTTGTATGATCTGCAAGTGTTTGTCTCGGGTCTGGGTGTTTCTATGTATAATATGTATATATGTACAAAAAAGTACCTACCTATACATATAAGTAGGTATTTTTTTGTGGTATATGGTACCCATAACACAAGCTTACTTTGGGCCAGATGATGTTGTGTGAATAGTCGGGGGTTTTTTTTTTTATTTATCTTTCTAACCCCAAGAAAAAAAATGAAGAATCCGGCAAGAAACCAGTCTGGTCTTAACGCTTTTATGTAGGATCTATGCTAATTAAAGCAAATGCCATCAAAAAACATTACTTGTAAAAAAACCAAGTCTCTCAACTCAGTTCTTCTACCGTAAATAGTTGTGAGATCCATGTAATACCAAGTTGATTAATTTATTCAGACTCAAGAGTAGGGACTTTCATTTTTTTTTTTTTCGCTCATATGGGCAGGCTAAAGTCTAAAGACCATACTGCCTTGTTTTGCGTAAAATAATTTCATCCGTTTCAAGGGTAAATTTTATGTCTTTCGTAAGTTTCATAAACAATGTTTATGTATTCATCAAAATACTTTGATACATCTGAAAGATTTTTTTTTTTTTTAACTTGAATAAGTATTTTATTTTGCTAATAATATTATAAAATAGTTATGTACATATTTATTATTGTAAATAAAAGTTTTTTTTTGGTTTCCCATTTTTTGTTATTTTTTTTTTAATAATTAATTACTATTATATTCTTTTACATTTATAATTATATTATCTATGTACATTTTGCACATTTTTATATATCAATTAAAATACTAAATAAAAACTTATACAACTCTATATAGGTTGACTCATTCTTAAGTAGCTCTAGAATACAACGCGGGACCAAATCAGGCTCACCATAAATTTGGAGGAGTCCATTTATCAGTACAAGGCGCTGAATACTGAATAATGGACAATCAAAAAATATATGATTTAATGATTGAACTTCTCGTGACTGACAATCAGAAGATGCTCTGATCTTCTGATGCTCACAATCAGAAGAGTCAACCAGCTTTAAGTGATAGAGATGATAGTTCAAACGACAGTGACCAAAGCGCATTCGACAGATTGTAGAATAAAATTTTCTATTTAAGAAAATCTTACTCTTACAAAACCACGGTATGGAATCAATCTGGACATCGAGAGTTGCATACCAGGAACCATTATTTTCGACTTGCGTATAGTGATACGAATGTCTTCCCCATGCATGACACATCCGTTGTTTTAGGAGACTTACAACGTCTGTGTATGGTAACAAGACATCTGCATCACCACCGCTTTCAATATTAGATGATATGGTATTTGAAAACTTAACTATCGTATTAGCTAGATAATCTGCTTTTTCATTTCCTTCAACACCTTTATGTGAAGGCACCCACACGAAGCTAACATTAATATTTAAATCAAATAACTCCACCCATAGCTGTTTTATTAAGTAAATCATGCTGTCACTAACAACAACCCATTTATTGTGTCCCAAGTTACGACTTTTAATATGTTTTAAAGCGCTCAAGATTGCAACAGCTTCAGCTGTGAAAATACTAGCGAATTTATCCATTTTATGACCAACACCAATATTCAAAGACGATTCAAATATGGCAAAAGACACAGCGTTATCGTTTTTGGCTCCATCCGTATAGACAAACTTGTGATCTGTCCATTCAGACAATATTGTGCACACTTCTTCTTTACTTGACAAAGCATTATCAATAAGTACATTAATTTCTGGGAATTTACTATTAAAAGATCCTTCATAGCAAGGTAAGGTATGATTTTCCTGATATATATTAAAATTTTGAAGAAATTATTTAAAACTCTGAAAGCCCTGAAGCATAAAAAAAGATTTAAAAACCCCTTGGGCTCCGGAAAGATTAGTCAAAAGACTATTGCCAGAAACACAATGAAGTTTTAATATAAACCTTTCTTTTAGATAATTCAAACGAATATTAATTGGTGGAAGCCTGCATTCAATCTGCATAGCATTGATAGGAGTACTCCTAAATGCCCCTGTGATTAAACGCAAACATTTATTTTGAAATGTTCTATTAACAATTCATATTCATTCATATTTATTCATATATTCATAATTCTATTTACAATTTTTACATCGGCAGCATAACAAACGAAGCCATATTCAAAATGACTACGAACTAAAGATTTGTACAATGTTAATAAAAATTTTGGATCTGCTCCCCAATAAGAGCCTGACAAAGACTTTATTACATTGTGAGCTTTTGAGCTTTGCAAATGATTTGTTTAGAGTAACTATTCCAGGATAAGTTATGGGAGAATAATACTCCCAAGAACCTAACTTCAAGAGACACTGGCAAAGGTGCATTTTTATAATAAATCGCTGGCAAGTTATTAGATTTTTTCCCAAAAACCACTACCTTAGACTTCGACGAATTAACACGAAGATCTAAATAAGAAAAGTATTTTTCAAGTTTTGTCAAAGCGTCATTGACAATTTCAGCTACAGGAGCTAAATCTGCTCCCGACGCATAAACAACCAAATCATCTGCAAATTGAAGATTTTTAACATGTGAACCTAATATTAAATTTAAACGAAATATATACAAAATGAAAATTAAGGGTGACAGAATGACACCACCCTGACATACACCTACAGAAGAATATCTTGGACCATAGAGATGTTTATTGTATTTTACAAAAACTTCTCGATCTGAGAAATAACATTGGATCCAATTTATATTTTTTTCAGGAATGCCTAGTAAAAGCAGTTCTTGACAAAGAATTTCAATATTGACGCTATTAAAAGCGCCTGAAATGTCAAAGAAAACAGCGACAAGATGATTGTTTGCAGCCAAGGAATGACATATATCAAGTTGTAATTGACAAATACTCTCCCGAGCAGAACGATTTCTACAAAAACCGAACTAATTGGAAGGTAAAAGTTTGTGATGTTCTACATAAAATTCCAAACGTTGCTTTAGCAATTGCTCGAAAATTTTACCGACACATGAAGTGAGCGCAATAGGACGATAAGATTCAGGGCATAATTTGGGTTTATTGGGTTTCAAAATTGGTACTAAACAGTCAGTTTTCCAATTGTGAGGTATTATATTATTTTGCCAAAGTAAATTTAAAATTTGGAGAAAAATTGTCAAACAGTTTCTATTAATTTTCTTAAAGATTATAAATGGTACTCCATCAAGACCAAAAGCAGTATCCCTCCTACAGAAAATGGCAGAAGTTAATTCACTATATGAAAAAAAGTCTACAAGAAAGCTATTATTAGAATTAAGTGTTTTCGATTTAGGTAGTACAAAATCAGGAGTATATTTGGATAAAAAATCACAAATCCATGAGTCGTCTTCATATTGAATAGGTTTATAGTAAGATTTATTAAATATACGCATGAACTTCCATACAACGGTTAATGGAGTGCATCGATTGAAAGTTTCACAAAGAGAGACCCAGCTTTTTGTCGTTCTATTTTTATTGTAAGTTTTTTGTGAGCTCGTAGTCTCTTGAACTCCAAATAGCTTTCTTCTGTTGGATTGAATTTAAAATTTAAATATGCTTCTTTGGATTTCAAAACAGCTGCTGAACATTTTTCATTCCACCAAGGCAGATAAGGTTATTTTACCAGGTTTATTAACACATGACTGTTGACTGTCAGTATCAGTGACATTGACAACAGAAGAATTTCTGCTTACAATATACCTATCAACGGCCGTACGCAATACCTTAAAAAAATCTAAATAGGAATCTTGCGGACATTCAGTATCCACTATAAAATCAACCAACATTTTATCCATGCAATTACTAAACATTTTCCAATCTGTAAGTTTGTAATTTGGATAGATTGGTAAATGTCTCAAATTATGACAACTAGCATCCGAACCAGTGATATTGTTATTCAATAAAACTTTAATTATTATAGGAAGATGATAGCTTGTGCCGACTGGGCTATCATAAAGAGACCAGTCACAATGTAGCGCCAATGATGGCGAAACCAACGGCTTGACTTTAGTAGTGCGTCGCACGAATTGGAGGGTGAAAAGACTCACATCTGGTTGGGTTTTGCTTTCTGATTTCATATTTACCACTAATAACATTAGGTTATTCCGAGAAAATAATAAAACATTTTTAACCTCAAATCAAATAAATCAGATAAAACTACGTAAAGATTGACAGATAATAATCAACTTTGTCGTATTTCTTGTCTATGGTTTAATATTTTGTGTGCAAAATTGATGTGAACGAAACGTAAAAATCCTGTCAGTGATTTTGTTATGGCTTCTTTCGACGACTTATCTTCACTTCACTTGGTTACTTATCACCTATCACTAGGTAGGTTATGTTGGAGTATAGAAAAAAACGCGCAAGGCGAGCGAAGCGTGCCGCGGCAGCGGCCGCCGCAGCGCCAGAAAATAATACAAGGTCACGGTATATCTCACTTGGTTACTTATCACCTATCACTAACTAGGTTATGTTGGAGTATAGAAAAAAACGCGCAAGGCGAGCGAAGCGTGCCGCGGCAGCGGCCGCCGCAGCGCCAGAAAATAATACAAGGTCACGGTATATCTCACTTGGTTACTTATCACCTATCACTAGGTAGGTTATGTTGGAGTATAGAAAAAAACGCGCAAGGCGAGCAAAGCGTGCCGCGGCAGCGGCCGCCGCAGCGCCAGAAAATATTACAAGGTCACGGTATATCTGACCTTTGTCGTATTTGTTATCTGTGATATATCATTTTGTGCAAAATTGATGCGAACGAAACGTTATAAATTTACGAAACGTTACGATAGGTTACAAATGTTTTTTTTTCTCATTCGTGCATATACCTTTATCTTGGAAGCTTTACCAGGGGTGAGGTGGACCTCTCCCTCCCCCTCCTTGGTAATTTAAACTAGATTTGTATCAATATTTTTTTTTGAGGTTAGGTTACATTTATTCAAATATCTCGAAAACGGGGCAATACCTAGTATGGGGGTGGTACCAGGGGGTAGGGAGGGTCCCCCCTCCTCCCCCGCCCATTTTTTTCTCTTCATTTTCTTGCGACGCACTACTAAAGTTTAACCGTTTGTAAATATATGTTTGTTACTGTACCTATAGACTTTGTGCATTCCATTGAATAATATTTAAAAAATCCATTATGATGTTGGAGGTAACTTGTTACTTAGAGTTTTTTTTAAGGTATCTCTAAAAGACCCTGAATTTATGGGGACATCTTTGTTTGTTATAATTTTAGTGATTGTTTCTATTAAAATATTAATAAAAACTTCAGACTTCATGAGATTATTAACCTGTACATCAAGTGTCCTAGCTGACAGTGCTGGGAAAGACTTAGTGACAAAAGTTCTGAGTATGTGGCAGATCGAGATTTTATTTGATTTTCTTCTACCTTCTGCTTTTTAATAGGGCAAGCAGCAGATATTGCGATGTGATTGCCACCGCAGTTCGAGCATTTTGCATCTTTAGTTTCAGTACTACAGCTTTTGAATTATGCGTGCCGGAGCAGATGCTGCAGACCTCTGTGTTGCGACAAAACTTAGCAATGTGGCCGTACCGCATGCACTTTAAGCACTGTTTTACAGGGGGTGTGTATGATTTCACTTCATGTCGCCAAGAGTCCAAGTATACATATTCGGGGAGCTGAGTCGACGCGAATGTAACAGCAACCGCTTGGGTTGGTTGACCAACCCAAGTGGTGGAATCTTCTGACCTGTATTATATTTTTGGAGCTGCCAATAAGCGAAAAAATTTGCTTATTTGACATCTCAGTGGGAACAGATGTCAGAACACCTGTTACCTCCGTGTCGCCTGCTGGGATGGTGGCTTTTAGCGATAGCTGTTCCAGTAATTTTTTATTTTGTATAAAAACATTGGCGTTGTTAGATAGGTCAAATGTTATTCCTATCTTGTACCTATTTATTGATCTCAGATGTAAAACTCCAGAGACGCAATGTTCACGTAATGCTTTGGAAAGTTTTAAGCGGTCACGGTCATTAAAAGCAACGCCGTCATCAGTGTGCGTCAGGAATACGATGAATCCGTCCGACTTGTTGGAATTATCCGGGTATTTTCGTATGTATCCTTGAACTTTATAAATCTCATACCTGTCCTTTTCCTTACTGTTTTTTTTGACCTCATCAGCTTGTGGAGATTCGACCGAGTCGGAGTCTGAGGTCGACCCTTCCGACCGGTCTTCATCCGGAGGTGGAGGCTGCTCACACCTCTTCCTCTTTTTCCCCATGGCTTACCGGTACCAGCACTAGCTTTGTATTTTATTTACAACGAAAAAAATTATATATTTACAGAGATTACAATTAAATTACAAAAAGATTTCGAGAGTTCGCGCCTTTCCACTTTCGAGGTTCCCGCCTTTTCGTAGGGACTTTCTTGTAAATAGGTATTATCAAAATAATCATAAAGAAGAATGATTTGAAAATAAGGTTTTATTTATTAAATTTTGTTTGGTTAACGTTATGACATTTTAATATAGAACACAAACTGACACAAACTATGGCAAAAATTAAAAAATATGGCATTAGAGGAGCATTAGTTTGTGGTTGGTTCTTCAGTTTTTGAAAACGTACCTAAGTAAATGAGTTTTCTTACTCTAGATACGAGTGATGTAATGTCGATATTCCACTTGAGCGTACTGTACTCCACCCGAGTCAGCGTGGAGCAGTTAATAATACCTAATAATAATAATAATAATAATGACAGACAGTTCACACAGCATCATCTGGCCCCAATGTAAGCAGAGCTTGTGTTATGGGTACCACATGACTGATATACTACTTAAATAATTTTTTTTTTGTATATACATACATAAACATAGAAACACCCAGATCCGAGACAAATACTTGCAGATCATACAAACATTTTTCCCGTGGCAGGAGTCGAACCCGCAACCTTCTGCGTCTCAGCCAGCCAGTTACATTTGAAACAGCGATAATTACGATTACATGGGTAAGTATGAATCTTGACGTTAAGATCCGGTTCAGGTTTCCCCGCGGCCGTCAAACTGTAAAACTGTAACACACGTACTTGGTTTTGCTTGTATTTAGCGACAGCAGACTGTTTTCAAACCATTGATATCTATAAGTAAAAGCGTTGGTCCCTTGCGGTGTGCTACCTTGCGGTACCCCATAGGTGCACGCAACGCTATCACTCTCATATCCCTCAACTCGTACTCGCTATGGTCTTCCAGTCAAGTAATCTGTAAACCAGTTTAGAGCCAGTCCTCTTATTCTCACTCATTCTAGTCTCGTTAGTAAAATTGGATGGATGGAGTCAGTATCAAATGCTTTCTGAAGATCCAGAAAGGCACCTATACATGTTTCTCCTTTGTCGAGGTATGTGTTAATTTGGGAAGTCAACTTTATTACTGCTTCCTCGGTAGATTTGCGGTCTCTGAAGCCGTATGGGTTATCACTAAGCAGGTTGTTAATTCTGTTCTTCTCGAGATACTCGTATCTCATCACTCTTCTTTTTACTAACTTTTCCAACATTTTAGATAAAGGGAGATCGGTCTATAATTGGAAGGGCATTTTTTCCTCCGCCTTAAAAATTGGGGAAACAATTAGCTGTTTTAAATGCTTTTGGAAAAGTATCCGTAGTAAAGCTTAAGAGTGATTATCGATCTAGTCGATTATCTTTCCATACAAACGGCGAAGGGTGATCACTCCATCGTCTGATGTTAAACAATCAAAACGAAGAGTGATATCAATTTATCTCGTCATAATCTATGCTTGTATCGCAACAGAATCGTAAAAAAGGTTCGGGTTTGAAAGATACAAGCCTCAAAAAAACGTATTTTAACACTTGATTGAAACACAACTTTGGGCGTAAATAAATAGCATAGGGAGCACGAAAACTCCAAAATGATTCCAATACAAGCATAGTGTTTCGTTTCCTTAGCCTCTGAATATCATTCATTGACAAAACTAGGTATATTTCTTTTCGTATCAAACATTACACGCCCGATGTTCATGTCATTTCTAGCTCTGACAGCAGTATGAAAGACGCCAATTTTTTGGTTGTCATGCGACACTTATCCGTCGAAGCTTGGAGTGACCAGCAACCCGTTCTTCGTGGGACATCGACCGAATCGTGCGCATCTATCGAGATCGCGAAAGCTACAAAGCTTCATCAAACTCTTGCGTGTAATCTTCAACCTTGTGAACCTCTATTCTATCTCAAGACCCATATCGTGAGCCCGTGAAATATCGTGGTGGAACCTAAACGTATGCTGATCGCATTCTTACCTATCCTATCTTACCTTCTTCTTAGGTACCTTACCTATGTAATCGCATTATATTTCTACCGTCTGTCAGCAAAACATGATGTGAACATCGTGTATTATCAAAAGTAAATTCGTTAGACTCTTCCACGAAAGGTCTTCCCAGAGTAGCAGAAAGCCACAACTAATATTCGGTTGTTTGTGCGTATGCTACATTCTTTTTGGTGCCGAAACCAGGGAACTTTAAATTTGCAAATTGTAATTGCCATCTTTATTCTGCGTATGGTATTTCTGGTTAAAAGCGTAGCTTAGAATATCTCAATCGATCTATTGTCTTAACTAAAAGCATTAGGTATTTATCGCATTCTAAGTTATTCAATTCCATCAGAATTACGCCGTACCTATACTACTTAAAAACAAAAATATCATATCTTAAATTCATTATTTAACGTTCACGAGCTATCACCATCGAACAATCATTCCATAAGTAAATATAAGTGCAATTATATTGTATATGTATATATTTTAATTTCATCGTTACATTTTGTGAGATCCAAATTGTGCAATCATTATAATCACCAACGGTGCACAATTTAATTCGGCTTGCAAATTTTACATCAATCATCATAACATACGTAGATTACTTAGTCAATCACTCATTTATCGTAACATAATCGTAGGTAATTCTTCTATCTAAATATCAAAGTTATAACATCGTTTAACATTGTGTTCTTTTCTCATTTTTATCTCGAGGGTAGTACGTAAACACTACGTAACGTAACACTATAACCGCTCATCGCGGCCAAGTGCTACACTGAAATATTTGCTATAACGAGTGAATAAACAGCTTATCAAACAGTTAGTACGAGTATCGCCATCGGATGTACAAGTATCGGAACATTGTTTCGCTGCATACTATATAAGCTGAACTTGTTTTGTAGGTCGTACCTCATAGTGTCAAGGTCCATATCTTTTTTCTATAGTGTTCGCTTGTACTTATGTATATTTAGCTTATGCGAAGTTGAAGTTATTGTGTGCAATTTCTTATCTACGTTGTCTGCACATCGTGCTACATAACTAGGCAGGTTTCAATACATGATTTTGTTTCACGTTTTAACCACAATTAAATACATTTTTCCTAAAATATATACGCGCCTGCTTAGGTATTTGTGTAAACACTTAATTATACTTGCCTCCTGTTGTACCTACTGTTTAATTTGAACCATGTCGCTTGGAAAGTCTCGTAGTCGTAAATTAAGTAGCTTCAAGAAGTCTAAGTCAAAATCTTTCGAAATCAATTACACTACGCAAGACTTACCGTCTTTGCGTAGAAACCGAACTATCGCATATAAACTTTTGACGAAGGCGTTAGAGGTACGTATTTTAGCTGCAAATGACGTCTGCTCTAAGGCTCGTGTAGCTCCGCTAAAACGTACCTCGTTGCCTCGACTGGAGCTTTCTAATTATTAGGTAGGTATATTTCGCAATAACTGCTTACATACAACTTTGATGATGATGATTATGTTTATGATATGTAGAAGCAATTATTGGAAAGCTGCTAGGTATTTCTTTTAGTATAGCTTTTCTTTCTGTAGACTAGCAGTCCAGCAGTAGTTAGGGATAATGTAGGTTTATTATATGAAAGACTAAAAATAACTACTTGTTTTTGTATTCATCTAAAATACTGAGAAATTTAGAGAATAACCCCTGCCATTGCGTCTGCTGCTGCAGTTCTATTTCTCGCAGCCTCAGGGTTTCACTCATAAATTGAGATGCGATGTTTCGCCAGTGCTCATCACTTCGTAGAAACGCCTCTGTATATAAGATGCCATTGGATAAGTTAGTAAGAACATGAATTAAACCTAGCTAGAATACTTCAATCATATTATTTGATTATGTATCGTAAGATATTTTTTGATTAAAATAAGGAAAACAAAAAAAAGTTTAGCTGGCAACATTAAGTACGCCATCAGTCGCGCGCAGACTTATCTTACGAGCACTCTAACATAGCACTTCAAATTAAATTATGATTATTTTTGGCCTTTTTGGCCGTTTTGGGGAGTAAACATTGTGCTCTTATAATATAAATTTTTCCCGAGTTATTATTTATAGGTTTATTTGTTTCCAGGTATTATTTGTTTTATTTTTATTAATTTGGGTGTAAATAATTGGAATGAAAGTTTGTATTTCTTTGTGATTCAAGCAAAAATAATCAGTATTGTTTTATCAAGAGACACCAAATGTTGTAAAATAACAAACGACGTACCACAACATACGACTTTGTGACGTCTTCTTCTTCTTCTTCTTCTTTTCTTCTTTGTTTTTGGCATGTGACATAATTATGTAAATTTTGCCAGTGTCAAGTGTTTATATTTGTTTATAGTCAATTTGTTTGTTAAAGTCTTAGTCGTTACTTGTCCCATGTATTCAAAGCTTATTCATTAAAATTCGCTAAGATTACTGTATAAAACATGCAATAAAACGAATAAGATATATATTTATTTGCAGAGCTATGTTTCTTCATGAAATGACATACGAAGAATCCCTTCTTCTTCTTTGTTTATGGCTTGAGACATAATAATGTCAATTTTGCTAGTGTCAAGTGTTTATATTTGTTTATAGTCAATTTGTTTGTTAAAATCTAGATGAAATTATTTTACGCGTGACAAGGTAGTATGGTCTTTAGACTTTAGCCTGCTCCAAAGACAGAAAAAAAACAAAAATCTTACTCGATGGACAATTGTCAATTCTAGACGTTACGTACGTGGATGGAACGGCCGTCTAATTATTATTATTTCGTTTGATTTCACGCGTTTAACTATAAACAATTGTGATTTTGTAATTGTCGAATTGTAGACTGCTGACTATGGCTATGGATACTTCTGTCTGCCGAGTGTGTTTAGTTCGCAATGTTAGGATGCATTACATAGATGACATCCACCTCCTAAAAATGTATGAGAAACTCACCAATGCCAAGGTTCGTTGTCTTTTTCATATAGTAATATATAGCGACCCGCCCCGGCTTTGCACGGGTGCAATGCTGATAATAAATATACTACAGAATGTCTTTATATACAAGAGAATAGTCTTTATCTAAGAGAAATGTATAATATAATATAATATATAATAGAAATATATCTAACATAACCTAAGAGATAGACATATACCATCGGTCTTTTTTGTAAACCTTTGTGTACAATACTGTAGTACATTATTTTGATCTATCTGGTAGGGTTCATCCAGCGTTTGCAATGTAAGCGCAAAAAATGTGTTTATTTACGATATCACATTAGAAACCTCTAAAATGATCAGTGTTTCTCTACTATATTATGCATGTATCATACATATTAACATTGCTCTTGTATCACTTTATCTATTAAAAAAGTTAGTTTAATTCTTGTCCTTGAATCTCTTGTTCTTGTTATTTGATTATATAGGTACCTATATTATTGGTGAATAGATTTGTATTTGTCTGATTACTCTGATCAACCTCTGGGAAATTGTCAGTTCCGATCAGTCCGAACGATTGCTTCTAAAGCGTCTTATCTTCGTCAATCTCACCAGCCAGCGTATGGACCTGTAGAGCATCCTAGCTGTGTTAGGTCAGGGGGATAATTATGTTAATTTCTGTAAGCTCAATTGAAATCTATAACTGCAGCCGATTGACAGTTGTTGGCGTCATTTGGTATTCTGCTAATGAACAACGGGTCGTTATGTTTATAAAGTTATCAAAAATCGATCAAATCTGTCGAAATCGAAATGTTTGTTCATAGAGATAACAGAAATAGGTGTTTAATTAATTATCGAACTGTAATTGAAGCTGAAACATAGATGCATTGAAAAGAACAGTAACCATTGTAAATTAACAGAACTGAGGTTCTGCTCAGCTGGCACCAGTCATAGGACCACATTGAGTTGGTTAGCTTGTATGTTTTGCACATGTCTTGTCATGTTTAATAGATGCACTCTGGGCTCTATATTAGACATGGATATTTAAACAAACAGAATATTATTCAAGTTAAATAAATAAATAAATAAATAAATAATTCCGGACATTTCACACAGCATCATCTGGCCCCAAAGTAAGCAGAGCTTGTGTTATGGGTACCACATGACTGATATATCTACTACTTATATACTTTTTTTTTTTTTTGTAAATACATACATATTATACATAGAAACACCCAGACCCAAGACAAATACTTGCAGATCATGCAAACATTTGTCCCGCGGCGGGAATCGAACCCGCAACCTTCTGCGTCTCAGCCGGACTTAAGCCCACTGCGCTACAGAGGTCGTCAAGTTTTCAAGTTTTATCAAGTTTTATCAATTAGTTATCAAGTTTTGTTTTATGCATAGCTAATTGGAAAGTGTGTTTATTGAAAGTTTAATTCATTGCATTACACATAATTTACTTTTGTAAAAGACCTCACTCTACTGACAGACATCAACATATACAAGAGTTGTACTATACTTACATTTTGATAAACACAGGTTTTATTCACATATTATTTTGTTGATGAAGGCACCAACACTGTTTCGATTCATCTAGAGAATCTTCATCAGGGTATGTTTGAACCGTGATCCTCTTGTTGTTGCTCGAGTTCACGGTCACACAGGTGTAGGTAGAGGGGGAAGCATTGTCACGGCAGGCAGTAACAAATTTGGTCTCATACTGGACCTTCGACTTCACCAATTGTGCCCTCAACATTGGGAACCGTCCAACATACAGCACTGGCTTTATCTCTAACAGGCTTCACATCATTACCATAATATGTTCCGTGCAGACAGGGTGCACAAAGTCCTTACATAAAAATACTGAATAGTTACCTACTTAGATATATAACCCTACTATTATCTATACAAACAGTGCCATTCACTCAACTGCTTGAATCTATCACATGTCAATGCTTTTGTGAATATATCAGTTAATTTTCTATTCAATTTTCTATTGTATTTGCATATTTCACCACAATCAAAACACTAGATTTTTAATAAAAGAACTAGAACTGATATTCCAGTCTCCACTACAAAGTCTTTAAACTCTTCTCATGTAATAGCAGAATCATTGTTAAAAGATAGTTTACCTGAATGTGTCACACAATTTTACATTGAACATGTGGACAATAACGATATTATCAAGGCATTCAAAAAGATTAATGTAAAAAAGACCACTGATCTCTGGGGCATTTCTGTCAGTGTTATAAAACCACTAATTGACATTATTGCTCAGATCTAGCTTTCATATTTATTCAATGTATTGACAGTGGAGTATTTCCTGATATAATGAAACATAGCAAGATCATACCTCTATTCAAATCAGGTAGTCATTCCGATCCTAGTAACTTTAGACCTATATCAGTACTTCCTACATTTAGTAAAATATTTGAAAAACTTATGCTAAACCAATTACAACGGCATTTTAATACCAACAATTTATTTGATAGTAACAATAAACAATTCGGAACAATTTATTTGATAGTAAAAATAAACAACAGTAAACAATTCGGATTTACAAAGGACGCTCAACGACTGATGCCGGTGTTGAGTTAATATCACATATTTTTGATATCTGGGAGGAATCACGCGATGCCTTAGGTATTTTTTGTGATCTGTCGAAAGCTTGTGATTGCGTTCATCATGAAACTCTAATCAGCAAACTACATCACTATGGTGTTAAGGGAGTTTCACTTAAGCTTCTTACATCCTACTTAAGTGACCGAACAGAACGAGTAGATGTAAATAGAAAGCGTTCTCCAGGTTCAATGGTAAAAATGGGTGTACCACAAGGATCAATACTCGGGCCATTCTTGTTTTTAATTTATATAAATGATCTACCTAAACTTGTAAAGGATGATCACGAGATTGTACTGTTTGCTGATGACACGTCACTTTTATTTAAATTAAAGCGACGACTTACTAATCTTGACGATGTAAACAATGCAATCTCTAAACTTGTAACATGGTTTAACGTAAACAACTTATTACTAAACGAGAAAAAAACGAAATGCATTCGTTTTATACTGCCCAACGTTAAACAGGTGAAAGCTAATGTAAAAATTAAAAACGAAAAGATCTCGTCGACACCACAGTGTTCTTAGGCATTATTTTAGATAATAAACTGCAATGGGGCCCGCACATAGATAAATTGTCGAAGAGACTCAGCTCTGCGGCATACGCTGTTAAAAAGATCCGTCATTTTACCGACGTAGATACCGTTAGACTCGTTTACTTCAGCTACTTTCATAGCATTATGTCGTATGGCATGCTGTTGTGGGGGAGTGCTGCTGATATTAACACCATATTTGTGCTGCAGAAGAGGGCTGTTGTCCTGTCCAGGTATTCTCTTTGTGTTTTTTTTCTGCAATAATGGGATTCCATCCGAGGAAAAGAGTTGATGTGATTGATTATTGTTTGCTCGGATTCAGGACTGGTCTTATTAATGGGATCACGAGAACCACGACCGTCTTTCCCTGTGAAATTTCCAAATTCATTCCTATTTTTCAGAGCTTCATTGACGGGCCCATTTGATATGCACAAGGTTTTGAGAAAAAACACTTTACACACTCCTACCTTAGTGCCGTTTTTGTTGAAATAGTATTCATAGCTGGCACATCGATGTTTATTATCCGGAATACCAGCGTTCAATGTTTTTGTCGACTTAGAAATAATCAGATGTAGTAAAAATTGTTTCTGTGCCCCGTAATCCTTGATCTTCCAGTAGTCTTCGCAGAGTTTAGTTCTTTCTTCTTCTGAAAAGCTACTTACACAAAGGTAACGGCATTTTAAGTCGCATTTCACTGGTTTAGGCTTCTTCGCAGGCATGGTATTTCCCTTTTTCCCTTGATAAGGTAAACAGTTTTGCTTATTAGTTTTAGCTTGATTTTTTTTCCATTTACTGGGGTCACTTTTTTTCCAACGCTTAGAATCGGTCTTATTATTTGCCATGGTAGCATTGGATGCTAATGTCGAGTTTTGCTGCACATTAGATTCTTCAGTTTCTATAGCTACATGGTCGTTGTTCTCTGAGTAGTTGGTTGAGACTGTAGAGTGTTGGTTGCCGTCGCATTCTTCGATCGGTTGGATGGCTATAGAGTTACTAGAAATATTAGTATCGTAATGTTCCTTAGAATGTCCTGGCTGATCTGAACTCACCAGCTGGTTTCTTTTACTGTTGTTTTTTTTCGTTTTGCATAGGCCAAATCGTCGCTATCACTGCTATCACTTGAAGATAATCTAATCACCTGTCTTTTCCTCTTCAAACAACGTTTCTCGTCACTATCTGGATACCAAGAAACGCTAGAATCAGAGAAATTGCGAACAGGAGAACTGGCTAGGGGTTCGATACCGCTTATATTAGAATACGGACTTAGATACAGCATCATTTTCTTCAACAGTGGTAAGCTGATCATCGATTTCCATAGCCTCAGAGTGTGCTGACGAGACAACCTGTGGATCTAGTTTTGAATTACAATCTCTTGGCTGAAGCATAATTTTCTAGGAACGGGTGTTCAACAGTAATGAGATTATCATCAGTGGTGTCCATAACCATGGGAACGGATAGTGGTGGCTTGATAGCTGATGGATCTATATATTTTGGGCTGAATACGACGGATTGTGGAGCAGATTCACAACAGTCCACGTTTTGAAAAAGATCGTCGATTTCAAAACTCTTTCCTGCTTCATTTTGACGTAGTGTTTCCTGAAATTAATGAATCAAAATAGTACGAGACAAACAATTCTAGCTATATGAAATAAATGGGTTGCATTCCACACAAACCAAGTATCGGTGTTGGGTTAAGATTGGTATCAAGTAGGTGCCCGATTTAAAAGCAAGGGCAGCAACGGGCACTCATTTTTTAAGTAGTTAGAAGTAGGTGAAGGTATTAGGTAGGTGCGGCTCTTTATTATTAGTATTTATTAATAAGATACATGATTACGTAAAAAAATTAGTAGGTAGGTAGGTACAGCCAGGCCCATGTGCAGCAGTGGCCTTCTATTGGATGATGCTTAAAAGATACGACCAGTGACATCCTAAAGTGAACTTAAGTAGCTTTTATCGCACACGCCATCTAGGTAGGTACCTACTACGCATGTACCTACCTACATGCAGATATCTACTAAGGTATTTAACAAAAACATTTACTTAACATTTTCTGATGTCACTGCCTGTACCTTCGTTTCGTCGACCAATGACGAAGAAACATTATTTTACATGACAAGCACGGCAGGTAGGTATGGAAAGGCAATCAAATCATCAGGCGAACAAAGCTCTAAATTAGTAGGTAGGCACGTTAGTCAGGCAGTTTTATAAACAGTATAGGTAGTACCTAGAACTTTTGAAATCCTGGTTTTCGTGACATTGTCATCTCAATAAGTACCTAGAAATGGCATCAAAACGTTGAGTTACAGAGTAGGTACAGTAAAACTGTTACCGCTATGAAACATTATTAATCATTAAGCGCTTACCTGAACAGCAACATCTTCTTTATTCAATAAATCCAAAATTAACTGTGCACGACTCATTGTTAATTCACATTTATTTAAAAGTGATAGAAAAGAAACAAAGACGCGTGCGCTGCAGTCAGATCAAGCGCCGCGAATGAAAGTCACCAGTCGCTCAGGTGGCGAAATCAAAGACATGAAACTCATTAATTGGCGCGAAAAAATCACTATGCAATAATAAACGTACGGAGATGTTCTTCAAATAATCATCAAAATATGATACCGACAATTCGAAACAAAGCTTTGCGTTCCTGGTAATAGAAAATTACTAATTAAATAGTTATAATGACTTATCGCTCACAGCTTTTATAGTCTAAACTATTGGAAACGTGGATCGAGTAGTTACTAAGTGGACTTAGTTAATTTTCGCTTTCATATTTTGTGTCGAACTATTCATTCTAAAACTAACCAAGTTACTTTAGTTATTTTGAGAATAGATAAGGATTAGCTATGGGCTGTTATTTAAAAGGGGAAAAGTAATTAAGCCGATAAAGATATAGATTTGTAAATACTTCTATGATGAAAAAAATACTTAAGAAAATTAGGTAATTTTCTACTTACTTGTGTAACTCAAAACATAAAATTATAAATTTTTTGCACATACTAAAACAAAAACTAGCATACTTATTGCCATGATCATAAGACTGAAATTTGCAGAAAAATTTGGCGATTTTGATGGCAAATTTAGCTATTTTTCGACTTAGTGACTTTTCGCTCTACGGTGACGATATATGAAAATTTAATGTATACATAATGTATAATATATAATTTAATGTATAATGTATATTTAATGTATACAAAAATATGCATTTATTTAAAAAAATTGCGATAATCATAGTATTAACACTGGAAATAAAGATAAACTCGCTGTTCCTACTGTTAGGCTCGCTAAAGTTAATAAGTCTTTTATAGGGCAATGTGTACGCTTCTATAACAAGGTCCCAAGCGACGTGTTAGATTTGTCGATTGGCAAATTTAAAAACGTTATGAAACAGAAACCGTCTATTAAAGCATATTATAAAATATCTGATTATATAGATGACAAAAAAGCGTGGGATGAATCAGCTCCAACTCGACTCGGCATCCGTAACAAAATTGTCAAGGATAATACAAAAAAGTGTTAAGACCAGACAAGTTTCTTGCCGGATTCTTCTTGAACTAGGGTTAGGAGGAACCGGCACCTAGATTCACTAGCATGTAAGAAGACGATTCAAAGTGGTCCTTGTGATTTTATTGAATAAATAAATATTGAATTTTGAAATGAATTTTGATTTTTTTTGAAGAGTAAAACGAGATATTTCGGTAAGTTGTTGTATTATGCTTGTCTGGGTTTTAGGATTTGTGAATCGGACTATAATCTAATAATCTTATGCTATTACCGAGCTGTACACTTTGTTGTTTACTTGTAGAATCAGTTTGAGGTAACATTTCGTTTACAGTTTGATTACATTTCGTTACGTAAGCCAATTGTTCTGTATAAAGCTAGGTGTTTATGGTAGTTTATCTAATATATTTTTAATCAAGTGTTTACCCTAGAATACGATTGCGCAGTCATAAGGTACGAACAGGCGTAAATTAAGTGAATTTTTTTTTTGTTTTAATGACCTGATAATACTTTGGTTTAAGTGATGTTAATATAAATTTATACTAATTAGTTTGACGACCTCTGTGGCTCAGTTGACCAAGGTCCGACAGAATCGCCGAAACGAAGGTTGGGGGCTTGATTTCCGCTGTGGAACTAATTTTTGTATGATCTGCTAGTATTTGTCTCGGGTCTGGTAGTTTCTATGTATAATATGTATGTATTTACAAAAAATGGTATTAAAGTAGTATTTGAGTCATCTGGTACCCATAACACAAGATCTGCTTACTTTGGGGCCAGATGATACTGTGTGAAAAGTCCAGCATTATTTATTTGTTTAATAGATCAAATAGCTTTCTGTTGAATAAAGGTCCAATTTGTTGTAAATTTTTATAGCTATGGTATAAGTTGCGACTGTATAATTTAGTTTTATGAACAGGTATTGCTAATTGGTCTTTATGTCTAGAGTTAGGTTTTTATACATGTTCGAAAATACCGGTCACATTGTTTTTAAAAAAACCAAACAGACGTGAACTCTGTTATGGTGTTAATTATATTAATACTCGTAGATATGTAATATGAAATACATACCATAAATACATTGGACTGATAAAATAATTAGCAATATTTAGCTAGTCGGTAGTACTATTGTTGCTGTTGACAACCTTGGGATGGATAGAACTAAATATAAAGTAATGATGATAATCAGAAGTGATTTATGATGAAAATGTAGTTTAAATACACATGTATATTAGATTGAAATATGTATTGGTTCCAGTTCAACACAGCAAAAGGAAATGGAATGCCGAACACATTGTGCTATGTTTGTCACCGGCAGCTGGAGAGGTGTCTTGGATTGTCTGATATGGCTCGAAAAGCCAACAAAATCCTTCAAACGCTGCTGTATAATGATGTAAGATCCACTTATTCTATTGGCTGGTATCACAGTGAGAGTATAATTTAAAAGAAATGTCTTTAACTTTCTCTTTATCTAGAAGGTTGATTATAATTATGTAACATATTTGCTTTAGCGTTATAATTATATAAGCACCAGTTCAAACAAGTGCTTTGTAATAACAAGAAGAAAATTTCGATAACCTTAATATAGTCTATCATAATGACAGTATTTTGACGTGCTTCTGACTAACCCTATCCTTGCAGTTCTGTCTGATATTTAAAACAAGTCTGAGAAGTCTACTAGACCTACTGAAGGATTTGAAGTTACTCTGTAATACTGTTATATCTTTTTAGGAAACACATACTACGCTTACAATGCCATCTCTGGGAGTAAAGTATGACCTAATTGTGACTCCTACACAGCACGTTTCGGTAAATATATATTCCAACACATCAAGTGCCTCTCCTGTCACTGTCAAGGTGCAGCAAGTAATCGTGAAAGAAAAAGAAACAGCTCAAAATGAAGAAGTTCATGAAGAAGGATTGATATTGGAGACACTAGATGAAGCATTGATTTTGGAGACACTGAACACACCAATTTCAACAGATGGAGATGTTGAAATTGGTGATGACTCGGATAATTCAGAACCATCTGTAAAAACGGTCAACAATCCGACGACCCTAAGCTTCTATTGCGACATTTGCAATAAAATAATGAACACTAAACATCTATTGGTTAAACATTTACAGTTTCACACTAAAATCAAGGCTGGAGAAAAGCAATATTCTCGCCCAAAGTTTGATTCATTTATGAATAAAAAACCTCCGTTCAAAAAAATACAAAGTAACAATTGGGGAAGGTCATATTCCTGTGTCAAATGTAAGAAAACATTCATTCGAAATTCCAGTTTGAAAAGTCATATGCGCATTCACATGGGAGACAAGCTCTATTCCTGCAAAAGCTGTAGTAAAGCATTTTATAATAAGAGTCATTTCATATCTCATATGCGCATTCACACGGGTGACAAGCCATATTCTTGCAAAAATTGTGATAAAACATTCACTCAAAAAATTAATTTGAAAAGGCATATGCACATTCACACGGGTGAAAAGCCATATTCTTGCAACAATTGTGATAAAACATTTAATCAAAAAAATAATTTGACAATGCATATGCGTATCCACACCGGCGAAAAGCCATATTCATGCAACGTATGCGATAAGAAGTTTATATCTAATAGTTACATGAAAAAACATATGCGTATTCACAGTGGAGAAAAGCCATATGTTTGCAACATATGCGAACGGGCATTTAACCAAAGTTGCACGTTAAAAATGCATATGCGGATACACACGGGAGACAAGCCACATCCTTGCAACGTGTGTACTATGTCATTTAAGTCCAATAGTCAACTGACAAAACACATGCGACGTCACACGAAAGAAAAGCCATATATATGCAATAGATGTGATAAGGCATTTGCTCAGAATAGTGGTTTAAAATCGCACATGCAGGTTCACACTAGGGAAAGGCCATATTCCTGCACTATATGTAACAAAGCATTTACTACCAAAAGTTATGTGACAAAACACATGCAAATACATACAAGAGAAAAGCTTTATCCTTGCAATATATGTAATCAAGAGTTTACCGAAAGTAATGATTTAATCAAGCACATGAAATGTCACAAAGGAGAAAAGCCATATCACTGCAACAAATGTAATAAGCCATTTACATCTAAAAGTTATTTGTCAAAACACATACGGACGGTATGTTGTCTGAATGAGTTGAAAACCAATGACGGTGGCTGAAAGACCAAAGACGACGAATTTGTGTATAAAGCGGTCATTTACCTACTTTGCTTACGACAGTTAACACATTGGAGGGCCTTTTATTTTTAGGCTAGACGGTCCCTAGCAGTCTATTATTCATACCGACAAAGACGTCTAGATAGAGGGCGTGCAAGAAGAGCGTGCAGCAAGAGCTGCGTACGCCAACGTGTTAGAAACGCACGTTTGCTTTTATTATAAGTTTATAGTTTATAAAAATGCGTGTTTATTTATTGTGATGTTTAAAACTGCAGTTTTAAACAACAGATTAGATTAATAGATTAAGTTTGATAGTTCATTGTTAACTATTTATAATAATACTAATAATGGTGACGGCGATCTTGATCTCTAATATATATATAAATAAATTAAGTATTGTTTTCTTGTGACAACCCTGGGGTCAACTCTTGACACTGATAAACGATAAACTACTCATAGTTTTTACTGTAGTGTGCTTTATCGTTTCACTGTGTTTCAGCTCAGTTTATCCTCTACTGGACTCCGTATTCCTCTTTTCCTTCGATTCCTACTCTCCTACTTATACTCTCCGCATTATTTATAGTTCGACTCGGCCTGTTTTTTAAACATTACCAGGGGTAAATAAATGCTGTAACTTATGCTGCTATGCTGCTGTCTCATTCTAACTAGCGACAGTCTGCAGAGCAGAGATTTTCGTCAAGGTGTGGGGCGAGTCGAGTGTTCCTGAGGCTGCCTCGTGGAGAGGTGAAACACGGCGAATTTATTTTAGAGGTTGTGTAGATGGTGTGCGCTAATCGTTTACTAAAGCGTTAAGTGGCTTTTCAACTGCGTGCGGGAGGGAGGTGCATGCGCCTGCATCGTGTCTAACTCTTTGGAAATAGATTGGCGGAATAGTACTAAATATTTATCCATCCGTTTAATTGCCAAAGGCGCAATAAAATGCAAGAAAGAAACCCCTGCGACGCACTTTAATTCATTCTCCACACTGGTTTGAAATAACTAACTAGAGACACGATAAAAATAAAAAGACTGACACGCTCGATGAGGGCAAGCTTGGTGGTCCAGGATCCAGGGCCGCGCCGACCCCCCACAGCGCTTGTGTGCGAAACCTATGAAGCGCCTCTTTTTTTCACGAATCTTCATGTTTCAACTTGTATTTTTATTATTTGTTGATTATGACCGAAATAAATGTTCTCCAGTTTTATAAACTCAGATTATATTTTCCTAAATAGGTAAAACCAGTTCGTTTCCGCTTGCCAATTACTGCCAAAAATAAAACACGAATTAAATTTTTACATACTTTATTTATGATGTTATATCTAATGGTATACCTACTTAGATATTAATAACAATATAGCTGACATTTCTAATAATACTGATTAAACTAAGTATTAAACAGATGGAAAAATATTTAGTACAATTCCGCAAATATTTAGTAAGATTCCATCTGTTTAATGTTTTGTAATGGATTTCCGCAAAGTCACGCCTGAATCAATTATCTAAACTAAGTATTACGTATGCTATGTTTAAAAAAAACAACAAGAGTCTAAAATATGTAAGAATATAAACATACTTAAATTATATTGCTTCCACTCTTCTCGCTCTTCTGTTTGCGAAATCCTTAATAATCTCGTGTAGGTATGTCTATATGGTCTAATATGGCTTTCTCGATTGATATTGTTGCTAAATTTGTTTAATCTTTCCTGGCTCATTGTTGAACGCAGGTAATTTTTTATAAGTTTTAATTTAGAAAAGGACCTTTCCGCGCTCACTACGGTAACTGGCATAGTTAGCAAAATTCGTAATGCTATGGTGATATTAGGGCAAACAGCTGTCAAATTGTTTAAATATATAAATTCGAGAATTTTCACCACATAATTATTTTATTTTTTGAAAAAAGACTGACATAACACAATTTCTTCACACAAATCATCGGCGTTAATATCCAATGAATCATTTGCAGAAAGTTTTTCCTGCAAACGATGACAGCTACTTCTTAATCGACTTTGATCTTGAAAATCAATTAGTTTAAATAAAAAATTAAACACGTAATTTTGATTATTCAATAAATTAAATCTTTCGTCTACGGAGGATAAAGCTTGATCCAATATATAAAATAATTTAAATAATACATTAATTTCAAAAGCGGTTTTCGGATCATTTATAGTATGGTCTTCGTGTTCATAATCAAAACTCTTTGGAGTCTTACGACGTCTTAGGGGTCTGAATCAGGCATTATAATTATGTTTTGTTATTTACAAGGCATATGTTGCGCCTATTGTACCTACTTACTTATCGATACTCCACTACAAAGAATATGTTGTTGTGTGTAACAAAAATAATTTCGATGGCGGCGGCGCCTCTATTGTCTTGGCGCCTGTGTGCGCCGCACACTTCGCACACAGGGGCGGCGCGGCCCTGCCAGGATCAGCACCATACCAGATGATGATGAGATTGCCCCGGTTCTGTAGTGCATAGCATTTGCAGTGTTTGCATAGTAGGTAGCAAATTAATGGTTTTCACGCTATCATCCGCGATCAACTGCGTCCCTGATGAGTATGGGAAAGTTAAAATAGCATCTATATAGTAGTAGCGGCCTTTATGACATATCCGTTCTAGAAGAGATCTGTAGGTAGTATTTTGCAACATTTCCACCTATTGTTGAAACACCCAGTACCTCAGTAGGTATTACCTACTGACATGTTGAGGTGAACAACTTAAAGTTGTTTATCGCTTTAGTAATAAATATGCACTGTAAACTTTTATGAAATATATATTATTTTATAATAATTTGCTTTTACAAAAATAAAATGCTTAGGTACCTACTGATTTATAAATCACATTTTAATTAAAAACTAAACTAACCATTTATTTTAAAATAACGGCAGGAACTAAATAGCTATAGGGTAAGTTCTTTTTTTTGTGGTTACAAACATTAAAAGTTGTACGAAACCCTGGTATTTTTATACATTAACTTTCTTTATCCTTACCTACTTAACAACTCCGTACAATAACAAACCTATTAGTCTATAATCCTTACTAATATTAACACTTGACAGATTCAGACACTTGTACCACCTGAGGAGGCACAGTCGGACAGTAGTAGCTACTCTTCTGAAGACGAAGTCAATCCAGCAGCCTATGTTGCATAACGATGACGATTAGGTATTACTCCACATTCTGCAGTTCTGAACCAAAGTCATATCCCTCGTCTCTAAAACACTTTGACATTTATGAAAGTACTAACGATGAAATTTCCCGCCAGCTCATTTTAACCAAAACATGCACATAAAAAAAATATTTCACAAGTCATAATGCGTGAAAAGCCGTTTTATTACAAAAGTTGTGGTAAAACATTCACTCAAAAAAATCATTTGAGAATGCATATGCGCATGCCATATTGTTGCAAAGCCGGACCGTGATCGCTGAAGCTCTTAACTAGGGTCAATTAACCGCTTAACAAGGGAAATTGCCGAATGTTATTCCGATAAAATGATTCGATTGTGATATGAAATAAGAACCAACGATACAAATCCACGTACCTTGTTTTGAATGTGTTACACTCTGGAATTACGGTACCCGGGTACGGGATCTTGCTAAATGCACTAAAAACACTTATTTTCACTATTTACACAGGTTTTCCAAAATGCAATCCAGCGCGTGTTGTCCAGTCAATTGAGTGAGTTTTTCTCGAAACGATGGAATGAAATGTCGATTGTTCATTCACTCACATTCTATTATTAGGTTTTGTGAATTTGAAATGGCTTTCAAAGCCCAGTTGGACGATTTTTTCTGATCACAACAGAATATTCAACAGAACACATCATCAAGCCAATACGAAACACATATTCTTGCTAAAATTGTGAAAAAACAATCACTCAAAAACATATTATTTGACCAAGTCATATGAGCATTTACAGGTGAAAAGCAATACTCTTGCAAAATTTGTGATAAAGAATTCACTCAGAAAGGTAATTTGACAAAACATATGCGCATTCACAGGGGAGAAAAGTCTACAAACCTGTAATAAATATTAATATGCTGTATATTATAATGTTCTTACGTTCGAAAGTTGCAAAAGTAAAAAAAATATTTCACAAGTCACATGCACATTCACACTGGGATTAAAACAAATACCTTTACAATGTAGAATAGTAATGTAACATGTTATGAAGGCTTGTAAAGTGAGTTTGACATGTCATATGCTAATTTAGACGGAACATAGGCCATGTCTATAAGGAGCATTGTAGAAGAAAGCCAGTGATTGGGAGCAATGTTAGAGCCTGGAAGGCCTTTGCTGAAAATCAAAGATATTTAATGAGTACCTATGTCAAATACATTGCATATTAGATTTAAAAAATGGAATTTTATTCTGGACATGTTTTGACACCCTGATTTAAATGACAGAGGCCATATTACAGGTCATATCTGGTCCAGGCGTGCTCAGCACGCCGCAGACAGTTTGGATGGAAATTCAAGGTTAGCACGGCTATCCTAGGTTCAATGTTCTTGAAATACGCACACTACACGGCAGTGAGCCCACAAACACAATGTAGTTGCTGGAACGTCTAGCTTTGAGGAAAATACACGATCACAATTGAGTAGACGCAGAACGTCTGCTCATCTCAACGCTCACAGTGTACCAGGTCAGGCCTGATTATTGTGCAGTGCAGACCTGTCAGCTAAACTGTAAGGCTAGTCGTCCATAGATATCTTTAGTTGGTACTATTAAGACTGGATGATAGCTGTCGGCCTCAGTTTATTATAGTTGTTAGAGGGCACAACAATCAGACCATGGTCGACGAACTCTGCATCAAGCAGCTTCAACCGTCTGACGTGTCTGTCGCGTCCTTAGCGGTCTAACTGCTCATTGTACATACAATTTCTTAAATATATTAAGTTCTGAGAGCTTATGGTAAGAGCTTGCATTATTTGTTGGATTCATGATATAATGATAGATCACTGAAGTGATCAACAATCAACTACCCAAATCTCAAATCTCCGTAGCTTGTAATTTTATAGGAAAACAATATATTATCTGAGATCTGTTATTTTTAGGATAACAATATAATATGTGTCGCAGCAGGGTTGTTTGCAGTGGGCATGTATTCTCGTTATGTTCCGACACGATAGGCAGTCTCGAGCAAATAATTGTACAGTACAGGGTTGTATACATTCGTTGCGCTACGATTGGAGAGCTTGAAACACCACTTCGAATTTTCTTCACTTTTATTTCTTCTTTGTTCTTACTGCTGGGCTGCTACTAGACTGAATGCCAGTCGCTACAAATTGCTCAATATACATACAAATTGTCACCAAGATAAAGCTGCTCTCTGATTAGTAGATGAATAAGAAGCAAGAAATTTTAGCCAAGCAGTGAGCTTTATTTTGTCCTATACATTTTACTTTTCTGGTTCTGGGTCACGATCACAGTAGGTAAATCAAGCAATTAAACTAACTTTTATTCTAGCAGTAAGTAGGTACACAATCAAAGTATTTCAATAAATCGAACAGACACGCCTTCTCGATGCGAGCTTAGGCAAATGCACGCCAGCTCCAACAGCCGCCCTATCAAAGCAGGGCTCGCCGTGACATCATGCTTGCGTTCGTAGTTTCTTACGGCTTGAATTAGAAAGCTCGTAAATGTTATGAGGAATCTGCGGTATGTTACATGCATTGATACGTAAACATCTGTATGCTACGCTCTGTGTCAATCCCTTATAATTGATTGCGTTACTTGTTGGGGCAGTGCAGCTAAACTAATCTTGCTTGTACCTACCTACCAACGTTAAATAATAACTTTGTAGGTAAGATTAACTACTAAGTAGGTACTAACAAAAGCAAGTCAAAAGTCCCTACCTGGGCACTATTGTACAATTAATTTAATTTGCGGCCGTGTAATGAAACCATGTACCTACCTACCTACCTACCGCATCCACTAAACTTGGAACAATCAAAGCAAATATAAACGCAGTAGGCAAGAGTAATAGGTACCTAAGCCACCAACCAACTGTGTTAGCTGGCAGCCCCAGTGCCGTCACTGGATTAAGGTACATAAGTGTTTTTTCATACAAACATTTTTCCTGTAGGGAATCGAACCCACAACCTCTTGCGCCTAAACCATATCTACTTGTCTGAAGTTTGAATACAAACATAAGTCCTCCGCCGGGAATCGAACCCGCAACCTCCTGCGTCTTAAAGTCTAGGTACTTATTTGAAGCCCATACCAACGTTTGTTCCACACACCGACATTTGCCGGTGTACTTGTGCATGGCTTGAAGTGGTTAGAATCAAATAGAGAGACCAACTTCAAGTCGTATGTGCTGCCAAGTACAAGGACGTATTTCTCGCACCCGACTTCTGGTCAGCAGGAGTTGTCTACTCGTCTACGGTACAGGGAAGCACCGCTTACGAAGAAAGTGCCCTGACTTTTGTGTGCCTAGTTCATAAGTTTTATGTATATATCATATAGGTTGGGGAAAAAGTTTTTTCGCATATATTAAGAAAATTCAAAACATTTTTTGATATAGTTTATTTACATTTAACTAAAGTATGTACCTAGGCACCATTTTGTTCGGATAACTTGTTGCCATCTTGTAGTTAGGGGCATGATCCCATTGCTATAGAAATTTTGGGACTTCTGATCAAAGTACCGCGACAAGTGGTTTTGGCAGTCCTCTCGCGATGTTAACCTGACACTGCCTAAAGAATTCTGAAGAGACCAAAAAAAGTGGAAATCTGAAGGCGCAAGGTCAGTACTATACGGCGGATGCATTAACACCTCCCAGCCAAACCCTCTTAATTTTTGATGAGTGGCTAAAGATGTGTGAGGTCTAGCGTTATCATGATGAAAAACCACACCCCTTCTGTTGATTAATTCCGGCCGCTTTCTCTCAACTTCTTGCTGTAATCTCATCAGTTGTTCGCTTGTTCGCAGTAGAGTTCAGAATCGATGGTCCTGCTTGGTGGTAACAGCTCATAATGAATAATGCCCTTCCAATCCCACCACACACACAGCATCACCTTGTTGCGAGTTAACCCGGGTTTCGCCACAGTCTGTGAAGCCTGACCGGCCTTTGACCACGATCTTTTTCTTTTTCTTTATCGTACGTAATCCACTTTTCATCACCAGCTATCAGCTTCTTCAAAAATGGTTCGGTTTCATTACGTCATAATAAAGAATCACAAATCACATGGTTCATTAGGTTTCTTTCAGTGAGCTCGTACCCAAATATCGAGCTTTTTGTGTACCCAGTTTTTTTCAAATGCGCCAAAACTGTTTTGTGGTCAACTCCCAGTTCTTTTGCTACGTCGTAACTACTGATATGCCGACCATGCTCCGCTTTTTCAAAAATGGCATCCATTTTATCCGTAATAGGGCGACCAGAGCGACGTGCATCTTTGACATCAAAATTTCCGGATTGAAAACGCTTAAACCAAATTTGTGTTACTCTCACACACACTGCACTAGGTCCATAAACAACGAAAATTTTTTTCGAGGCTTACGTTGCATTTTAACCTATTTTTGTAGTAAAATTTTAAAATGTATCGAATTTCTTCATTAGATTCACTCATCTTGACAGTACGAAAAACAAATAAAAATCACACATTTTCCTAATTTGAATTTGGAATTATGTTCTTTAAAATTTAAACTTTTTATGCTACCAAAACCAGCCAGATACAAATACACTCGTGAGCAACCGAATCGAATCACCCCTACAAAATTTACAAAGTGTAACTTTTTTCCAAAATGACCTGAGTAATGCATATAGAATATATTTTTTTTTGAAAGCTTGATCTTTAAGCTTCAAAATTACACCATTATTTTGAAAATCTACACAGTATTTTTTTAATTAATCAGTTTTGAATGGAAACACAACAAAAGTGAAGTTAATTTAAGTTAACATAGGGCTAATCAAAATTAAAATAAAACAGAAAATTTATGTTTAATACTCTTCATTTATTTAATCAATATTTGGTGTTGCCTCCTCTAGCTCTAATAACACTTTGAAGGCGGTTTTTCATTGATTTAATAAGTTTTTTAATCAGTTCTTGAGGTAGCCTTTCCCACTCCTCTTCCAGCGCTATCTTTAGCTCTGCGATGCTTGTAGGCGCCGGATTTCTGGCTCGTACCCTCCGTTTGAGTTGGTCCCATACATGCTCAATCGGATTGAGATCAGGACTTAATGCTGGCCAGTCCATGGTCCGAATGCCAACTTCATCCATGAACTGACGAGTGATTCGTGCTGTATGACACCGGGCATTGTCATGCATTAACAGAAAGCCGTCCTCGATGAAGCCTTCATAAGGCAAGACATGATCCAGAAGAATGTCTTCCACATATCGCGCAGCAGTCAGACCGCCTCCTCGGCCTCCACCAGGGATGAAAACGAGCTCCGTTTTTCCTTCCAGCGAAATGCCCGCCCACATCATACACGAACCACCCCCGTAGGACACGGTTTCGGCAAAACAGCACTGCGCAAACCGCTCGCCTGGGCGCCTGTAGACCCGAGCTCTCCTATCACTGCCATGTAGACACACTCTGGTTTCGTCAGTGAACAGGACTGACCGCCATTGCTCCATTGCGCTTGTCGGTGAGCTGTGGTCAATTTTGGGCCTCTGGCAGGCCGTCTTGGAACGAGGTTAGCTTCTTTTAATCTTCTTCTGATTGTCCATTGACTGACAGACACTCCTCGAACTTCTCTCAGCTGCTGCTGGACAGAAACACCGGTAAGATGGCGGTTTCTGAGACTCGTCGAAACGATAAAACGGTCGTCTCTCTCAGATGTTACCCGGCGCCGACTGGTATCTGGCGTCCTGGAGTAAGAACCAGTCTCTTGGAATCTTCTGTACACCCTAAACACAGCAGATTGACTCAGGTTTAGTCGACGAGCGACTTCTCGCTGGCTGAGATCCTGTTGCAGCAAAGCAAAGCAACAACTTGAGCGGCTATTTCTGGTGTTGTATCCATAGTGGTTGTGAATCGGCGATCGTAACTTGCGTAGGTGTGTTCAGGTCAACGTCTGATGAGCGACTGATAAGTGTGCACTGCTTGCACGGGGGTTTTATAGGGGGTTGGAACGCGCCCGCACAGCTACTGCACAAAGCGCATTTTTGATGCTTGCACTGATACAGCGCTATTTTAAAAAGAACTGAACAAATTTAAATGATAGTAGTGTTATTTTAAAGCCTAAAAATTAAGCTTCCAAAAAATATACTATTTTATATGCATTACTAAAGTCATTTTGGAAAAAAGTTACATTTTGTAAATTTTGTAGGGGTGATTCGATTCGGTTGCTCACGAGTGTAGTATAGCCAAAGAGATTTTTTTACAAGTTCATACATACTGTTACGAGCCGGGTACTGATAAATGCCCAAGTGGTTTCATTTTCGGTCATATCGAGTCTTCATCTTTTCAGACATTTATTGGCTGGATTGGCGAACGTGTTCGTGTACATCGTTCAATTTGTTGCGAAGGTCACTCGCGTACTCTGTTATATTGCACGGAGACTGGGGAGGAATACCTGTTATAAGGTCTGCTGGCAACCGTAGTTCTCGTCCAAAGTTCGCCGAAGCTGGAGTGACACTTGTACTGTCGTGAACTGCACTTCGATATGACAGTAAAAACGGTTGAATGTGCTTGTCCCAATCGGTCTGCTTGTTTCCCACTACTTTTGCTAGATATCTCTCCAACGTTTGATTGAACCTTTCAACCATTCCATCGGATTGTGGCCGATAAGAGGTGGTTCTTGTCTTATAAGTGCCCATCACTCGACATGTTTCCTGAAATATTTGGGACTCGAAATTCCTCCCTTGATTGCTGTGAATTTCCAAGGGTACTCCAAAACGACAAAAGACCTCATGGACTAACTTATCGGCTACTGTCGACGCTTCTTGGTTTGGGATTGCAAAGACCTCCGGCCACTTAGTAAAATAATCCATAACAACCATGAAGTACTTGTTTCCATTTTTTGTAGCAGGGAATGGTCCCGCAATGTCCAAAGCTATCCGCTCCCATGGCGCTCCCACGTTATAAATCTTTAATGCACCTCTGCTGCGTGTATGGGGTCCTTTCACTGCTGCGCAACTCGTGCATTTTCGGCACCAGTCTTCCACATCATCTCTGCAATGGATCCAGTAAAATTGCTCACGTATCTTCAACAGAGTTCTCTTTACCCCCATATGCCCCTCGGAACATCCTTCATGGTAGAGTTTAAGCACTTCAGATACTTAGCTTTGGAACAACCATTTGCAGATGACCGTGATCTCCGTGAGCATTTTTCCATTTACGGCACAATACTCCATCGTGGATAACCAGATTGTCCCATTGTGCCCAGTAGCTTTTTGTTGTTGTGCTCATTCCAGCCACATCACTCCATACAGGTTTAGAAGTTCCAGCCCTTATCCATTCGATGATTGCCTTAATATCTGAGTCATCCGTCTGCGCTTTCTGCAGGGTTTCCTTCCACTCATCACTTAGATCCGTGCTCAACATTCTGACGGGTACCACTTCTTTGGACTCTTGTTTTACACAATGTTTACATTCTTCTGAACAAGGTCTTCTTAACAATGCATCCGCATTACCGTGAGATTTTCCACTGCGATGCTCAGTTTCATAGTCAAACTCTTGTAGCTGTTCGATCCACCTTGCCACTTGTCCTTCAGGATTTTTGAACTGTAGCAGCCATTTCAATGCAGCATGGTCCGTAGATGAAATTTACGCCCCAGCAGGTATTTACTGAAATGCTGCAAAGTTTTTACTACTGCTAATAGTTCCCTTCTAGTGACACAGTAGTTTCTTTTCAGTTTAGATAAAGCTTTGCTGAAGTTAGCTATCACGATCTCTTGATCTCCTTTGCGCTGGGACAATACGCCTCCAATACCAGTATTACTTGCGTCTACTACGCAACGATGAACTTATTCTCGGTGTCAGGGAAACCAAGAATAGGTGTTTCACACAGACGCCGTTTTAACTCTTGGAAGGCAATGTCGCATTCTTTGTCCCAGCTGAACTGTCGTTTCTCCTCGGTGAGTTTATGCAAGGGCTTAGCAACATCAGCAAAGTTTTTCACAAACCGTCGGTAATAGGAACACAATCCTAGAAATGCTCGGACTTGTGTCTCTGTCTATCTATCTTTTGGGATCGGCCAATCCTTAACAGCAACGATTTTCTCTGGATCAGTTTGCACACCATCTTCTGAAATAACGTGCCCTAAGGATCTTACTTGTCGTCTGAAAAATGAGCACTTCTTAGGACTCAATTTAAGATTGGCTGCACGAATTTTAGCTAGTACACGTTCACGATTTTGAAGCTGGTCTTCAAACGTACGCCTCACTATAACAATGTCATCTAAGTAGACAAGGCAGGCGTCTCCAATTAATGCAGCTAGTACCATTTCCATCAACCTTTCAAAAGTTGCAGGGGCATTGCACAACCCGAACGGCATTACATTAAATTGCCACAGACCCTTTCCCGTAGAAAACGCCGTTTTCTCCTTATCTTTAAGGTCTATTTCAACCTGCCAGTAGCCGCTTTTCAAGTCAAGGGTTGTAAACCACTTCATCCCTGTCAATGTGTCCAGTGTGTCGTCAATCCTTGGAAGTGGATAACTATCTTTCTTCGTTTCGTCATTAAGTCGACGATAATCCACACAAAAACGCAAGCTTCCGTCCTTCTTCTTGACTAATACCACAGGAGAGCACCAGGGACTGGAAGAAGGTTCTATCACTCCGTCTTTTACCATTCCTTCAATCATAGCCTCCACTTTCTTTTCTCTTGCGACAGGTAATCGTCTTAGTCGTTGACGAATCGGTGACTCGTTACCGGTGTTTATGGTGTGCTGAACCAGCGCAGTCTTTCCAATGTCAGCATCATTCGAAGAGAAAATATCAGCATATCGATGTAACATCTTCTCAGCCATTGCAACCTCCTCTTCAGAAAGATCTTTGCGACAATCTTTCAGCAATGATGACGCATTGTAATTAACTTCTAATTTATTGTCACTGGATAATTCTTGACATCTTCGCATCCAGGTTACTTCTTCACAATTACCCATTTACATTCCTTTCTTAATGAGATGTTCCTCATTACTTGGGTTCCTCATTCGCACTGCTGAGATGGTGGTTGCCTTTACTAGAGTTCGTGCCACAATCCATGGTAGGTCATTGTCTAACCTTTCTATCAATACACATCGATTTTTCTCTGATGTTTGTAATAGGCGTACTGGTACCATATTTTCCGATCTTGGAGGAAGCATAATTTCCTTCAGGCAGTAGACTTTTCCTGATGATCCTCCTTCCATAAAGACTTCCTCTGTGCCACATTTTAGAATCCCTTGATTTACGTCGATCTCCGCGTGGTGTTCTCGCAAGAAATCCAAACCCAGAATGCACTCATCAACTATGTTGGCAATGATGACGTTGTGATGGTAAGTTGTCTCCCCTAGTTTCATCTCCACCTGTTTTTCGCCTTCAACGGATATGTGCTGGCCGGTTGCTGTCACGAGCTGAACTCTGTTACATTTGCGGGAAAAGTCCCCAAGAAAGCGATTCGCAAGTTGGGAACTCACTACTCAAAGTCCAAAGTCTTTTTACAGGTCGTTCCATTAATTTGGCCTTTGATGATCAGGCTGTTCCCATCGTGGGCTTGTGAAATCGATACTCTTGGTGCTTTATCAATATCCGCTAGCACCCGCCACGCAGTCCTGACGTTTCCCTGCTGCTGGGGAGCGGAAGTGCTCACCACCTGTTCTTGAGATCTGTCGTTACTCTTTTTGTTTCGTTTCGGGCAACTGGACCTCAGATGACCCTTTTCTCCACACCCATAACATTTCCGACTGAACTTTGGACGACCGTCGCAGCTGGACTCCACCACTTCTCTGATGTGATGTGCTCGAGTGTCCATCCGTACAACTTCCACCTCCAAAGCATGGGCCAAGGCGTTCTTCAAAGACTCGTGATGGCCAAGTCTCACAGTAGCTCTGACTTTCAAGTCACGTATCCCATCGACGAATGACTGAACCAAGTTTCCATCAATAAGTGGTGCAGGTGATGATCGGAAAGCCTTCCGAACCAGCTTTTCTAATTCCAGGGCCTACTGCTGCAGGTTCTCCGAATTGCGCTGAATCCTGTCCTTTAATTGAGTGCGGAAAACATGTTCTAGATGTGCGTCACCATATCGAGATTCTAGTGCCTCCAGCAGCTGCTCATAACTCACGTTACTTCCAATGGCCTCCAAGACATTGAGTGCTTGGTCACGCAAGGCTAGTGTTAGTGCAGTCATAGCCTGCGACTTCGTCCATCCGTTTGCGTTTCGGACAGCTTCGAACTGAATTTTATAGCCGGACCACGAAGAACCTCCATCAAATGGTGGCACCTTAAATCCTCGCGCTGACGATCAAGAGACCACAGGAGCAATATCTCTATCTTCAGATTTCAGCAGATCCACAGCTTTTTTTACACTTGCGATCTGTGTTTTTGCTTCAGAAATCCGGCTGACATGGTGCTGGATTTGCTCCTTAACTTCCTGAAGCTCTTTGCCAATAGCTCCATGCAGGTCCTTTATAAGGCGAGTCTGTTCCTCCTGCCGACGAGCCTGTTCCTCTTGCCAGCATTTCTGTTCTTCCCGTTGCTGGCGAGCTTGTTCCTCCTGCCGGCGAGCCTCTTCTTCCCGTTGCTGGCGAGCTTGTTCTTCCTGCCAGTGAACCAGTTCCTCCTGACGGCGAGCCTGTTCCTGAAGCATCGCCATTAAGGCAGCAAGGGCCCCTGCAGCAGGAGCCTGAGCCACAGCTGATGGTGGGACTCTCGATAACTCACCAGATGACTCCATCGTTGGTTGAAGAACCTGTCGACATTCTTGTGATGGAGAACCTCCAAACCGCCTCTCATCCATTTCCTGTTGCCGCTGACTCTTTGTCCGGATACCGTCCGTGACTTCCTTAGGTAAAACCGGCATTTATTTATCTCCGCTTCTGACACCAATTTGTTGCCGGGCCGGGTACTGATAAATTATGAAACCGCTTGATTTTACCAAATAATAACTTTAATTTCAAAGTTACCACACACAGAACTTAATCCACTGATTCTACTAGTAAACTTTCCAATAGAACACAATAAGAGTCACAACTCTACAACACAACTGATAACACTTCAAAACTTTCGCACTTGTATCACTTGCTTAGCCGAAAATAGACTGACTGTATCCGCAAACCACCGCCGTATTTATACGAGCGTCGAGTGCGTCGCGCACAACCGCGACGCAACTCGAACGTTCGAGAACGAACCGGAACGCGCTCAAATATTCGCTTGCAATAGAGAGATATTGCTATCTCGTTCAATCTTATGCCTTCGATACGTGTACTTTGTAGGTTGCATCTACTCGATACCAGATGGCGTTGTAGGTGAATATTTAACGCGTCCACCTGCCAATAGATGGAGCTATGTATCGGGCGCAACAATACTATAATGCGAAAAGACTTTTTCCCCAACCTAATATGTTAGTCTATAAGGTATTTATTTTCTATGGGCCCTTGTTATTGTATTTCATACACATAATTTTGTTGCCTGAAATAAAATATAATTTAATTTAATTTAAATTTAAATGATTTTATCAGTAGGTACGTAGGTACCTCTTTCTTTAGCGACGCAATTATTAGGCATCACGTGTGGTAAGTACCTACAAAAGTACGCGCAATTTCAAATGTTCTACTATGCTAGATAATCTAGGTGTCTGTTTTTACTTGTTTATGATCGTACAACTACCTAGGTGTAGCACCCTCTGCTTCTGACGTACTTACCTACCTAACCTACCACAAGTAGGTACCGACCGACCCACCTATCAAACAGAGTTCAAAAGCAATTCGACAACCGAGCACAAAAACAACAGCCAGAAACAGTCAGGAGGTCAACAACCTTGGGTAGGTGGTAGGCAACCGAGGGAAGCCGCCTTTGTGCCGCAGTGGCCGTGGCCTGCCAGCTAATAATTTGGCACGTCACAATCAATCACAACACAACACACAATCAACCATCTCTTCATTTCTGTATGATGATCGGACATCACAGTCACACCGCCGCCGCGACAATCGTTACTTTATTTTATCTACGCCGAAGTAGGTACGCGGAAAGAAATCAAGTGAAATTAAAATAAAATCCATTGATATTCGCCGACATGCATAGGTTCCATTTTTGAACTAAATAATTACCGCCCGCGGAAATTATTCGCCGATATTCTTAGCGTAAATTTTTGAATAGATTTAGGTATGTGTCAATACGATTAGCGTTTGGAGCACTCATCTGTTGGCGATATATGCTCAGCTCAGCTGTTTGTACAATGGAAAATGGCGTTGAAATTATTTGTTGTTTACATTTCAATAAATCAAAAAATGTTAGATGTTAAGGAATTCATTTTTAGGGCATTAGTGGAGTATTCTACAGAAAGTTATTTCAAGAGTTCAGCAAGAGTTATGATAAAGTTCCACTTATTTTGGCAGGAGCTATTCCAGTTACCTATAATTTCAATTATTGAATGTTCTGCCAGGCGATTATAGAATTCTGATGGATCAAAACTTTGATACTAATTGTTTTCAGTTAGGTAGATACTACTGATGAATTGGTATTACGGAAGGTTGCTGATGATTGTCATACATGCTGTCATATGAGTAGAAACCTCAAACCAAACAAATATGAAAGCGCAGGAGGGCCTTCATCAAAATTCATAATACTTGTCGTGGACACAGGGTGAAGAAGCGAAACCAAATCATGATTCTCCTTGTAACAGAAATGGTGTAATTCTTTCAATTTCTTTTACTCATAGAAAATGAAGATTAATCATAATTTTTAGTACTCAAATCAACACTAATTTATTCCCGATTAACTTCGATTGGCTAGATATAAAGCGATTCGTCGCAAACGTGGTGCGCTGGACCCTTCTCGTCCAAGAAGTGTCAAAAACCAGATGGATGCCTCGCTACCGTCGACACGACACGCTCCGCTAGAGTGACATTCGCAGGAGCACAGTTTTAGCCGATGTGTATACGCGGGTGCGTGTATTTAAACAGAGTAGCATGGTTTTAAGGCTTCACTTAGGTTACTCACGGCCCTATGTCTACAAATTTATTTGATTTGAGATAGAAATCCAGCGTACGTAATAGTAACCCATCTTGTCAAAACGGATTTCAATTACGATCAAACTAATGATGGAAATTATGCCGATTGCTAATCGAAACTAATAGACATAGGTAGATTGTGTCTAAATATATACCATGAATAATCGCCATACTGTATGGCGATTATGGAACTTTTGACACAAAAATTGAATGTTCAATTGTTCAAAAAATCAATTGAATGTTCTGATGAAAATTAATAATTATCATTGATATTAGGTACCTATGTTTAAAATATGTTACCTCATTACGTTTCATTGTTATGTTAATAACAGTTTGTACCACAGTAACTATGAGTACCTACCTAGGTAATATTGTACGAAATCAAAATATGTACCTACCTACCTAATACAAAATTTATTGTAGGTATGATTAATAAATAAATTTTGTATTAGGTACACAATCTTTTAAAAACAAATAAATTAATATAATATATTGCAAATAAATGTATGAATATAGTTATTTATTACATCAAGATGAATTAAGCCAACCCTGCATACGACAGGGACTTCGTTCCAAACGCGTGTCCCGCGGTACGTGTGATTCACCACAGCTTTTTACAAAACGGCATGAGCATTACTGCAGATGTGTACTGTGAAGAACTGGAGACAATGATGGAGAAGCGTGCACATCGGCAACCAGCTTTGGTCAATCGGTCATCCCCACTGCTCCTTCACGACAACGCGCGACCCCATACTGCACAACAGACAGTCTCCAAGCTGCAAGAGCTGGGGTTGGAAGCTCTCCCTCATCCGCCATACTCACCAGACTATAACTTTTTCCAAAATAACTAAAATAGACAACTTTTTAGTGGGTAAAAAATTCAATTCCCGAGAGGCAGTACAAAATGCCTTTGAAGAGTTTGTTGCCTCCCGTCCAGCTGATTTTTACAAGAAGGGCATCAATAAACTGCCAATGCGTTGGCAAAGATGCGTCGATTGCATGGGTGATTACTTTGAATAACAGAAATAAAAAAGTTTAAAAAAATAAGTACTCTCACTTATTCCATACAAAACGGCAATTTCATAGGTAAAGACCTAATATTTATTTCACAAACAAACTGCATATCAAAAAAACTAAAAAGATGTTTTATTCAATAATATCACAAGGATCATTTTGAATCGTTTTCTTACATGCAAATGAATCTACGGTGATTCTACGGGACAAATGTTTGATCTGCATGATCTGCAAGTATTTGTCTCGGGTCTGGGTGATTTCATGTATAATATTTATTTATTTATTTATCTATTAATCATAACATCATAACAGGTTTTTTTTTAACGCTAAGGCGATGCTAGATCTACAAACATAGGTACTTAAGTTTTATAATGTACCTAAATACAAGTTATAAATTATAAATCTAAAAACATTTCATTTCTATCACAAGCTGTGCCATTTCCATGATTTTCGGCAGGTTTTGGTGAATTATATCAACGCTGTTTTCAGACAGGATATTAAGTATATATATAGTAAGTGACATGGGGGCAAACTTAAGTAGGTTGGTCCTACAATTGGGCACCTCCAGCATGGCGGGGCGGCGGCGCGCGCCCAAGTAGTCGTTGGGCGCACGCAGCCGCAGCGCCGCCAGCAGCGCCGGCTGGTGCAGCTCCCCGGCTCTCTGGGAGCACAAGCACCATGTACTTCACCAGCGCCACGTCTCTCCGCACCGATAGCTTGCAGTAGCCAACACAAACAAACTCGGGTACATCAATGGGTAGTACGGATAAACTCCATACCTGCTCTTTTAAATAAAGAAAGCGTGAAAATTTATTTTGTATTTTTTTCTACCATTAGCTTGTACCTACTTAGCTTCGGGGGGGTTCCATATGATGGCATTGGTTTCTAAGTGACTTCGTACAAGAGCATTATATAATATTTTTATAACATATATATTTTTTAAATTCACACTGTCTAAGGTTTCTTCCCAGGTTTCTAAATGATTTGGCGCATATATTTATAATGTGGCCGCGGAACCTCAAGTCAAGCACCATCTCGAAGCCTAGGTCTCGGACACTCGTCGTTTTCGGCATACCTACCCCCTCCACTTTGTATTGGTACTGCAGGGGCGCGCGCGCGCGGCTGTAGCTCATCACGGAGCACTTAACTACATTAAACAGTAGTTTATTGGCTTTACTCCATTCGACCACCCTGTCTATGTATACCGTAACAAACACCTTCAGGTCATCAGGCAAAGAGCAAGCAGCCTGCCTCTTTAACTACCTCGGGAAGATCGTTTACCATAATAACGAATTCAAGAGGACCAAGATTGCTGCCCTGACTTACCCCTGAAAACGTGTAATACGGAGCCGATTGGTATCCCCCGCGTACTCCACATACTGCCGGCGTTCGCCAAGGTAGCTCGCGAAAAATTTGAGTAGGTGCGGCGTGAAGCCTATCGCGGAAAACTTCGACAATAGCACATCATTGTCAACAGTATCAAAGGCTTTCTGAAAGTCGAAGTACGCGCAATCCACCTGTCTGCCCGCGTCCACGGCCGGCCGGCGCCAGGTGCAACAAGAACGACAGCAGGTTGCTAGCCGTGCTGCGCCCCGGCCGAAAGCCGTGTTGAGCGTCGCTCAGGCGCGCGCTCACTTGCGACTAAATACATTTATGTAGTATTTTCAAATACCTTAGCAAAGACCGACAGCACGGCGATCGGACGGTACTTGTTCAGATCGGACCCTCCTCCTGCTTTCGGTGCCGGAATAACTCGCGTCGTTTTCCAACGGTCTGGATAATGACATTCGTTTAAACACAAGTTAAAAATATGTAGTAATGGTGTCTCGAAAACTACTCGGCAGTCTTTAACTATATAGGGAGTTATGCTATCGGAACCAAGAGAGTGCTTTGGCTTTAGTGCACGAAGTGCATTGCGCACGTCATGGCACGTCACTCAGCTGTGCGACGTGCACCCGGGCGGCCCCCGCCCCCGCGGGTGAGGCGCGGTCGGCCTCCCCTGGGTCCAGGTTCGGCCGAACCGGACTGTACACAGAGTGAAAGTATGAGGCAAAACATTCGGCACACTCTTCATCACCCAACTCCTGCCCATCTTTACTGATGCGTGTTTTATTACGCTTTGATTGTTTTTGCCTAATAAAGCCCCAAAAAGATTTCGGGTCCTTTTTAAAATTGATTTGTAGCCTCTCTTGGTAGGCGTCAAAAGTTTCTGTTAATTTAATTTTAACTGATGACCTACATTTCGAAAACTGTTCGTAATCACTTTGTAAACCTGTTGATTTATACATCTTATGAAAGCGCCTTTTACGCTGAATCCCTCGTATCAAATATGTATGTATTCAAAAAAAAGTACCTATATAAGTAGGTACCTACTTTTTTGTGGTATGTGGTACCCATAACACAAGCTTACTTTGGGCCGGATGCTGTGTGAATTGTCGGTTTTTTTTTTTTTTTTTTTTATTTATCCTCCTAACCCGAACAAAAAAAATCATGCAGAATCCGGCAAGAAACCAGTCTGGTCTTAACGCTTATATTTAGGATCTATGCTAATTAAAGCAAAATATGCCATCAAAAAACATTACTTGTAAAAAAACATCTCTCAACTCAGTTCCACTACCGTAAATAGTTGTGAGATCCATATAATACCAAGTTGGTTAATTTATACAGACTCGAAAGTAAGGACTTTCTTGTAAATACCTAGGTATTTTCAAAATAATCAGAAAGAAGAATGATTTGAAAAAAAAAAGGTTTTATTTATTAAATTTTGTTTGGTTAACGTTATGACATTTTAATATAGAACACAAACTGACACAAACTATGGCATTAGTTTGTAGTTGGTTCATTAGTTTTTGAAAACATAAATGAGTTTTCTTACTCAAGATACGAGTGATGTAATGTCGATATTCCACTTGAGTTTATTGTCTATTAGCACGCCTTAATATCTAATCGACTCCACCCGAATCAGCGTGGAGCAGTTACATTTGACACAGCGATAATTACGATAACATGAGTAAGTATGAATCTTGACGTTAAGATCCGGTTCAGGTTTCCCCGCGGCCGTCAAACTGTAAAACTGTAACACACGTACTTGGTTTTGCTTGTATTTAGCGACAGCAGACTGTTTTCAAGCCATTGATATATATGAGTAAAAGCGTTGGTCCCAGTGTGCTACCTTGCGAGTGATAGCGCTATCACTCTCATATCCCTCAACTCGTACTCGCTGTGTTCTTCCAGTCAAGTAATGTGATCTGACTGAAACTCATTCTAGTCTGGTTATTAAAACTGGGATGGAGTCAGTGTCAAATGCTTTCTAAAGATCTAGAAAGGCACCTATACTGTACCGTATGACTCCAGTCTCCCCTCCTACCTACCTACTATGGTTGAAGTAAGGAAAGACTAGTGATACATGATAGTCGTTTAATAACGATAAAACCACAGCAGTGTTGGTAGGCACATAAATATTTGTAGGACGTGGGTAAAGACGGCCTAATCTGTTTCCACCTCGTGCAGCGTTGTTATGAATGGTGCGAGCCGAAGGTGGTGGTTGACCCGAAATGGTGAGAGTCTCGTCCGGCACTAGGTCGCGCAGCGGACGAATCCGAACTCAGGCTGGGGTAGGTAGCAATCCAGTGGACAGGCGTTGTCGCAGTTATAGAATAGAAATTCTCTGTGTGGTTCCCTATATTCGGGAAACACCTTCACAGAATTTATATTTACTTAAATATGTTGTGAAAGAATAATTTATATAAAAATAATATTTCGTCAGTGGGCTAAGACGCACGCACTGGCGAAAAGTGATACGGGTATCGCTTGTTAGGTCTAGCAACCGACTCGCGGCCAACCGTCGCCGGAGTCGTGTCCGCCGGCCGAGCCTCAGCCCCCGCGCTCCGCGCGGCCAAATACCCCTGTACCATACTGTGCCTGATACGAACAAAACAACTTCCGAGGCGGAACACTGCATGACAGAAATACTACATTATTACTCGTACCTACTCAAGTATATCGTATGCAGCTAACAATATGTAGTTAAAATAAAATAGGTAACGCTTCGTTACAATACGCTGCGCGTAAAATTAAGCGTAAAATTCCATGTCTGGCTGGCGTACTGTTATACCTATACTCTGTATACAGATATGATGATATCCTGCCTATGTCAGCACTCTCCTCTACTCCAAATGACCATCTATTCCTTCTCTCATCAGTCTCGGTTAATCATTCAAACGAAAAGGTTGTTCGCGGTTTCAATCCTAATTTGTATTTTAAATAAATACTTCTTCGTTTCAAAATAGTTTTTTTTTTTAAAACCGAATCCGTGAACGGCTTCTAACATTTGGTGGCGGTGGGATCGGAAATCCCCAGTGTCCTTGTAAACGTTTAAATATCCAAAAAACAAGAAAATAAAATAACCGAACTCAAATAATATCCAAATAGTGAAGTGATTTTACTATGAACATCCACCCTTAATTTTTCTATCGTGAAGGTTAAGTGATAGTGCATATCCATATCCAAAGCTAAATTATCCTGAAGGCCCAGTGCACACTCATATACTACGTCCTGATTGAAGACTGAAGCATACTTATCCTTGACTACCGGAAGAAACTGAAGACACTCCTGGAAATACGTGGGCACCCGCTTGCACCTGCGACTCCTGACCTGGTCATCATTACATCAAGTATCCTGCAACTCTACTTGTTCTGTGACACCCTGTCCGGTCAAACATCGAGATCGTCGCGTCGAACTTATCGTTCCGGAATGTGCAGATCTGCAGTATTCGTCGGTATCGTCTACACGTTGCTAACATTGTAAGTCTTTGGTCATTGTTTTATTTAAGTTGAATATAGGGTTCTCTAAATAGCGAGTAAAATCCATTACCGTAAATTAATAAGGTTGATACCTATGATTATTCTATCCGTTTAATTTGAATATGGAAAAGGGAGAACCTAGAACAGGGGAAGACAACAAACCAACTTTAGAAATTACAGAGCCGGAACCAGGCCGTTCCGATACATTGAAATATCCCCTAAGTTCTCCTCGACTTACTAGATCGGGTGCCGCAGCAATAACGATGGCTGAACTCGGGCTGAGCACCTTATTTAAATTCATCAAACCTTATGATGGTAGTCGGGAAACACTGAATTCCTTTATCGTAAATTGTAATAATGCCTACGATCTCGCTGCATTGAACCAGAAACCCATATTATTTAAATATATCCTAAGCCAACTACAAGGAAAAGCGGAGCTTGCCTGTTCAATTAAAGAATTCTCCTCTTGGGATCCGCTCAAAGAGTTTTTAAAAACTCAATTCTGTGAACGTAAACACTATGCTCACCTCCTTACCGATCTCCAAGAGAGCAGACAGGGCCCGCAGGAAAATGTGAGTCAGTACTCACTGCGCATAGAAACCTGCCTCTCACAATTTCTGACCGAAATAACTCTATCAAATTCAAAAATAAAAGAATTGCCCGGTTGGTGTGCGGCGATGGAAGATCTCGCCCTCCACCATTTTCTAATGGGTCTTTGTGCTAGAGTGTCGAACATTGTGAGATGCAGGTCTCCCAAATCGTTAAATGAAGCCATTAATATGGCAATATCTGAAGAACGTATCCAGCAGAGCTTGTATAAGCGCCCAGCTACCGAGGCCAAAGCAAACCTCAATAAACCGAAGCCAAGTGTAACTCCAAACCCAACAAATCAAGGTAAGACTGGTGGCGGCGACTTTTGTCGCTATTGTAAAACCATGGGTAATAACATCAAAGATTGCAAGAAACGAGATTTCTACAATAATAAATTTCAATCCAAACCTTTGAATAATTTCCGCAATGAAAGAGTAAATCATGTTTGCGAATCGTCGGAGGAGGAACTTGGCAATCCTCTCGATGAAGAATATTCACGAGATGATTTAAACGAGGTATCGTCTCGGGACGGTGCCGCTCGAGACAGCTTGTAGGTACTGGCGGCAAATCCAACATCCGGACTAACCAACAGGGTAACCAGCCCCAAACCGACAGTCCTAATCCTCAAAAGACTAACCGACAGGGTAACCAGCCCCGAACTGACAGTCTTTGTCCTCAACGGAGTAACCGACAGGGTAACCAGCCCCAGACTGACAGTCTTAATCCTCAACAGACTAACCAACAGGGTAACCAGCCCCAAACTGACAATCTTTATCCTCAACGGACTAACCGACAGGGTAATCAGCCCCAAACTGACGGTCCTAATCCTCAACAGACTAACTGACAGGGTAACCAGCCCCGAACTGACAGTCTTAATCCTCAACGGACTAACCAACAGGGTAACCGATCCCAAACTGACAGTCCTAATCCTCATAAATCCGTATCCAATGTCTACGAGGTGAACCTGGATTTAACCAAAAGGTATTTACCACATACACTTCTAGACTCACAAATATCAAATATCCCTTTGACGTTACTTGTCGACTCTGGTTCCGCCATATGTCTTATCAAGAAATCCAGTATCCAAAATATCCAAAAGGCTGGTTAAGGAACCTATTAAAATAAAGGGCATTGACCCTGGCGACGTCCCAACCTCCACTGAAGGTCATTTCCAGTTGAAACTTAGAATATCTGATAAAAGACTTGTATCCCATAAGTTTCACGTCATGAATCACGAGACAAGCTTGCCCTACGACGGTATCATAGGGTCAGATTTCCTCACAACATTTGGTTGTAAAATGGATTATACAACCGATACACTGAAAATATGAAATTCAATAATAAAACTGCACTTCTTTGACCCCTTCTATGTTATTCCACCTCGTACTGAAACGGTTATCGAATGTTCGGTGCGGGAATCTAGCTTGAAAGAAGGCATTATCCTGGATCAACATATATCCAATGATCTATTAATATCCAATTGCATCGTAAAGGTCAAGGAAAACAATCGAGTAAATCTAACAATTGCAAACGTCTCCGGACGCCCTATCAACATCAACTCGAATCTAAACCTAAAATTAGAACCCCTAAGTGTATGCACGGCACGGCGCGGCATCAATCTCTACGATACTGCATCCGACCGCACCGCCGCGGTTATCGACTCTCTGAAGATCGATCACCTTAATAACGAGGAATCTGACTCTCTCCTAGAACTTTGCTCTCAATACTCTGATATTTTCTATCTACCAAACGACCAACTGTCTTATAATTCCATCCTTAAACATGAAATAAAGACGAACAGTGACATTCCTATCCATACGAAATCCTATCGTTTCCCGGAGTGTCACAAACGTGAAGTCGAAACTCAAATTGGTAAAATGCTTAATGATAATATCACCGAACCATCCTCTTCTCCCTGGAGCTCTCCGATCTGGATTGTTTCAAAGAAGTCAGACTCGCAAGGTCAAAGAAAATGGCAAGTCGTAATCGACTATAGAAAATTAAACAATATTACTATTGGGGAAATATATCCTATCCCGCAGATATCCGAAATCCTAGACCAATTGGGCAATAGCAAGTACCTTACAACTCTAGATCTTGCATCTGGTTTCTACCAGATCCTTATTTCACCCAACGACGCACCCAAGGCGGCATTTTCTGTTCCTCAGGGACATTTCCAATTTACAAGGATGCCTTTCGGCTTAAAGAACGCCCCTTCCACCTTCCAAAGGCTTATGAACACCTGTCTTACAGGTCTCCAAGGAACCAGGTGTTTTGTCTATCTCGATGACATAGTAATCTATTCGTTTGACCTCATTTCGCTCATGTCCAACTTAAAGGCCGTCTTCGACAGATTTCGCAACTTCCATCTCAAACTACAACCTGAGAAGTGTGAGTTTCTTCGAAAAGAAGTTGCCTATTTAGGCCACATCATCAGTGAAGAAGGTGTCAGAACAAACCCTGACAAGACAAAAGCCGCCACTGAATATCCCGTCCCTAAATCTCCAAAAGACATAAAGTCATTTCGAGGTTTAATATCCTATTACAGACGTTTCATCCCTGATTTTGCAAAATTAGCAAAACCTCTTACGACTCTTTTGAAGAAAGATGTCCCTTTCATATGGCAGAACGAACAGCAACTCGCTTTCGAAACTTTGAAAGGAAAACTCGTATCCGCTCCAGTTCTCGCCTATCCTGATTTTTCACAACCATTTAATATGACGTGTGACGCGTCAAACTATGCTATTTCCGCGATATTATCGCAAGGACCAGTAGGCCAAGATCGTCCAATTACTTACGCGTCCCGCACGCTAAATAAGGCTGAGTGCAACTATAGCGTAACCGAGAAAGAATGCCTCTCTATTGTCTTCGGAACTAAAATGTTCAGACCTTACCTCTATGGTCACAAAATTGTGATACTATCAGATCACAGACCATTGCAATGGCTATTCAATTGCAAAGATCCAGGTTCGAGACTTATTAGGTGGCGCCTAAAACTCGAAGAATTCGAGTATAATATCCAACATAAAAAGGGAAAAATCAATACTAACGCTGATGCTCTATCCCGGTTCCCAGTTAATCCCGTCCAACCTAGGGAACCCGTACCTTTCAATCCCAATAACGAAGCCGAATTTCATCGAGAATTAGATGCTGATTTAATGGATCTCATTAGATCCCCACCTTCGTTTAATCCCGAAGAGACTATCGTCCAAAACCCTGAGTTCGTCGATCCTTACGAAGATATCCCTCCCTTACCAAATATAGATTTGCCTGATAACATCCCTGATCCTCTTAGGCAACAAATTGAGAATGAGGTAAATTTCCCTGGCCCTACCCAGGAAATGCCATCCTTACTTGATCCGGTCAAGAACCTTACCTACTCCTACTCAACCCCAGTTTGATCCTACACCATCAACAAGTGCAAATCCAGACATACCTGTCAACGATTATCCCACCTTTCTGAAAACAATGTCAGAAAAAACATTTAACACCGAAATTATAGAACATAATGAGAGTTTTATGAAATGTCCCGCAATCTATTGATTTAGATGAATCTAACCCTTACATCCAGGAAATCCTGATCAATCCTGAAATTTACGCAAAAATGCGCGACACTGAAAAATTACTTTTCCTATTTGAAAAACTCATAACAGGTAATAAAATATATTACCTACTATACTTTAGAGTCCATCATTTTGACCAAACAAAGTATCCCGAAATCTTCGAAACCCTAAAAATGATAAGAAATGAATTAGTGTCCATCGGGGACATAACTGAAATATTTATCATAATAATATAATATTCCCAGTTTCATCTGAAATCAGAAAGATATTACATGATAATCATGATATCCCTATAGCGGGCCACCTAGGATCTGCCCGCATGTTTAATAGACTCAAACAAACGTATTTTTGGAAGGGAATGCACAATGATATAGAATCGTATGTTAAGCAATGTAAAGCCTGTCAAGAAAATAAAGCGCTTAGGAAAATCAATCGATCACCCATGCAGATCACCAGCACTTCTTCTGAAACAGGTCAACGTATCTCTATCGATGTCGTTGGTCCACTCCCAGAAGCGGGTCCCGCAAAATTAAAATTCATTCTAACTTTCCAAGATGACCTTACTAAATTCTCGTCAGCATACCCAATTCGTAGCACAACTGCGGAAGAAACTTGCGAATGCCTCCTCCATTATATATCAATATTTGGAATCCCTAAAATAATCCTCACTGATCAAGGTACACTTTACATCAGACCTGTTCAAAAAGACATGCTCTTTCATGAAAATTAAAAACCTCTGGTCTTCTCCTTACCATCCACAAACTCAAGGAGCCCTGGAGAGAAGCCACTCCACCCTGAAAGAGTACCTCAAATCTTACATAAATGCGGAGACTAACTGGCCGCGTTATGTATATACAGCCATGCTAGCGTATAATACCTCAGTTCATACAACAATGCACTATGCGCCTTACGAATTAATGTTTGGTAATAAACCATTCATACCAAATTCCATCTATGATGATTCTTTAGGAACCACGTACCCTGACTACGTTCAGATGCTTCAAAACCGACTGAAGTATTCACGAGAGAAAGCTATGGAACTCATTAGAAAATCCAAAGAATCATCAAAAACGTATTATGACTCCCACACTCGACCTATGTCGTACAAAGTTGGTAATTACGTCTATCTCAAAAATCATCTCAGACTACGCAAGGCCCTCTCTCCCATCTGGAAAGGTCCCTATAAAGTAGTAAAGATAAACGGTAACAACACACTAACCTTGTCGATTAACCGACGACATGTAACTCACCACTATGACCAGGTAAAACCTGCCGAAGTCAGGAACCTGTAACAGAAATATAGTTAGTATATTAAGATCTAGGTTTACTTTTACTTTTATACATATTATTAAATATTAGTTATAGGTCCTTACGTTTTATTTTTATGATTATTTTTATTCAGATCTATTTTAGTTATACACATTTTTATTGTTAATTTACAGGGCTTTAGCACGAGGGCAATTCAGTACGGAATACCTTCAACCCATAACATCAAGCCCAGGCCTGTATTTTGACTACTAAGGTACCCTAAAAGCCCGTAACGGCTATCTCAAAATTTTGATACCATTAGATATCTCACATATTGATCCTCATATACAAAATATCGAAACAGCACTCGAAAACACCAGGTACTTGTGCAACCAAACCCAAATAATCGAAATAGATTCGTTTTTTCATACTAGGTTACAACCTTTGAGAGCACGATACCACGATTTAAGTAATGAATTCAATTATATTTCACACTTGATAGATAGCCGTGCCAAACGTGCCTGGATAGGGGGTATAGGATCTGTATTAAAACAAATTTTTGGTACTTTAGATGAAAACGACGCCCTAAAATATAACGACGCAATAGAGTCATTACAAAATAACGAAAAACGTCTAACCGCATTAATGCAGGAAAACATTTTAGTAACTACTTCAATTATAACTTTTTAAAACAAAACATTGAGCAAAAGATAAGGAAAACGAAATCAATCTAAATGAAGCTATTGACCATCTCTCGTTTAACTTAAAGAATATCTCTAAACAAACAAATGGATTACATATACTTTTCAAAGTAAACCAAATCTCAACTTAGAAACATCAATCCTTAATCTTAACCTTATCTTTTCAACTAGAAGATATAACTAACGCGATACTGTTCAGTAGTCTAAACATCCTGCATCCAGCGATTATAACAACATCGCAGCTATATCGAGAACTGGCCAATAACTACAGACACCTATCCAGGGACCTACAATTGCCTACTGTTTTGGATTTGAATAATATTCATTATATTTGAAGTATCTCTAAATGAGTTTGTTATTATGTAGATTATAAGATAGTGTTTGTTTTACAAGTTCCATTAGTTAGTGTTGAGGAATATACATTGTTTCATACTATTGCTCTACCTACACCCTACAGTTCTTTAGAACCAAATAAATTCAGTTTAATTATACCTAACAGTAAGTACATCGCAATGACCAAAGACAAATCAAAATATTGTAATTTCGACGACTTGAGTGACTGCAAAAGTGTAAGCCCAGGAACCCTTATGTGTGACGTCACGAATGTTTATACAACAGACGCGTTACCTACCTGTAAGAGTGAACTCCTGTCTAAAGTGATCAGAAACATACCTACACAGTGCGACACTAAATTTATTTATGGAAAATTAGACATATGGAAACCTTAACTAATAATAAATGGATTTATGTTCAGTCGGAACCTAATAAAATTTCTATACATTGTACTAAGTCTAAATTATATGAAACTAGTATTTTAGTCACTGGAATTATAACCATACCTGATGATTGTGTTGGACGTTGTAGAAGTACTACACTCATACCCAAATATACTCATAATATTATGTGAATATTATGTACCTGTCAACCATGTACCAAACTTCAATCTAATTAATGACTCTTGTTGCAACATTGTAAAATTTAATGACCTTATCAAAGATAATGTGTCTCCTATTCACTTACAAAATATCGATTTGGATGAACTTAAAACTAATAAAATTGCACTAAACTCATTATTAAATAATGTAAAAGAAATTAATAACAGCCCACACATTGTAAAATATGGAACACATTACTTTACTCTAATTATCGTCATATTATGTGTAATCTTATTGTATTTGTTTTTTGTAAGGTTTAATCGTTTTTGTAAACCCACTGACAACCAAATCCTTAAGTTTAATTTTAAATCCAATTCACCCCTTCAATCAACCCCTAGAAATACTGACTGTACGGATACACAAGATCCTGATTTTGAATTGAGCCCTATTGCTGCAATAAGAACCCAGATTTAATTTTGGAACTTAGGTAACAAACAACCCCATAGTATCCTCTTAACGAGGAGGTGTTATACCTATACTCTGTATACAGATATGATGACATCCTGCCTATGTCAGCACTCTCCTTTACTCCAAATGACCATCTATCCCTTCTCTCATCAGTCTCGGTTATTCATTCAAACGAAAAGGTTGTTCGAGGGTTCAATCCATGGCCGGCAATCATTGAACTTTAAATCCTGGCCGATTTATAGTCTATATAGAACGATAGTACTAACATAGTATACAGTTCCTCTCCCCCTTCTTTCATACTTCTTTCCTGCCCGATCAAGGCGTGTTTGTTTCCTATTTTGCTATCGACATCAAATCATTCCAAACAAACCAACCAACCAAACTAACAAGCAACAGCTGTTGTAGTTTCAAAGCTAAATGACGTTGATTTTTAAATTCTGGAAGTAATTTATATTTATCCTCTCAATTCCTGAACCTGTTATTTAATCTCGCAGTAATGTACAAGTGCTGTGTTGTGAGCTGTGCTAGTAAACGAAAGGACGTCAGTTTTTTTATGCTTCCGAAAAGAGAGATTGGACTCTTGGACTGGACTTCGATTGGAATAAAAGACTTCTAGGCCTGAAGTTTTCAAGATCTTCGCAAGCAGTATGATTGCGTGTCGAAAGCATTTTTAGAAGAGATTTCTCGCTTCAACTGGAGAGCACATGCCTATCCAACGTAATCTGCTGTTACCGAAATGTCTGTCTATTGGTGTTCTTCTGCTATAATCACCAGTAAGTACTTATTGTACCTACTTATCTTACCAAAATCATTAAATAATAATTATAATAATAATAATGATAATGTAAGCAGAGCTTGTGTTATAGGAACCAAGTGACTGTTAAACTACATAATCGACTGGCCTGTCAGCTCAGTTGGTAGTAGCCTTCTGTGCTCTAAGTTGAGGGTTTGATTCCCTCCCAAGATAAACAATTGTGTGAAAAGCATAGGTGTTTGTTCTGTATCTGGGTGTTATAAAGTATCATAAATGTATGTATTTAAAAATATACTCTTATAAGTATTCTATCAGTCATCTTGTCACCATAAATAGATGATGTTGTGTGCATTGTCTAGCAATATTTTTTACTTATACCTTTATTTGTAAATACATTAATATTATACATAGAAACACCAATAGAAACAACATAGAATGTTAAACACTCAACATTATTGCATTTGGTTATGTGTGCTTAAATTTCTTTTTTTTCTAGATAGTACTGTGATCATCATGTGATTACACACCATGAAACTACAACATTTGGCTCACACCTACTCCAAAGCAGATAACACCTAATTCAAATGTCAACATCAACATACCAGCTGTCCTCGGCTTGTACAGTCTGATAAGTGATGATGGTAAGAAGCCTGATGACTCTTGTCCCTTAAGAGATGGGTGGGCCATTGATATGAGATGCTACTTGTGTAGACACCCTTGCCGCATCCCATTACAGTCTGGGATTTCTCTTAGAGCTGGTGAGGACAGCTGCATGTGGGGAGGTGCTGAGGACCTGATAAGATGCAAATATGCCTTTCTTTCTTGAATTCAAGGCCGCTTCCGTGAAATAATCAAATTTTCTGGACCAGTTTGGCTATCTATAGATTGTTTTACGCAATTTAGATAGCTCAACTGTTTGACTTGTATTTTGTATTATTGTGTATTATTCTGTATATTTCTGTAAATAAATGTCTAATTGTATAATCAATGTGTTTATTATGATTATCAGGGTCTTTCCTTTGTAGATCAATCAAATATTTTAAAATAGTAAGCAATTGTATGCAAGCAAGCAAAAAAAATATACTCGGTCGAATGAATACCTTGCTGATGCTAAAAGGTTCATTCAAAATAAAAAAGTTATCTGTCATATGGGATAAGGTGAACAGGTATTGGACAGGATTTCGTCTATGGGAGTGCCCCGTCTGATGCGTTAGCATCCTATAGTTTGTGGTTCAATCCTAATTTGTATATTAAATAAATACTTCTTCGTTTTAAAATAGTTTTTTTTAATAACCGAATCCGTGAACGGCTTCTATCAGTACGTTAGGCAAGGCAAGAGGCATGTCATCATCACTTTTGTTTTCACAGATACCGGCATGTTGCTCTTAAATATGTCTTTTATGCCCCAGTATTTGTTCCAGGTTAGTTGTGTCGTTCTTTCTATTTCTTATTCATTGCTTGTTCGGTCGAAGCCGATCTGTTTGCCAAGGTAGACATATTCTTCTGTATATTTAATGTACATTTCAATACATTACAATATTTGGTACATTTCCAATAAATATTGTCCTTTTGGTTGTATTAAGCTTTTACCAAATTCCACATCCCGCGCACTTATTCCACGTGTAGAAGACGCCTCGCTAATGATTCTTCATCTTCTGAAGAGCAACTCGTCGATAGTTCCTCATTATCACTACTACTAAGACGAGTCGTTAATTTCAAATAATAAATAGTAGTTTAAAAAAAAATAACAAGCACGCTCTATATAGAAAACCAAACTAAAAATTAGAAAATAAATTTTAATAAATGTAAGTAAGAAAAAAATGTTTTATATATAAAAAATCGTCGGGTGCACGGTGTCAATAGTTATAAATATTTCATTGACAGATATGAGAAAAAGGATTATCATTTCGATAATATCTTAAAAAGCACCCCACGCTCTTTTCTTAAATAAAACATTTTTTTCTTACTTACATTTATTAAAATTTATTTTCTATTATTTAGTTTGGTTTTCTATATAAAGCGTGTTTTTTAGTTTTTTTAAACTATTATTTATATTCTACTTTTTAGTTTTAGGATAATCTTTTTTTTTTATTCGAATTATTGCATTGTCATCGGTCTGTGACAGGTGTGCAAAATTTGAATTAAATCTGGCAGTTTAGTTTTTCCGGATAAAAAATAGACCATATTCTATAATCCAAGTTACTAACTATATACATTTTAAGTTTCATCCAAATCGGTCCAGCTGTTCTTGAGTTATATAAGGTGTAACTAACACGACTCTCTTTTATAATTATAATATTTGCAGAGCTTTTTTTGCTCTTTATTATTAATAATAATAATTCCGGACATTTCACACAACATCATCTGGCCCCAAAGTAAGCAAATGTATATATTTACAAAAAAAAATGCAATGGAAAACTCGAGGCCTTTGCCCAGCAGTGGGACAGTACGGGCTAAAAACAAACAAACAAACATACATATTATATACATAGAAACATCCAGACCCAAGAGAAATACTTGCAGGTCATACAAACATTTGTCCGCGGCGGGAATCGAACCAGCAACCTCTTGCGTCTCAGCCGAGCCTAGGCCCACTGAGTCACTAAGGTCGTCGAGAGCTATGTTACTTCATGAAATTACAAACGAAGAATCCCTTCTTCTTTGTTTATGGCTTGTGACATAATAATGTAAATTTTGCCAGTGTCAAGTGTTTATAGTCAATTTGTTTGTTAAAGTCTTAGTCGATGGTCAATTGTCAATTCTAGACGTCACGTGGAATGGTCGTCTCAGTCTGCTGCGACATGAAAAAAAGAAAACGAACTATGCTATATGGCTAAACTTGATGTAATGGAAAATATTATCTTCTCCCTCTTTCCAGCTCTGGCATAAATTGGTCAGTCAGTCAGTCAGTTCAGCGTCAGTTGTCACTTTTTGGAATGTTTACATGTTGTTTACGAACTCAATAATCGTTTTAAATTGTAATAAATACTGATAGATAAGGTTTAAAAGGCTGCTAGCATGATAAACTTGAGTGTGTTTCTTATAAATTCCTGTTTCCCAGCAAAATATAAAGGTGTATGGCGTGTAATGCGAGGTAAGTATGTGGATTTCGTTCACAAAGAAAATATGGTAATAATCGGTTTTTTATGGCCAGATTTCCCCTGGATGAGGGGCGGTGAGTAGAATTATTAGTAGTAGAATAATTTTGGAACAAAATATTATTATAATAACAGTAATCTCAGTAAAAGAGGGGTGCATCGAAACGTTTTACAAACATCGATATTTTTTTCGATGCTATGATTTTTAGGTGTAAAAATGGGTGAAGATGGCAGGCAATGAGGAATTATCAATTGAAAAACTTAATGAATTAAAATTTGTTTGCAGAAAACATTTTGATGATAAAACCTTCCAAAAAAACAACACAGTTAAACAGCCTAGCCATGGTATAAAGAAGCATCAAAGGTTTGCAAAGCCGCAAGCGAATGGGTCAATTTTAAAAAGTAAAAATGTAATTTCTTATCTGATCGTTTTTTATTACAGGTATTATTATGATAATCAGGAAGAAGACGTACTTATAAAAAAAATTTTTTTAAATAAATTTGTTTGATTATTTTAATGACGTTTTATTATTGAACCCAAATCTATACTGAGCCTAGCACCTTGTTTTGTGGTGTTAAATGAAACTTCTGGAGTTTCATTTACCACCACAAAACGATAGTTAAATCAATACCACTTAGGAATTGCCACCGTGGGTAGGTCAGGTCATTCATCGATATCGATAAATTTTAAATGTTATCGCTAAACAGCCCTATTTCGTTTATGTTTGGTTGCCTATATAAGTGTACCTAAGGATTGACATTGACGTAAGTATTAGTCTATAATAATCTATGGTGTCCCGACTCTTCGAAGTTCAAATATTGCATACGCTTTGGCATACTCTTTGGGTCGTCTGTCACGGTCTGTTTAATTATTTATTACGAATTATTATTTTGTTTGATTTCACGCGTTTATCTATAAACAATTGTGATTTTGTAATTGTCTAATTGTAAACCGCTGACTATGGCTATGGATACTTCTGTCTGCCGAGTGTGTTTAGTTCGCAATGTTAGGATGCATTACATAGATGACATCCACCTCCTAAAAATGTATGAGAAACTCACCAATGCCAAGGTTCGTTGTCTTTTATATATTACTAGCGACCCGCCCCGGCTTTGCACGTGTGCAATGCTGATACTAAATATATTATTATTATTGAACCCAAATCTATACTGAGCCTAGCACCGTGTTTTGTGGTGTTAAATGAAACTTCTGGAGTTTCATTTACCACCACAAAACGATAGTTAAATCAATACCACTTAGGAATTGCCACCGTGGGTAGGTCAGGTCATTCATCGATATCGATAAATTTTTAATGTTATCGCTAAACAGCCCTATTTCGTTTATGTTTGGTTGCCTATATAAGTGTACCTAAGGATTGACATTGACGTAAGTATTAGTCTATAATAATCTATGGTGTCCCGACTCTTCGAAGTTCAAATATTGCATACGCTTTGGCATACTCTTTGGGTCGTCTGTCACGGTCTGTTTAATTATTTATTACGAATTATTATTTTGTTTGATTTCACGCGTTTATTTATCTATAAACAATTGTGATTTTGTAATTGTCTAATTGTAAACCGCTGACTATGGCTATGGATACTTCTGTCTGCCGAGTGTGTTTAGTTCGCAATGTTAGGATGCATTACATAGATGACATCCACCTCCTAAAAATGTATGAGAAACTCACCAATGCCAAGGTTCGTTGTCTTTTATATATTACTAGCGACCCGCCCCGGCTTTGCACGTGTGAAATGCTGATACTAAATATACTACAGAATGTCATTTTATGCAACGTTATCTAAGAGAATAACATAACCTAAGAGATAGACATATACCATCTCGGACTTTTTTGTAGACTTTTGTGTACAATACTGTTGTACATTATTTTAATCTATCTCTTAGGGTTCAGCCAGCGTTTGCAATATAAGCCCAAAAAAATGTGTTTATATACGACATCACATTAGAAACCTCTAAAATGATCAGTGTTTCTCTACTATATTATGCATGTATCATACATATAAACATTGCTCTTGTATCACTCTATCTATTTAAAAAAACCGCATCAAAATCTGTTGCCTAGTTTTAAAGATGTAAGCATAAATAGGGGCAGACTGACAGCGGGAACCAACTTTGTTTTATACCATGTAGTGATTTACTGGGTTGAGGTGGAAATGCTGCTGTGAATGAATTGGTACAATACAGCTTAAATCACAGTATTGGTATACATAAGCACGATTCTGTGCTCATCTCATCTCAACTCTCAACTCATCTGTGCAAGGCACATTCCACCATAGGCACATTCAGAGACACTAATCGTGAAGCCAAGCTTAGTACTTCTCTTTGAATCTCTTGTTATTTGATTATTAGGATTATATACCTATATTATTGGTGAATAGATTTGTATTTGTCTGATTACTCTGATCAACCTCTGGGAAAGCGTCAGTTCCACGATAGCTTCTAAAGCATCTTATCTTCGACGATCTCACCAGCCAGTGTATGGATCTGTAGAACATCGTAGCTGCGTCAGGTCAGGGAGATAATTATGTCAATTTGTGTAGGCTCAATTGAAATCTATAACTTTAGCTGATTGACTGCTATAGGCGCCATTTAGTATTCTGCTAATGAACAACGGGTCATATATTTTACAAATAACGGCAAATATTTTCTTTTGTTTGTTTATAGAGATACTTAACAGAAATAGGTTTTTAGTTAATTATCAAACTGTAATTGAAGCTGAAACGTAGATGGATTGAAAAGAACAATAACCATTGTAAATTAACAGAATTGAGGTTCTGCTCAGCTAGCACCAGTCATAGGACCACATTGAGTTGGTTAGCTTGTATGTTTTGAACATGTCTTGTCATGTTTAATAGATGCACTCTGGGCTCTATATTAGACATGGATATTTAAACAAACAGAATATTATTCAAGTTTTGTTTTATGCATAGCTAATTGGAAAATATAGTGCGTTTATTGAGATTTTAATTTATTGCATTACACATAATTTACTTTTGCAAAAGACCTCACTCTACTGACAGACATCAACATATACAAGAGTTGTACTATACTTACATTTTGATAAACACAGGTTTTATTCACATATTATTTTGTTGATGAAGGCACCAACACTGTTTCGATTCATCTAGAGAATCTTCATCAGGGTATGTTTGAACCGTGATCCTCTTGTTGTTGCTCGAGTTCACGGTCACACAGGTGTAGGTAGAGGGGGAAGCATTGCACCGGCAGGCAGTAACAAATTTGGTCTCATACTGGACCTTCGACTTCACCAATTGTGCCCTCAACATTGGGAACCGTCCAACATACAGCACTGGCTTTATCTCTAACAGGCTTCACATCATTACCATAATATGTTCCGTGCAGACAGGGTGCACAAAGTCCTTACATAAAAATACTGAATAGTTACCTACTTAGATATATAACCCTACTATTATCTATACAAACAGTGCCAATCACCTGACTGCTTGAATCAATCACATGTCAATGCTTTTGTGAATATATCAGTTAATTTTCTATTCAATTTTCTATTGTATTTGCATATTTCACCACAATCAAAACACTAGATTTTTAATAAAAGAACTAGAACTGATATTCCAGTCTCCACTACAAAGTCTTTAAACTCTTCTCATGTAATAGCAGAATCATTGTTAAAAGATAGTTTACCTGAATGTGTCACACAATTTTACATTGAACATGTGGACAATAACAATATTATCAAGGCATTCAAAAAGATTAATGTAAAAAAGACCACTGATCTCTGGGGCATTTCTGTCAGTGTTATAAAACCACTAATTGACATTATTGCTCAGATCTAGCTTTCATATTTAATCAATGTATTGACAGTGGAGTATTTCCTGATATAATGAAACATAGCAAGATCATACCTCTATTCAAATCAGGTAGTCATTCCGATCCTAGTAACTTTAGACCTATATCAGTACTTCCTACATTTAGTAAAATATTTGAAAAACTTATGCTAAACCAATTACAACGGCATTTTAATACCAACAATTTATTTGATAGTAACAATAAACAATTCGGAACAATTTATTTGATAGTAAAAATAAACAACAGTAAACAATTCGGATTTACAAAGGACGCTCAACGACTGATGCCGGTGTTGAGTTAATATCACATATTTTTGATATCTGGGAGGAATCACGCGATGCCTAAGGTATTTTTTGTGATCTGTCGAAAGCTTGTGATTGCGTTCATCATGAAACTCTAATCAGCAAACTACATCACTATGGTGTTAAGGGAGTTTCACTTAAGCTTCTTACATCCTACTTAAGTGACCGAACAGAACGAGTAGATGTAAATAGAAAGCGTTCTCCAGGTTCAATGGTAAAAATGGGTGTACCACAAGGATCAATACTCGGGCCATTCTTGTTTTTAATTTATATAAATGATCTACCTAAACTTGTAAAGGATGATCACGAGATTGTACTGTTTGCTGATGACACGTCACTTTTATTTAAATTAAAGCGACGACTTACTAATCTTGACGATGTAAACAATGCAATCTCTATACTTGTAACATGGTTTAACGTAAACAACTTATTACTAAACGAGAAAAAAACGAAATTTTTCGTTTTATACTGCCCAACGTTAAACAGGTGAAAGCTAATGTAAAAATTAAAAACGAAAAGATAGATCTCGTCGACACCACAGTGTTCTTAGGCATTATTTTAGATAATAAACTGCAATGGGGCCCGCACATAGATAAATTGTCGAAGAGACTCAGCTCTGCGGCATACGCTGTTAAAAAGATCCGTCATTTTACCGACGTAGATACCGTTAGACTCGTTTACTTCAGCTACTTTCATAGCATTATGTCGTATGGCATGCTGTTGTGGGGGAGTGCTGCTGATATTAACACCATATTTGTGCTGCAGAAGAGGGCTGTTGTCCTGTCCAGGTATTCTCTTTGTGTTTTTTTTCTGCAATAATGGGATTCCATCCGAGGAAAAGAGTTGATGTGATTGATTATTGTTTGCTCGGATTCAGGACTGGTCTTATTAATGGGATCACGAGAACCACGACCGTCTTTCCCTGTGAAATTTCCAAATTCATTCCTATTTTTCAGAGCTTCATTGACGGGCCCATTTGATATGCACAAGGTTTTGAGAAAAAACACTTTACACACTCCTACCTTAGTGCCGTTTTTGTTGAAATAGTATTCATAGCTGGCACATCGATGTTTATTATCCGGAATACCAGCGTTCAATGTTTTTGTCGACTTAGAAATAATCAGATGTAGTAAAAATTGTTTCTGTGCCCCGTAATCCTTGATCTTCCAGTAGTCTTCGCAGAGTTTAGTTCTTTCTTCTTCTGAAAAGCTACTTACACAAAGGTAACGGCATTTTAAGTCGCATTTCACTGGTTTAGGCTTCTTCGCAGGCATGGTATTTCCCTTTTTCCCTTGATAAGGTAAACAGTTTTGCTTATTAGTTTTAGCTTGATTTTTTTTCCATTTACTGGGGTCACTTTTTTTCCAACGCTTAGAATCGGTCTTATTATTTGCCATGGTAGCATTGGATGCTAATGTCGAGTTTTGCTGCACATTAGATTCTTCAGTTTCTATAGCTACATGGTCGTTGTTCTCTGAGTAGTTGGTTGAGACTGTAGAGTGTTGGTTGCCGTCGCATTCTTCGATCGATTGGATGGCTATAGAGTTACTAGAAATATTAGTATCGTAATGTTCCTTAGAATGTCCTGGCTGATCTGAACTCACCAGCTGGTTTCTTTTACTGTTGTTTTTTTTCGTTTTGCATAGGCCAAATCGTCGCTATCACTGCTATCACTTGAAGATAATCTAATCACCTGTCTTTTCCTCTTCAAACAACGTTTCTCGTCACTATCTGGATACCAAGAAACGCTAGAATCAGAGAAATTGCGAACAGGAGAACTGGCTAGGGGTTCGATACCGCTTATATTAGAATACGGACTTAGATACAGCATCATTTTCTTCAACAGTGGTAAGCTGATCATCGATTTCCATAGCCTCAGAGTGTGCTGACGAGACAACCTGTGGATCTAGTTTTGAATACAATCTCTTGGCTGAAGCATAATTTTCTAGGAACGGGTGTTCAACAGTAATGAGATTATCATCAGTGGTGTCCATAACCATGGGAACGGATAGTGGTGGCTTGATAGCTGATGGATCTATATATTTTGGGCTGAATACGACGGATTGTGGAGCAGATTCACAACAGTCCACGTTTTGAAAAAGATCGTCGATTTCAAAACTCTTTCCTGCTTCATTTTGACGTAGTGTTTCCTGAAATTAATAAATCAAAATAGTACGAGACAAACAATTCTAGCTATATGAAATAAATGGGTTGCATTCCACACAAACCAAGTATCGGTGTTGGGTTAAGATTGGTATCAAGTAGGTGCCCGATTTAAAAGCAAGGGCAGCAACGGGCACTCATTTTTTAAGTAGTTAGAAGTAGGTGAAGGTATTAGGTAGGTGCGGCTCTTTATTATTAGTATTTATTAATAAGATACATGATTACGTAAAAAAAATAGTAGGTAGGTAGGTACAGCCAGGCCCATGTGCAGCAGTGGCCTTCTCATGGATGATGCTTAAGAGATACGACCAGTGACATCCTAAAGTGAACTTAAGTAGCTTTTATCGCACACGCCATGTAGGTAGGTACCTACTACGCATGTACCTACCTACATGCAGATATCTACTAAGGTATTTAACAAAAACATTTACTTAACATTTTCTGATGTCACTGCCTGTACCTTCGTTTCGTCGACCAATGACGAAGAAACATTATTTTACATGACAAGCACGGCAGGTAGGTATGGAAAGGCAATCAAATCATCAGGCGAACAAAGCTCTTAATTAGTAGGTAGGCACGTTAGTCAGGCAGTTTTATAAACAGTATAGGTAGTACCTAGAACTTTTGAAATCCTGGTTTTCGTGACATTGTCATCTCAATAAGTACCTAGAAATGGCATCAAAACGTTGAGTTACAGAGTAGGTACAGTAAAACTGTTACCGCTATGAAACATTATTAATCATTAAGCGCTTACCTGAACAGCAACATCTTCTTTATTCAATAAATCCAAAATTAACTGTGCACGACTCATTGTTAATTCACATTTATTTAAAAGTGATAGAAAAGAAACAAAGACGCGTGCGCTGCAGTCAGATTAAGCGCCTCGAATGAAAGTCACCAGTCGCTCAGGTGGCGAAATCAAAGACATGAAACTCATTAATTGGCGCGAAAAAATCACTTTGCAATAATAAACGTACGGAGATGTTCTTCAAATAATCATCAAAATATGATACCGACAATTCGAAACAAAGCTTTGCGTTCCTGGTAATAGAAAATTACTAATTAAATAGTTTTAATGACTTATCGCTCACAGCTTTTATAGTCTAAACTATTGGAAACGTGGATCGAGTAGTTACTAAGTGGACTTAGTTAGTTTTCGCTTTCATATTTTGTGTCGAACTATTCATTCTAAAACTAACCAAGTTACTTTAGTTATTTTGAGAATAGATAAGGATTAGCTATGGGCTGTTATTTAAAAGGGGAAAAGTAATTAAGCCGATTTAGATATAGATTTGTAAATACTTCTATGATGAAAAAAATACTTAAGAAAATTAGGTAATTTTTTACTTGTGTAACTCAAAACATAAAATTATAAATTTTTTGCACATACTAAAACAAAAACTAGCATACTTATTGCCATAATCATAAGACTGAAATTTGCAGAAAAAATTGGCGATCTTGATGGCAAATTTGACTATTTTGCGACTTAGTGACTTTTCGCTCTACGGTGACGATATACGAAAATTTAATGTATACATAATGTATAATTTATAATTTAATGTATAATGTATATTTAATGTATACAAAAATATGCATTTATTTAAAAAAATTGCGATAATCATAGTATTAACACTAGAAATAAAGATAAACTCGCTGTTCTCATTGTTAGGCTCGCTAAAGTTAATAAGTCTTTTATAGGGCAATGTGTACGCTTCTATAACAAGGTCCCAAGCGACGTGTTAGATTTGTCGATTGGCAAATTTAAAAACGTAATTAAACAGAAACTGTCTATTAAAGCATATTATAAAATATCTGATTATTTAGATGACAAAAAAGCGTGGGATGAATCAGCTCCAACTCGACTCGGCATCCGTAACAAAATTGTCAAGGATCATACAAAAAAGTGTTAAGACCAGACAAGTTTCTTGCCGGATTCTTCTTGAACTAAGGTTAGGAGGAACCGGCACCTAGATTCACTAGCATGTAAGAAGACGATTCAAAGTGGTCCTTGTGATTTTATTGAATAAATAAATATTGAATTTTGAATTGAATTTTGATTTTTTTTGAAGAGTAAAACGAGATATTTCGGTAAGTTGTTGTATTATGCTTGTCTGGTTTTTAGGATTTGTGAATCGGACTATTATCTAATAATCTTATGCTATTACCGAGCTGTACACTTTGTTGTTTACTTGTAGAATCAGTTTGAGGTAACATTTCGTTTACAGTTTGATTACATTTCGTTACGTAAGCCAATTGTTCTGTATAAAGCTAGGTGTTTATGGTAGTTTATTTAATATATTTTTAATCAAGTTTTTACCCTAGAATACGATTGCGCAGTCATAAGGTACGAACAGGCGTAAATTAAGTACCTACATAATTTGTATTTTATACAAATTAATTGTAATTAAATTAACATCATAGAATTTCATTTTGCATTTTATATCAGTATGAACCAAATTTATAATATTACAAGTTATTACGAATAGGTATTTTTAATGACATGATATTTATCATACCTTGGTTTTAATGATGTTAATATAAATTTATACTAATTAGTTTGACGACCTCTGTGGCTCAGTTGACCAAGGTCCGACAGAAACGCAGAAACGAAGGTTGGGGGTTTGATTCCCGCTGTGGAACTAATTTTTGTATGATCAGCTAGTATTTGTCTCGGGTCTGGTAGTTTCTATGTATAATATGTATGTATTTACAAAAAATGGTATTAAAGTAGTATTTGAGTCATCTGGTACCCATAACACAAGATCTGCTTACTTTGGGGCCAGATGATACTGTGTGAAAGGTCCAGCATTATTTATTTATTATTTGTTTAATAGATCAAATAGCTTTCTGTTGAATAAAGGTCCAATTTGTTGTAAATTTTTATAGCTATGGTATAAGTTGCGACTGTATAATTTAGTTTTATGAACAGGTATTGCTAATTGGTCTTATGTCTAGAGTTAGGTTTTTATACATGTTCGAAAATACCGGTAACATATTGTTTTTAAAAAAACCAAACAGACCTGGTCTCTATGGTGTTAATTATATTAATACTCGTAGATATGTAAAATGAAATACATACCATAAATACATTGGACTGTTAAAATAATTAGCAATATTTAGCTAGTCGGTAGTACTATTGTTGCTGTTGACAACCTTGGGATGGATTGAACTAAATATAAAGTAATGATGATAATCAGAAGTGATTTATGATGAAAATGTAGTTTAAATACACATGTATATTAGATTGAAATATGTATTGGTTCCAGTTCAACACAGCAAAAGGAGATGGAATGCCGAACACATTGTGCTATGTTTGTCACCGGCAGCTGGAGAGGTGTCTTGGATTGTCTGATATGGCTCGAAAAGCCAACAAAATCCTTCAAACGCTGCTGTATAATGATGTAAGATCCACTTATTCTATTGGCTGGTATCACAGTAAGAGTATAATTTAAAAGAAATGTCTTTAACTTTCTCTTTATCTAGAAGGTTGATTATAATTATGTAACATATTTGCTTTAGCGTTATATATAAGCACCAGTTCAAATAAGTGCTTTGTAATAACAAGAAGGAAATTTCGATAACCTTAATACAGTCTATCATATGACAGTATTTTGACGTGCTTCTGACTAACCCTATGCTTGCAGTTCTGTCTGATATATAAAACAAGTCTGAGAAGTCTACTAGACCTACTGAAGGATTTGAAGTTACTCTGTAATACTGTTATATCTTTTTAGGAAACACATACTACGCTTACAATGCCATCTCTGGGAGTAAAGTATGACCTAATTGTGGCTCCTACACAGCACGTTTCGGTAAATATCTATTCCAACACATCAAGTGCCTCTCCTGTCACTGTCAAGGTGCAGCAAGTAATCGTGAACGAAAAAGAAACAGCTCAAAATCAACAAGTTCATGATGAAGGATTGATATTGGAGACACTAGATGAAGCATTGATTTTGGAGACACTGAACACACCAATTTCAACAGATGGAGATGTTGAAATTGGTGATGACTCGGATAATTCAGAACCATCTGTAAAAACGGTCAACAATCCGACGACCCTAAGCTTCTATTGCGACATTTGCAATAAAAAAATGAACACTAAACATCTATTGGTTAAACATTTACAGTTTCACGCTAAAATTAAGGCTGGAGAAAAGCAATATTCTCGCCCAAAGTTTGATTCATTTATGAATAAAAAACTTCCGTTCAAAAAAATACAAAGTAACAATTGGGGAAGGTCATATTCCTGTGTCAAATGTAAGAAAACATTCATGCGAAATTCCAGTTTGAAAAGTCATATGCGCATTCACATGGGAGAAAAGCTCTATTCCTGCAAAAGCTGTAGTAAAGCATTTTATAATAAGAGTCATTTCATATCTCATATGCGCATTCACACGGGTGAAAAGCCATATTCTTGCAAAAATTGTGAGAAAACATTCACTCAAAAAATTAATTTGAAAAGGCATATGCACATTCACACGGGTGAAAAGCCATATTCTTGCAACAATTGTGATAAAACATTTACTCGAAAATTAAATTTGACAAGTCATATGCGCATTCACACGGGAGAAAAGCCATATTCCTGCAAAAACTGTAATAAAGCATTCACTCATAAAAGAAATTTGACAAGTCATATGCGCATTCACAAGGGTGAAAAGCCGTATTCTTGCAAAAATTGTGATAAAACATTTACTCGAAAATTTAATTTGACAAGTCATATGCGCATTCACACGGGTGAAAAGCCATATTCTTGCAAAAATTGTGAGAAAACATTCACTCAAAAAATTAATTTGAAAAGGCATATGCACATTCACACGGGTGAAAAGCCATATTCTTGCAACAATTGTGATAAAACATTTACTCGAAAATTAAATTTGACAAGGCATATGCGCATTCACGCAAGTGAAAAGCCATATTCTTGCGAAATCTGTGATAAAACATTCACTCAAAAATTAATATGACAAGGCATATGCGCATTCACACGGGAGAAGAGCCATATTCTTTAAAAACTGTAATAAAGCATTCACTCATAAAAATAATTTGACTAGTCATATGCACATTCAAATGGGTGAAAGCCATATTCTTGCAAAAATTGTGATAAAACATTTACTAAAAAAAATAATTTGACAATGCATATGCGCATTCACACGTGAGAAAAGCCATATTCTTGCAAAAATTGTGATAAAACATTCACTCAAAAAAATAATTTGACAAGTCATATGCGCATTCACACGGGAGAAAAGCCATATTCCTGTAAAAACTGTAATAAAGCATTCACTCATAAAAGTAATTTGACAAGTTATATGCGCATTCACAAGGGTGAAAACCCGTATTCTTGCAAAAATTATGATAAAACATATACGCGAAAATTTAATTTGACAAAGCATATGCGCATCCACACGGTTTAATAGCCATACTCCTGCCAAAATTGTAATAAAACATTCACATAAAAAAAAAAGCCGTAAAAAGCCGTTTTATTGCAAAAGTTGTGGTAAAACATTCACTCAAAAAAATCATTTGAGAATGCATATGCGCATGCCATATTGTTGCAAAGCCGGACCGTGATCGCTGAAGCTCTCAACTAGGGTCAATTAACCGCTTAACAAGGGAAATTGCCGAATGTTATTCCGATAAAATGATTCGATTGTGATATGAAATAAGAACCAACGATAAAAATCCACGTACCTTATTTTGAATGTGTAACACTCTGGAACCACGGTACCCGGGTACGGGATCTTCCTTAATGCACTAAAAACACTTATTTTCACTATTTATACAGGTTTTCCAAAATGCGATTCAGCGCGTGTTGTCTAGTCAGTTGAGTGAGTTTTCTCGAAACGATGGAATGAAATGTCGATTGTTCATTCACTCACATTCTATTATTAGGTTTTGTGAATTTGAAATGGCTTTCAAAGCCCAGTTGGACGAAATTTCTTGATGACAACAGAATATTCAACAGATGTTGAACAACACATTATAAAGCCTCAATACGAAACACATATTCTTGCTAAAATTGTGAAAAAACAATCACTCAAAAACATATTTGACCAAGTCATATGAGCATTTACACGGGTGAAAAGCAATACTCTTGCAAAATTTGTGATAAAGAATTCACTCAGAAAGGTAATTTGACAAGCATTCACAGGGGAGAAAAGTCTGCAAACCTGTAATAAATATTAATATGCTGTGTATTATAATGTTCTTACGTTCGAAAGTTGCAAAAGTAAAAAAAAAATTTCACAAGTCACATGCACATTCACACTGGGATTAAAACAAATACCTTTACAATGTAGAATAGTAATGTAACATGTTATGAAGGCTTGTAAAGTGAGTTTGACATGTCATATGCTAATTTAGACGGAACATAGGCCATGTCTATAAGGAGCATTGTAGAAGAAAGCCAGTGATTGGGAGCAATGTTAGATCCTGGAAGGCCTTTGCTGAAAATCAAAGATATTTAATGAGTACCTATGTCAAATACATTGCATATTAGATTTAAAAAATTGAATTTTATTCTGGACATGTTTTTACACCCTGATTTAAATGACAGAGGCCATATTACAGCTAAAAAACATGTAGGGACTGATTTTTAGTGATATTTCCTGAACATTCTTAGATTGCTTGATTTTTTTTATACATGTACAAACCTGTTTTGTTTTTTGGTGTATAGTGGTACCTACTAAATATAAGAGTAATCTTACTAAGAATCTTTTTTGTCATACTCGAAATAAGGTTACATTAGGTTCCTATTAAACAATATGGTCAGGCCAATTAGGCCGGGTACTGGTAACCAGGTACCATTTAGATTGTGCGGTTTTAACACTATCTTTTGATTAAATTATACTGGCGGCTTTTCTGATTTTTTTGATATATGTATGCATAGTGTTGGTGGGTGGAAAACGTTCGTTCCTATAGTCTTCAAGAAGGCAATTGAACACCACCTACCTCTATCGACTCCCGGGGGCAGGATGGCAGCTCCAGAAAGGCAAAGGCCGCAGACAGTTTGGATGGAAATTCAAGGTTAGCACGGCTATCCTAGGTTCAATGTTCTTAAAAAACGCACACTACACGGCAGTGAGCCCACAAACACAATGTAGTTGCTAGAACGTCTAGCTTTGAGGAAAATACACGATCACAATTGAGTAGACGCAGAACGTCTGCTCATCTCAACGCTCACAGTGTACCAGGTCAGGCCAGATTATTGTGCAGTGCAGACCTGTCAGCTAAACTGTAAGGCTAGTCGTCCATAGATATCTTTAGTTGGTACCATTAAGACTGGATGATAGCTGTCGGCCTCAGTTTATTATAGTTGTTAGAGGGCACAACAATCAGACCATGGTCGACGAACTCTGCATCAAGCAGCTTCAACCGTCTGACGTGTCTGTCGCGTCCTTAGCGGTAAAACTGCTCATTGTACATACAATTTCTTAAATATATTAAGTTCTAAGAGCTTATGGTAAGAGCTTGCATTATTTGTTGGATTCATGATATAATGATAGATCACTGAAGTGATCAACAATCAACTACCCAAATCTCAAATCTCCGTAGCTTGTAATTTTATAGGAAAACAATATATTATCTGAGATCTGTTATTTTTAGGATAACAATATAATATGTGTCGCAGCAGGGTTGTTTGCAGTGGGCATGTATTCTCGTTATGTTCCGACATGATAGGCAGTCTCGAGCAAATAATTGTACAGTAGTACAGGGTTGTATACATTCGTTGCGCTACGATTGGAGAGCTTGAAACACCACTTCGAATTTTCTTCACTTTTATTTCTTCTTTGTTCTTACTGCTGGGCTGCTACTAGACTGAATGCCAGTCGCTACAAATGGCTCAATATACATACAAATTGTCACCAAGATAAAGCTGCTCTCTGATTAGTGGACGAATAAGAAGCAAAAAATTTTAGCCAAGCAGTGAGCTTTATTTTGTCCTATACATTTTACTTTTCTGGTTCTGGGTCACGATCACAGTAGGTAAATCAAGCATTAAACTAACTTTTATTCTAGCAGTAAGTAGGTACACAATCAAAGTATTTCAATAAATCGTACAGACACGCCTTCTCGATGCGAGCTTGGGCAAATGCACGCCAGCTCTGAAAGCAGGACTCGTCGTGACATCATGCTTGCGTTCGTAGTTTCTTACGGCTTGAATTAGAAAGCTCGTAAATGTTATGGGAATCTGCGGTATGTTACATGCATTGATAGGTAAACATCTGTATGCTACGCTCTGTGTCACTCCCTTATAATTTATTGCGTTACTTGTTGGGGCAGTGCAGCTAAACTAATCTTGCTTGTACCTCCCTACCAACGTTAAATAATGACTTTGTAGGTAAGATTAACTACTAAGTAGGTACTAACAAAAGCAAGTCAAAAGTCCCTACCTGGGCACTATTGTACAATTAATTTAATTTGCGGCCGTGTAATGAAATCATGTACCTACCTACCTACCTACCTACCTACCGCATCCACTAAACTTGGAACAATCAAAGCAAATATAAACGCAGTAGGCAAGAGTAATAGGTACCTAAGCCACCAACCAACTGTGTTAGCTGGCAGCCCCAGTGCCGTCACTGGATTAAGGTACATAAGTGTTTTTTCATACAAACATTTTTCCTGTAGGGAATCGAACCCACAACCTCTTGCGCCTAAACCATATCTACTTGTCTGAAGTTTGAATACAAACATAAGTCCTCCGCCGGGAATCGAACCCGCAACCTCCTGCGTCTTAAAGTCTAGGTACTTATTTGAAGCCCATACCAACGTTTGTTCCACACACCGACATTTGCCGGTGTACTTGTGCATGGCTTGAAGTGGTTAGAATCAAATAGAGAGACCAACTTCAAGTCGTATGTGCTGCCAAGTACAAGGACGTATTTCTCGCACCCGACTTCTGGTCAGCAGGAGTTGTCTACTTGTCTACGGTACAGGGAAGCACCGCTTACGAAGAAAGTGCCCTGACTTTTTGTGTACCTAGTTCATAAGTTTATATGTATAAATCATAGGTTGGGGAAAAAGTTTTTTCGCATATATTTAGAAAATTCAAAACATTTTTTAATATAGTTTATTTACATTTAACTAAAGTATGTACCTAGGCACCATTTTGTTCGATAACTTTTTGCCATCTTGTAGTTAGGGGCATGATCCCATTGCTATAGAAATTTTGGGACTTCTGATCAAAATACCGCGACAAGTGGTTTTGGCAGTCCTCTCGCGATGTTAACCTGACACTGCCTAAAGAATTCTGAAGAGACCAAAAAACGTGGAAATCTGAAGGCGCAAGGTCAGTACTATACGGCGGATGCATTAACACCTCCCAGCCAAACCCTCTTAATTTTTGATGAGTGGCTAAAGATGTGTGAGGTCTAGCGTTATCATGATGAAAAACCACACCCCTTCTGTTGATTAATTCCGGCCGCTTTCTCTCAACTTCTTGCTGTAATCTCATCAGTTGTTCGCAGTAGAGTTCAGAATCGATGGTCCTGCCTGGTGGTAACAGCTCATAATGAATAATGCCCTTCCGATCCCACCACACACACAGCATCACCTTGTTGCGAGTTAACCCGGGTTTCGCCACAGTCTGTGAAGCCTGACCGGCCTTTGACCACGATCTTTTTCTATTTCTTTATCCTACGTGATCCACTTTTCATCACCAGCTATCAGCTTCTTCAAAAATGGTTCGGTTTCATTACGTCGTAATAAAGAATCACAAATCACACGGTTCATTAGGTTTCTTTCAGTGAGCTCGTACCCAAATATCGAGCTTTTTGTGTACTCAGTTTTTTTCAAATGCGCCAAAACTGTTTTGTGGTCAACTACCAGTTCTTCAGCTACGTAGTAACTACTGATATGCCGATCATGCTCCGCTTTTTCAAAAATGGCATCCATTTTATCCGTAATAGGGCGACCAGAGCGACGTGCATCTTTGACATCAAAATTTCCGGATTGAAAACGCTTAAACCAAATTTGTGCTACTCTCACACACACTGCACTAGGTCCATAAACAACGAAAATTTTTTTCGAGGCTTACGTTGCATTTTAACCTTTTTTGTAGTAAAATTTTAAAATGTATCGAATTTCTTCATAAGATTCACTCATCTTGACAGTACGAAAAACAAATAGAAATCACACATTTTCCTAATTTGAATTTGGAATTATGTTCTTTAAAATTTAAACTTTTTATGCTACCAAAACCAGCCAGATACAAATAGTATAGCCAAAGAGATTTTTTTACAAGTTCATACATACTTGTACGAGCCGGGTACTGATAAATGCCCTAGTGGTTTAATTTTCGGTCATATCGAGTCCTCATCTTTTCAGACATTTGTTGGCTGGATTGTTCGTTCGTTGGATTGTTTGTACATCGTTCAATTTGTTGCGAAGGTCACTCGCGTACTCTGTTATATTGCGCGGAGACTGGGGAGGAATACCTGTTATAAGGTCTGCTGGCAACCGTAGTTCTCGTCCAAAGTTCGCCGAAGCTGGAGTGACACTTGTACTGTCGTGAACTGCACTTCGATATGACAGTAAAAACGGTTAATGTGCTTGTCCCAATCGGTCTGCTTGTTTCCCACTACTTTTGCTAGATATCTCTCCAACGTTTGATTGAACCTTTCAACCATTCCATCGGATTGTGGCCGATAAGAGGTGGTTCTTGTCATATAAGTGCCCATCACTTGACATGTTTCCTGAAATATTTGGGACTCGAAATTCCTCCCTTGATCGCTGTGAATTTCCAAGGGTACTCCAAAACGACAAAAGACCTCATGGACTAACTTATCGGCTACTGTCGACGCTTCTTGGTTTGGGATTGCAAAGACCTCCGGCCAATTAGTAAAATAATCCATAACAACCATGAAGTACTTGTTTCCATTTTCTGTAGCAGGGAATGGTCCCGCAATGTCCAAATCTATCCACTCCCATGGCGCTCCCACGTTATAAATCTTTAATGCACCTCTGCTGCGTGTATGGGGTCCTTTCACTGCTGCGCAACTCCAGTCTTCCACATCATCTCTGCAATGGATCCAGTAAAATCGCTCACGTATCTTCAACAGAGTTCTCTTTACCCCCATATGCCCCTCGGAACATCCTTCATGGTAGAGTTTAAGCACTTCAGATACATGCCTTTGGAACAACCATTTGCAGATGACCGTGATCTCCGCGAGCATTTTCCCATTTACGGCACAATACTCCATCGTGGATAACCAGATTGTCCCATTGTGCCCAGTAGCTTTTTGTTGTTGTGCTCATTCCAGCCACATCACTCCATACAGGTTTAGAAGTTCCAGCCCTTATCCATTCGATGATTGCCTTAATATCTGAGTCATCCGTCTGCGCTTTCTGCAGGGTTTCCTTCCACTCATCACTTAGATCCGTGCTCAACATTCTGACGGGTACCACTTCTTTGGACTCTTGTTTTACACAATGTTTACATTCTTCTGAACAAGGTCTTCTTGACAATGCATCCGCATTACCGTGAGATTTTCCACTGCGATGCTCAGTTTCATAGTCAAACTCTTGTAGCTGTTCAATCCACCTTGCCACTTGTCCTTCAGGATTTTTGAACTGTAGCAGCCATTTCAATGCAGCATGGTCCGTAGATGAAATTTACGCCCCAGCAGGTATTTACTGAAATGCTGCAAAGTTTTTACTACTGCTAATAGTTCCCTTCTAGTGACACAGTAGTTTCTTTCCGGTTTAGATAAAGCTTTGCGGAAGTAAGCTATCACGATCTCTTGATCTCCTTTGCGCTGGGACAATACGCCTCCAATACCAGTATTACTTGCGTCTGTGTCTACGATAAACTTATTCTCGGTGTCAGGGAAACCAAGAATAGGTGTTTCACACAGACGCCGTTTTAACTCTTGGAAGGCAATGTCGCATTCTTTGTCCCAGCTGAACTGTCGTTTCTCCTCGGTGAGTTTATGCAAGGGCTTAGCAACATCAGCAAAGTTTTTCACAAACCGTCGGTAATAGGAACACAATCCTAGAAATGCTCGGACTTGTGTCTTATCTTTTGGGATCGGCCAATCCTTACCAGCAACGATTTTCTCTGGATCAGTTTGCACACCATCTTCTGAAATAACGTGCCCTAAGAATCTTACTTGTCGTCTGAAAAATGAGCACTTCTTAGGACTCAATTTAAGATTGGCTGCACGAATTTTAGCTAGTACACGTTCCAGATTTTGAAGCTGGTCTTCAAACGTACGCCCCACTATAACAATGTCATCTAAGTAGACAAGGCAGGCGTCTCCAATTAATGCAGCTAGTACCATTTCCATCAACCTTTCAAAAGTTGCAGGGGCATTGCACAACCCGAACGGCATTACATTAAATTGCCACAGACCCTTTCCCGTAGAAAACGCCGTTTTCTCCTTTTAGGGTCTATTTCAACCTGCCAGTAGCCGCTTTTCAAGTCAAGGGTTGTAAACCACTTCATCCTTGTCAATGTGTCCAGTGTGTCGTCAATCCTTGGAAGTGGATAACTATCTTTCTTCGTTACGTCATTAAGTCGACGATAATCCACACAAAAACGCAAGCTGGAAGAAGGTTCTATCACTCCGTCTGTTACCATTCCTTCAATCATAGCCTCCACTTTCTTTTCTCTTGCGACAGGTAATCGTCTTAGTCGTTGACGAATGGGTGACTCGTTACCGGTGTTTATGGTGTGCTGAACCAGCCCAGTCTTTCCAATGTCAGCATCATTCGAAGAGAAAATATCAGCATATCGATGTAACATCTTCTCAGCCATTGCAACTTCCTCTTCAGAAAGATCTTTGCGACAATCTTTCAGCAATGATGACGCATTGTAATTAACTGCTAATTTATTGTCACTGGATAATTCTTGACATCTTCGCATCCAGGTTACTTCTTCACAATTGCCCATTAACATTCCTTTCTTAATGAGATAATCCTCATTACTTGGGTTCAGTATTCGCACTGCTGAGATGGTGGTTGCCTTTACTAGAGTTCGTGCCACAATCCATGGTAGGTCATTGTCTAACCTTTCTATCAATACACATAGATTTTTCTCTGATGTTTGTAATAGGCGTACTGGTACCATAGTTTCCGATCTTGGAGGAAGCATAATTTCCTTCAAGCAGTAGACTTTTCCTCCTTCCATAAAGACTTCCTCTGTGCCACATTTTAGAATCCCTTGATTTACGTCGATCTCCGCGTGGTGTTCTCGAAAGAAATCCAAACCCAGAATGCACTCATCAACTATGTTGGCAATGATGACGTTGTGATGGTAAGTTGTCTCCCCTAGTTTCATCTCCACCTGCTTCTCGTCTTCAACGGATATGTGCTGGCCGGTTGCTGTCACGAGCTGAATTCTGTTACATTTGCGGGAAAAGTCCCCAAGAAAGCGATTCGCAAGTTGGGAACTCACTACTGTACGAGAAGCACCAGTATCCAAAGTCATTTTACAGGTCGTTCCATTAATTTGGCCTTTGATGATCAGGCTGTTCCCATCGTGGGCTTGTGAAATCGAAACTCTTGGTGCTTTATCAATATCCGCTAGCACCCGCCACGCAGTCCTGACGTTTCCCTGCTGCTGGGGAGCGGAAGTGCTCACCACCTGTCCTTGAGATCTGTCGTTACTCTTTTTGTTTCGTTTCGGGCAACTGGACCTCAGATGACCCTTTTCTCCACACCCATAACATTTCCAACTGAACTTTGGACGACCGTCGCAGCTGGACTCCACCACTTCTCTGATGTGATGTGCTCGAGTGTCCATCCGTACAACTAACACCTCCAAAGCGCCCATGCTTTGGAGGTGTTAACCCTTTGAAGAACGCCCAAGGCGTTCTTCAAAGACTCGTGATGGCCAAGTCTCACAGTAGCTCTGACTTCCAAGTCACGTATCCCATCAACGAATGCCTGAACCAAGTTCCCATCAATAAGTGCAGGTGATGATCTGAAAGCCTTCCGAACCAGCTTTTCTAATTCCAGGGCCCACTGCTGCAGGTTCTCCGAATTGCGCTGAATCCTGTCCTTTAATTGAGTGCGGAAAACATGTTCTAGATGTGCGTCACCATATCGAGATTCTAGTGCCTCCAGCAGCTGCTCATAACTCACGTTACTTCGAATGGTCTCCAAGACATTGAGTGCTTGGTCACGCAAGGCTAATGTTAGTGCAGTCATAGCCTGCGACTTCGTCCATCCGTTTGCGTTTAGGACAGCTTCGAACTGAATTTTATAGCCGGACCACGAAGAACCTCCATCAAATGGTGGCACCTTAAATCCTCGCGCTGACGATGAAGAGACCACAGGAGCAATATCTCTATCTTCAGATTTCAGCAGATCCACAGCTTTTTTTACACTTGCGATCTGGGTTTTTTTGCTTCAGAAATCCGGCTGTCATGGTCCTGGATTTGCTCCTTAACTTCCTGAAGCTCTTTGCCAATAGCTCCATGCAGGTCCTTTATAAGGCGAGTCTGTTCCTCCTGCCGACGAGCCTGTTCCTCTTGCCAGCATTTCTGTTCTTCCCGTTGCTGGCGAGCCTGTTCCTCCTGCCGGCGAGCCTCTTCTTCCCGTTGCTGGCGAGCTTGTTCTTCCTGCCAGTGAACCAGTTCCTCCTGCCGGCGAGCCTGTTCCTGAAGCATCGCCATTAAGGCAACAAGGTCCCCTGCAGCAGGAGCCTGAGCCACAGCTGATGGTGGGACTCTCGATAACTCACCAGATGACTCCATCGTTGGTTGAAGAACCTGTCGAGATTCTTGTGATGGAGAACCTCCAAACCGCCTCTCATCCATTTCCTGTTGCCGCTGACTCCTTGTCCGGATACCGTCCGTGACTTCCTTTGGTAAAACCGGCATTTATTTATCTCCGCTTCTTACACCAATTTGTTGCCGGGCCGGGTACTGATAAATTATGAAACCGCTTGATTTTACCAAATAATAACTTTAATTTCAAAGTTACCACACACAGAACTTAATCCACTGATTCTACTAGTAAACTTTCCAATAGAACACAATAAGAGTCACAACTCTACAACACAACTGATAACACTTCAAAACTTTCGCACTTGTATCACTTGCTTAGCCGAAAATAGACTGACTGTATCCGCAAACCACCGCCGTATTTATACGAGCGTCGAGTGCGTCGCGCACAACCGCAACGCAACTCGAACGTTCGAGAACGAACCGGAACGCGCTCAAAGGTTCGCTTGCAATAGAGAGATATTGCTATCTCGTTCACTCTTATGCCTTCGATACGTGTACTTTGTAGGTTGCATCTACTCGATACCAGATGGCGTTGTAGGTGAATATTTAACGCGTCCACCTGCCAATAGATGGAGCTATGTATCCGGCGTAACAATACTATAATGCGAAAAGACTTTTACCCCAACCTAATATGTTAGTCTATAAGGTATTTATTTTCTATGGGCCCTTGTTATTGTATTTCATACACATAATTTTGTTGCCTGAAATAAAATTTAATTTAATTTAATTAAAATATATATGTTTTTATCAGTAGGTACGTATGTACCTCTTTCTTTAGCGACGCAATTATTAGGCATCACGTGTGGTAAGTACCTACCTTCCTACAAAAGTACGCGCAATTTCAAATGTTCTACTATGCTAAATAATCTAGGTGTCTGTTTTTACTTGTTTATGATCGTACAACTACCTAGGTGTAGCACCCTCTGCTTCTGACGTACTTACCTACCTAACCTACCACAAGTAGGTACCGACCGACCCACCTATCAAACAGAGTTCAAAAGCAATTCGACAACCGAGCACAAAAACAGAACAGCCAGAAACAGTCAGGAGGTTAACAACCTACCCACGAGGGAAGCCGCCTTTGTGCCGCAGTGGCCGTGGCCTGCCAGCTAATAATTTGGCACGTCACAACCAATCACAACACAACACACAATCAACCATCTCTTCATTTTTGTATGATGATCGGACATCACAGTCACACCGCCGCCGCGACAATCTTTACTTTATTTTACCTACGCCGAAGTAGGTACGCGGAAAGAAATCAAGTGAAATTAAAATAAAATCCATTGATATTCGCCGACATGCATAGGGTCCATTTTTTAACTAAATAATTACCGCCCGCGGAAATTATTCGCCGATATTCTTGGGGTATTTTTTTGAATAGATTTAGGTATGTGTCAATACGATTAGCGTTTGGAGCACTCATCTGTTGGCGATATATGCTCAGCTCAGCTGTTTGTACAATGGAAAATGGCGTTGAAATTATTTGTTGTTTACATTTCAATAAATCAAAAAATGTTAGATGTCAAGGAATTCATTATTAGGGCATTAGTGGAGTATTCTACAGAAAGTTCGCAATTATTTCAAGAGTTCAGCAAGAGTTATGATAAAGTTCCACTTATTTTGGCAGGAGCTTTTCCAGTTACCTATAATTTCAATTATTGTATGTTCTGCCAGGCGATTATAGAATTCTGATGGATCAAAACTTTGATACTAATCGTTTTCAGTTAGGTAGATACTATTAATGAATTGGTATTACGGAAGGTTGATGATGATTGTCATACATGCTGTCATAGAGTAGAAACCTCAAACCAAACAAATATGAAAGCGCAGGAGGGCCTTCATCAAAATTCATAATACTTGTCGTGGACACAGGGTGAAGAAGCAAAACCAAATCATTATTCTCCTTGTAACAGAAATGGTGTAATTCTTTCAATTACTTTTACTCATAGAAAATGAAGATTAATCATAATTTTTAGTACTCAAATCAACACTAATTTATTCCCGATTAACTTCGATTGGCTAGATATAAAGCGATTCGTCGCAAAAGTGGTGCGCTGGCCCCTTCTCGTCCAAGAAGTGTCAAAAACCAAATGGATGCCTCGCTACCATCGACACGACACGCTCCGCTAGAGTGACATTCGCAGGAGCACAGTTTTAGCCGATGTGTATACGTGGGTGCGTGTATTTAAACAGAGTAGCATGGTTTTAAGGCTTCACTTAGGTTACTCACGGCCCTATGTCTACAAATTTATTTGGTCTGAGATAGAAGTCCAGCGTACGTAATAGTAACACATCTTGTCAAAACTGATTTCAATTACGATCAAACTAATGATGGAAATTATGCCGATTGCTAATCGAAACTAATAGACATAGATTGTGTCTAAATATATACCATGAATAATCGCCATACTGTATGGCGATTATGGAACTTTTGACACAAAAAATCAATTGAATGTTCTGATGAAAATTAATAATTATCATTGATATTAGGTACCTACCTATGTTTAAAATATGGTACCTCATTACGTTTCATTGTTATGTTAATAACACTTTGTACCACAGTAACTATGAGTACCTAGGTAATATTGTACGAAATCAAAATATGTACCTACCTACCTAATACAAAATTTATTGTAGGTATGATTAACACAATCTTTTAAAAACAAATAAATAAATATAAAATATTGCAAATAAATTTATGAATATATTTATTTATTACATCAAGATGTATTAAGCCAACCCTGCATACGACAGGGACTTCGTTCCAAACGCGTGTCCCGCGGTACGTGTGATTCACCACAGCTTTTTACAAAACGGCATGAGCATTATTGCAGATGTGTACTGTGAAGAACTGGAGACAATGATGGAGAAGCGTGCACATCGGCAACCAGCTTTGGTCAATCGGTCATCCCCACTGCTCCTTCACGACAACGCGCGACCCCATACTGCACAACAGACAGTCTCCAAGCTGCAAGAGCTGGGGTTGGAAGCTCTCCCTCATCCGCCATACTCACCAGACTATTACTTTTTCCAAAATAACTAAAATAGACAACTTTTTAGTGTGTAAAAAATTCAATTCCCGAGAGGCAGTACAAAATGCCTTTGAAGAGTTTGTTGCCTCCCGTCCAGCTGATTTTTACAAGAAGGGCATCAATAAACTGCCAATGCGTTGGCAAAGATGCGTCGATTGCATGGGTGATTACTTTGAATAACAGAAATAAAAAAGTTTAAAAAAATAAGTACTCTCACTTATTCCATACAAAACGGCAATTTCATAGGTAAAGACCTAATATTTATTTCACAAACAAACTGCATATCAAAAAAACTAAAAAGATGTTTTATTCAATAATATCACAAGGATCATTTTGAATCGTTTTCTTACATGCAAATGAATCTACGGTGATTCTACGGAACAAATGTTTGATCTGCATGATCTGCAAGTGATCTGCAACAAACATAGGTACTTAAGTTTTATAATGTACCTAAATACAAGTTATAAATTATAAATCTAAAAACATTTCATTTCTATCACAAGCTGTGACATTTCCATGATTTTCGGCAGGTTTTGGTGAATTATATCAACGCTGTTTTCAGACAGGATATTAAGTAAATATATAGCAAGTGACATGGGGGCAAACTTAAGTAGGTTGGTCCTACAATTGGGCACCTCCAGCGTGGCGGGGCGGCGGCGCGCGCCCAAGTAGTCGTTGGGCGCACGCAGCCGCAGCGCCGCTAGCAGCGCCAGCTGGTGCAGCTCCCCGGCTCTCTGGGAGCACAAGCACCATGTACTTCACCAGCGCCACGTCTCTCCGCACCGATAGCTTGCAGTAGCCTACCATACCCAACACAAACAAACTCGGGTACATCAATGGGTAGTACGGATAAACTCCATACCTGCTCTTTTAAATAAAGAAAGCGTGAAAATTTATTTTGTATTTTTTCTACCATTAGCTTGTACCTACTTAGCTTCGGGGGGGTTCCATATGATGGCATTGGTTTCTAAGTGACTTCGTACAAGAGCATTATATAATATTTTTATAACATTTATATTTTTTAAATTCACACTGTCTAAGGTTTCTTCCCAGGTTTCTAAATGATTTGGCGCATATATTTAAAATGTGGCCGCGGAACCTCAAGTCAAGCACCATCTCAAAGCCTAGGTCTCGGACACTCGTCGTTTTCGGCATACCTACCCCTTCCACTTTGTATTGGTACTGCAGGGGCGCGCGCGCGCGGCTGTAGCTCATCACGGAGCACTTAACTACATTAAACAGTAGTTTATTGGCTTTACTCCATTCGACCACCCTGTCTATGTATACCGTAACAAACACCTTCAGGTCATCAGGCAAAGAGCAAGCAACCTGCCTCTTTAACTACCTCGGGAAGATCGTTTACCATAATAACGAATTCAAGAGGACCAAGATTGCTGCCTTGACTTACCCCTGAAAACGTGTAATACGGAGCCGATTGGTATCCCCCGCGTACTCCACATACTGCCGGCGTTCGCCAAGGTAGCTCGCGAAAAATTTGAGTAGGTGCGGCGTGAAGCCTATCGCGGAAAACTTCGACAATAGCACATCATTGTCAACAGCATCAAAGGCTTTCTGAAAGTCGAAGTACGCGCAATCCACCTGTCTGCCCGCGTCAACGGCCGGCCGGCGCCAGGTGCAACACGAACGACAGCAGGTTGCTAGCCGTACTGCGCCCCGGCCGAAAGCCGTGTTGAGCGTCGCTCAGGCGCGCGCTCACTTGCGAATAAATACATTTATGTAGTATTTTCAAATACCTTAGCAAAGACCGACAGCACGGCGATCGGACGGTACTTGTTCAGATCGGACCCTCCTCCTGCTTTCGGTGCCGGAATAACTCGCGTCGTTTTCCAACGGTCTGGATAATGACATTCGTTTAAACACAAGTTAACAATATGTAGTAATGGTGTCTCGAAAACTACTCGGCAGTCTTTAACTATATAGGGAGGTATGCTATCGGAACCAAGAGAGTGCTTTGGCTTTAGTGCACGAAGTGCATTGCGCACGTCATGGGCACTCAGCTGTGCGACGTGCACCCGGGCGGCCCCCGCCCCCGCGGGTGAAGCGCGCTCGGCCTCCCAGGTTCGGCCGAACCGGCCTGTACACAGAGTGAAAGTATGAGGCAACACATTCGGCACACTCTTCATCACTCAACTCCTGCCCATCTTTACTGATGCGTGTTTTATTACGCTTTGATTGTTTTTGCCTAATCAAGCCCCAAAAAGATTTCGGGTCCTTTTTAAAATTGATTTGTAGCCTCTCTTGGTAGGCGTCAAAAGTTTCTGTTAATTTAATTTTAACTGATGACCTACATTTCGAAAACTGTTCGTAATCACTTTGTAAACCTGTTGATTTATACATCTTATGAAAGCGCCTTTTACGCTGAATCCCTCGTATCAAATATGTATGTATTAAAAAAAAAGTACCTATATAAGTAGGTACCTACTTTTTTGTGGTATGTGGTACCCATAACACAAGCTTACTTTGGGCCGGATGCTGTGTGAATTGTCGGGGTTTTTTTATTTTTTTTTATTTATCCTCCTAACCCGAACAAAAAAAATCATGCAGAATCCGGCAAGAAACCAGTCTGGTCTTAACGCTTATATTTAGGATCTATGCTAATTAAAGCAAAATATGCCATCAAAAAACATTACTTGTAAAAAAACATCTCTCAACTCAGTTCCACTACCGTAAATAGTTGTGAGATCCATATAATACCAAGTTGGTTAATTTATACAGACTCGAAAGTAAGGACTTTCTTGTAAATACCTAGGTATTTTCAAAATAATCAGAAAGAAGAATGATTTGAAAAAAAAAGGTTTTATTTATTAAATTTTGTTTGGTTAACGTTATGACATTTTAATATAGAACACAAACTGACACAAACTATGGCATTAGTTTGTAGTTGGTTCATTAGTTTTTGAAAACATAAATGAGTTTTTACTCAAGATACGAGTGATGTAATGTCGATATTCCACTTGAGTTTATTGTCTATTAGCACGCCTTAATATCTAATCGACTCCACCCGAATCAGCGTGGAGCAGTTACATTTGACACAGCGATAATTACGATAACATGAGTAAGTATGAATCTTGACGTTAAGATCCGGTTCAGGTTTCCCCGCGGCCGTCAAACTGTAAAACTGTAACACACGTACTTGGTTTTGCTTGTATTTAGCGACAGCAGACTGTTTTCAAGCCTGATATATATGAGTAAAAGCGTTGGTCCCAGTGTGCTACCTTGCGAGTGATAGCGCTGCGTGCACCTATGGGGTACCATAGGTACACGCAGCGCTATCACTCTCATATCCCTCAACTCGTACTCGCTGTGTTCTTCCAGTCAAGTAATGTGATCTGACTGAAACTCATTCTAGTCTGGTTATTAAAACTGGGATGGAGTCAGTGTCAAATGCTTTCTAAAGATCCAGAAAGGCACCTATACTGTACCGTATGACTCCAGTCTCCCCTCCTACCTACCTACTATGGTTGAAGTAGGGAAAGACTAGTGATACATGATAGTCGTTTAATAACGATAAAACCACAGCAGTGTTGGTAGGCACACAAATATTTGTAGGACGTGAGTAAAGACGGCCTAATCTGTTTCCACCTCGTGCAGCGTTGTTATGAATGGTGCGAGCCGAAGGTGGTGGTTGACCCGAAATGGTGAGAGTCTCGTCCGGCACTAGGTCGCGCAGCGGACGAACCCGAACTCAGGCTGGGGTAGGTAGCAATCCAGTGGACAGGCGTTGTCGCAGTTATAGAATAGAAATTCTCTGTGTGGTTCCCTATATTCGGGAAACACCTTCACAGAATTTATATTTACTTAAATATGTTGTGAAAGAATAATTTATATAAAAATAATATTTCGTCAGTGGGCTAAGACGCACGCACTGGCGAAAAGTGATACGGGTATCGCTTGTTAGGTCTAGCAACCGACTCGCGGCCAACCGTCGCCGGAGTCGGGTCCGCCGGCCGAGCCTCAGCCCCCGCGCTCCGCGCGGCCAAATACCCCCGTACCATACTGTGCCTGATACGAACAAAACAACTTCCGAGGCGGAACACTGCATGACAGAAATACTACATAATTACTCGTACCTACTCAAGTATATCGTATGCAGCTAACAATATGTAGTTAAAATAAAATAGGTAACTCTTCGTTACAATACATGTTTCTCCTTCGGCTCCTTCGTTGTGTTAATTTGAGAAGTCAACTTTATTACTGCGTCCTCGGTAGATTTGCGGTCTCTGAAGCCGTATTGGTTATCAAAGCAGGTTGTTCTTCTCGAGATATCCCATCACTCTTCTTTTTACTAACTTTTCCAACACTTTGGATAAAGTTGAAAAAAGGGAGATCGGTCTATAATTGGAAGGGCATTTTTTCCTGCACCTTAAAAATTGGGCAAACGAAAAAAAAACAAAATTGGAACCATAGACAAATGATCCAATCCCGATACATTTTTGATAGACTGTATATCTGTTTATTACGTTACAAGGCTAAGCGCTGACCGATATCGATGAAATTTGGTACGGAGATGTATTATATATTCAGGAAGACCATAGACTTCCTTTGTTGGTACTACGCGTGTGAAGCTGTTGGCTCCTGCAAGTAAAATCAAGAAATTGATTGTTTCAGAGTAAGTTCATGGTGAGTAATCATATTCGCGTGCACACTGGAGAAAAGCCGTTCCGCTGCATCATTTGTGCCGCCGCCTTTAGCCAGAAGAGTTTTTTTCACAACTTATACACGTGGAGTTCACCTTAAACTTAAGCCAAAGCAGACGAGAGCTGTCATAATGAAATAATTATAAGTTACAGAAGTTCAGTGTTTTTATTTCATACTAGCTGACCTGACAGACGTTGTCCTGTCTGTTTTTTTTTTCATAAAAACCTTCTGACAATTACAAACACAACCGAAAAAGAATTAACGAAATCGGTCTAGCCGTTCACACGTGATGCCATGAGCAAGGGAAATTATATATATAGATATATTATACTATATAGAAATTATATATATAGATATATATTTATTATTTCATAATTCAGGCTCCCTGAAAATGATTTTAACGCGTATTCACGGCGTTCAAATCGCGATTTTATTTTCAGAACACATTCAAATAAAGAATTCAGAAAAAAGTTTTAATGGGTTTAATTAGCTTACGTTCCGCTTATTCGTGTAAGCTGTAAGTAAAATGACGTCAACTTTAGGAGAAAATAATGATGATTGAATATTTAGACATAATTTCATAATGAAATTATAAAACTAACAATCACATTACTAGCACCGCTCACAACACAGCACTTGTTGTACATTACTGCGAGATGAAATTAATAGTTCAGGAACTGAGATGATAAATTACATAGGTAAATAAGTAATAAAATAAAATAAAAAGCCTTTTATTTCGTGCAAATTTTACAGTTTTCGATAAGTACTAGAGTAAATAGTATGTGGAGTAAAAAGTATTTATGTCTACCTATTTTTTATTTTATTATTGTAAAATGATCGATTGTGTAATTGTTTTTTCTTTTTGTATAATAGTACATTATGGTACTAGTGCGTAATGTTGGTGATTACCGCTGAGGCGCCAAGAGAGCCGAGGACGGTAATCATCAATACACACGTGCAACATACGACGTTTTTCAACACACTTGTGAATAAAATAACAATAAAAACTCATTTTAATTAGTAAATAAAAAGTTTATTTGGAGAAACAATTAGTAAATGTGCAGTTAGTAAAATTATAATTAACTGTTTTTGATGGCTTAGCGGTCTCATCAGATAGATTATTTATTGAAATACTTTCATGTTCTATTGTAATTTGAGATGGCTCATTATTTGTGTAGGTAGGTGAAATCCAATCAATGGATGTACGTGGTGTTTCGTCAGTAGGAAGCGCCTCAGAATCAAGTTTAATTATTTTTGTGATTTTTGCACCAGGCACCAGTTACACCAAATATTAAAGCAACCTGAAAAAAAAGAAACAATAATTAAGTTCAACACACAACACAGGCTGAAGTCGCGTAGATATTTAAAATTAATTTAACTAACCTTGCTACCCAGATATTTGTTATCTGGAACATCTTTTATAAATTTTTCAATATCGTCAGACGATAAAACCTTTGATTTCTTGTTTCTAAATCCATCGGATAGTCTCTTTAAATAAGCTGACAAATTAGAGTATGTTTTTAAGTCCACTCCATTCTTTGTTCGGGCTGTACTTTTTAACATTGAGTATAAACACCACAAAGAGCTAGGTTTGTACTTAGAAGATAATTCTTTAAAGTACGCCATGAACACATTTTCTGAAAAAGACTGCGTATTCTTGCTGTTTTGCCATTTTATGAAATTTTGGTACGCTAATAGATATTTTTCCTTGGAGTTTTCAGGTAGTAAACTTTCCATAACGTTATGGGCTTCACATCTTATATCGGGAGGTGTACAACATAAATCATTTTCTTCGTAACTAGTACTTGTAGACATTTTAATTAATAAATAACTAAAATTTCAACAGTGAAAACGAGTTGTGAAAAATGATTCGCTATGGCGGGAAAAATTAATCAGTATTCCTATGCGCGTGACAGAATAATGGAAATTATACTCGTAAGAATTCAATAAAAATCCACCTGTTATTCAATTAGTTCACAGCTAAAAACACAGATGGTGTTTTGATAAACAGTTAAACAGTTTTATACTTATATTATTATTTTATAGTTGGTTTAAATTAACATATGCTTTAATAAATAATATTGTAATAAAAATGATTATACCATCACACACATTTGAGAACGAAATTAGGATTTCAGAACGAAAGTATCCAATGATTGTTATATATTGTAAATTTAATTGTTCGATACATACTTTCTTACTATTTTTCAGTTATTAATTAGTTTGGATTTATTAACGAATGTTTCACTTTATTATTTTCTGTTCTCTTTATTATTCTGATATTTACAAGTCCTTTATTTGATTGTTTACTAAATCGGTAAATTCGTTATAATTCTTTTATTAAGACATATATAGCAAAACTATGAATCCATTGTTTCATGAATTATATTTTAACATCTTTTTATTGTTACTACGTAAATAACTTTCATTATTATATGTTTCGGCGCGGTAGCTAATTTATATAGCTAACAGCGACTCCACTTGGGGATCAGAAACGTGTATAATTAACGAAAAGGATTAAAGAAAGACTGACCTTAATTCCACGCGCAAGGTACAGAACAAGTTACGATCACCTCGATACGGGAAACGTGGGTGTTCAATCCTTAGCCTGTAGGTAGGCTTAGAGATTCGTCCAAAGCCTGGTAGCGCTACTTCTGGGCTGATCTTGTTGTCCTTCCTTCTTCCTCTTCCTCTCTTGATGAGGTAAAACTATAGCGGCCTTCGATATCTATCGATTACCGACAGAAGTAGATGCGTTAACTTTACGTGTCACAAACACAATGGCGGCGCGGCGAGGATGAAAAGCTTACTGCTGGACAGCAGTAGCTTTATTGCTCACGAATGCGGTTATCACTACGAGATGGTAGCAGTACCATTAAATGTCAAAGTATAGTTCGAAATATAAAGATGGAAGTCTTGGAAAAGCGAGCTTCTGCTGAGCTCAACCGTCGGCGTTCGAGGCTGCGCGCAGAGTCTCACCGTGCAGGAACCAAAGGCCAGTTGTTAGAAAAAGTGAATTAATGCGGGTAAAAAATAAAAGAAAGGGCCATACGTATATGGCGCTAACATTATAATTAGATTCTTAATAGGCTTCTGTGATTGGTTGAATAATGAATATGGTGTGATGTTAGGAGGAACCGGCACCTAGATTCACTAGCATGTAAGAAGACGATTCTAAGTGGTCCTTGTAATTTAATTGAATAAAGAAAATTGAATATACTATGGTAAATTTGTTATTCTCTCTTCTTATTGAATTTATCCTTGCTTACATTTAGCTTTAATTCCTCATGTGAGAAGTAGGTATTTAACTTCAGTAATTTTACTAACTTTCATTATAAACTTCTAAATCTTGATATTAGGTGTAATATATTATACTTATTAGAGCAGGTATTTATATATGAATCTAACACGCGCGTGTTAGATTCCTATAGATACCTGCTCTAATTACAATAATATATTACACCTAATATCAAGATTTAGAAGTTTATAATGAAAGTTAGTAAAATTACTGAAATTAAATACCTACTTCTCACATGAGGAATTAAAGCTAAATGTAAGCAAGGATAAATTCAATAAGAAGAGAGAATAACAAATTTACCATAGTATATTCAATTTTCTTTATTCAATTAAATTACAAGGACCACTTAGAATCGTCTTCTTACATGCTAGTGAATCTAGGTGCCGGTTCCTCCTAACCCCAGTTCAAGAAGAATCCGGCAAGAAACTTGTCTGGTCCTAACACTTTTTTGTATGATCCTTTACAATTTTACACAACACAAGTACCCTCCTACAAAATAAAAACCATAAGGAATATAAGGAAACAATGACAGAGTAATTAACTGATACAAATGTATGTAGTTCACAAAGATAATATAGTTTTAAAGTTACCAAATAACCAAACAGAGAATAACACAAAAAGTTAACGGTACACATATTAAATACACACAAATATATTTTAGTACAATATTATTGCAAGGCACTTATCTTTCTAGTTCGGTGGTCACTCCCAATCTACCCGTCTTAGGCTTTAACCTCGCCTTTTATACATTTTTGAAATATATACAAAACATCACACCATATTCATTATTCAACCAATCACAGAAGCCTATTAAGAATCTAAGTATAATAATGAAAGTTATTTACTTAATAACAATAAAAAGATGTTAATATATAATTCATGAAACAATGGATTCATAGTTTTGCTATATATGTCTTAATAAAAGAATTATAACGAATTTACCTATTTAGTAAACAATCAAATGAAGGACTTGTAAATATCAGAATAATGAGAACAGAAAATAATAAAGTGAAACATTCATTAATAAATCCAAACTAATTAATAACTGAAAAATAGTAAGAAAGTATGTATCGAACAATGAAATTTACAATATATAACAATCATTGGATACTTTCGTTCTGAAATCCTAATTTCGTTCTCAAATGTGTGTGATGGTAAAATCATCTTTATTACAATTATATTTATTAAAGCATATGTTAATTTAAACCAACTATAAAATAATAATATAAGTATGAAACTGTTTAACTGTTTATCAAAACACCATCTGTGTTTTTAGCTGTGAACTAATTGAATGACAGGTGGATTTTTATTGAATTCTTACGAGTATAATTTCAATTATTCTGTCACGCGCATTGCGATCAGCCACAGACTATAGGGATGAGGTTTTTTTTTTATTTTCCACGCATAGGGTTTGCGCCTATTCTGGCACGTACAAAATGGGGAATTTAAAGTTTTCTTTTATTACAGAAAAAACAAAATTTATATATGAGTGAAAGTTTTATTTATTAAACACGTACGAGTTAAAATTATCTATTTAAATAAAAAGTTGCATGAAATGAGCAAGCAATAGGAACATTAATTTATTTGTTCTATTAAACACGATCTTTTTTTGAATAAAAACTTTTTAATGAACAAAGCACCTCAACCAATAAAATTAAAAAAGAAAACTATAACTCACTAGTGAGTTATAGCAATGAAAAAGTCACAGTTTGAATATGGGTGTCATTCTGTGCCTAATTGCGGTGACCATAGAGCCACTTTATGAGCAAGTGTGTTGAAAAAATAATTTATTTTAAATTTTGTGGTTAAGTAGCTACTAATAATCTCTTTATTCCGTTTTTGCACGAACCCCTCCGCAGGTGAAGGCCTCCTCCAAAGATGATGATAATAATAATACCGGACATTTCACACAGCATCATCTGGCCCCAAAGTAAGCAGAGCTTGTGTTATGGTACCACATGACTGATATACTACTTATATACTTTTTTTTTGTAAATACATACATATTATACATAGAAATACCCAGACAAATACTTGCAGATCATACAAACATTTGTCCCGCGGCGGGAATCGAACCCGCAACCTTTTGCGTTTCAGCCGGACCTTAGCCAACTGCGCCACAGAGGTCGTCAAAGATAGCCAATGGTCTCGGTTTTGAGCTTTATGAAACCAGTTTAAACCTGCTGTCTTCTTAATATCATCTTCCCAGCGTGCGTAGGGTCTTCCTCGGCAACGCTTGCCTTGCGGTCCCTGCTATGACGTCACCCTATTGGTCCATCTTTGGTCTTGGAGTCTCGCAATATGTCCAGCCCATTTCCACTTTAATTTTTGAGCGTATTGCAAAGCATTCTTTTCCTTTGTAACATGCCTTATCCTATGTATTTTCTTTATGTTCAGCATACCACGTCCATCCCTCTTTGGCAAATGTTGATTTTATTTTTTATTTGGCTGGTAAAATTCCATGTCTGGCTGGCGTACTGTTATACCTATACTCTGTATACAGATATGATGACATCCTGCCTATGTCAGCACTCTCCTCTACTCCAAATGACCATCTATCCCTTCTCTCATCAGTCTCGGTTATTCATTCAAACGAAAAGGTTGTTCGCGGTTTCAATCCTAATTTGTATTTTAAATAAATACTTCTTCGTTTTAAAATAGTTTTTTTTTAAAACCGAATCCGTGAACGGCTTCTAACATTTGGTGGCAGCGGTGGGATCGGAAATCCCGAGTGTCCTTGTGAACGTTTAAATATCCAAAAAACAAGAAAATTAAAATAACCGAACTCAAATAATATCCAAATAGTGAAGTGATTTTACTATGAACATCCACCCTTAATTTTTCTATCGTGAAGGTTAAGTGATAGTGCATATCCATATCCAAGGCTGAATTATCCTGAAGGCCCAGTGCACACTCATATACTACGTCCTGATTGAAGACTGAAGCATACTTATCCTTGACTACCGGAAGAAACTGAAGACACTCCTGGAAATACGTGGGCACCCGCTTGCACCTGCGACTCCTGACCTGGTCATCATTACATCAAGTATCCTGCAACTCTACTTGTTCTGTGACACCCTGTCCGGTCAAACATCGAGATCGTCGCGTCGAACTTATCGTTCCGGAATGTGCAGATCTGCAGTATTCGCCGGTATCGTCTAAACGTTGCTAACATTGTAAGTCTTTGGTCATTGTTTTATTTAAGTTGAATATAGGGTTCTCTAAATAGCGAGTAAAATCCAGTACCGTAAATTAATAAGGTTGATACCTATGATTAGTTCTATCCGTTTAATTTGAATATGGGAAAGGGAGAACCTAGAACAGGGGAAGACAACAAACCAACTTTAGAAATTACAGAGCCGGAACCAGGCCGTTCCGATACATTGAAATATCCCCTAAGTTCTCCCTGACTTACTAGATCGGGTGCCTCAGCAATAACGATGGCTGAACTCGGGCTGAGCACCTTATTTAAATTCATCAAACCTTATGATGGTAGTCGGAAAACACTGAATTCCTTTATCGTAAATTGTAATAATGCCTACGATCTCGCTGCATTGAACCAAAAACCCATATTATTTAAATATATCCTAAGCCAACTACAAGGAAAAGCGGAGCTTGCCTGTTCAATTAAAGAATTCTCCTCTTGGGATCAGCTCAAAGAGTTTTTAAAAACTCAATTCTGTGAACGTAAACACTATGCTCACCTCCTTACCGATCTCCAAGAGAGCAGACAGGGCCCGCAGGAAAATGTGAGTCAGCACTCACTGCGCATGGAAACCTGCCTCTCACAACTTCTGACCGAAATAACTCTATCAAATTCAAAAATAAAAGAATTGCCCGGTTGGTGTGCGGCGATGGAAGATCTCGCCCTCCACCATTTTCTCATGGGTCTTTATCCTAGAGTGTCGAACATTGTGAGATGCAGGTCTCCCAAATCGTTAAATAAAGCCATTAATATTGCAATATCTGAAGAACGTATCCAGCAGAGCTTGTATAAGCGCCCAGCTACCGAGGCCAAAGCAAACCTCAATAAACCGAAGCCAAGTGTAACTCCAAACCCAACAAATCAAGGTAAGACTGGTGGCGGCGACTTTTGTCGCTATTGTAAAGCCATAGGTCATAACATCAAAGATTGCAAGAAACGAAATTTCTGCAATAATAAATTTCAAACCAAACCTTTGAATAATTTCCGCAATGAAAGAGTAAATCATGTTTGCGAATCGACGGAGGAGGAACTTGGCAATCCTCTAGATGAAGAATATTCACGAGATGATTTAAACGAGGTATCGTCTCGGGACGGTGCCGCTCGAGACAGTTTGTAGGTACTGGCGGCAAATCCAACATCCGGACTAACCAACCCCTGTTGGTTAACCAGCCCCAAACCGACAGTCCTAATCCTCAAAAGACTAACCGACAGGGTAACCAGCCCCGAACTGACAGTCTTTATCCTCAACGGACTAACCGACAGGGTAACCAGCCCCAAACTGACAGTCCTAATCCTCAACAGACTAACCAACAGGGTAACCAGCCCCAAACTGACAGTCTTTATCCTCAACGGACTAACCGACAGGGTAATCAGCCCCAAACTGACGGTCCTAATTCTCAACAGACTAACCGACAGGATAACCAGCCCCGAACTGACAGTCTTAATCCTCAACGGACTAACCAACAGGGTAACCAGCCCCAAACTGACAGTCCTAATCCTCATAAATCCGTATCCAATGTCTACGAGGTGAACCTGGATCTAACCAAAAGGTATTTACCACATACACTTCTAGACTCACAAATATCCAATATCCCTTTGACGTTACTTGTCGACTCTGGTTCCGCCATATGTCTTATCAAGAAACCCAGTATCCAAAATATCCAAAAGGCTGGTGAAGGAACCTATTAAAATAAAGGGCATTGACCCTGGCGACGTCCCAACCTCCACTGAAGGTCATTTCCAGTTGAAACTTAGAATATCTGATAAAAGACTTGTATCCCATAAGTTTCACGTCATGAATCACGAGACAAGCTTGCCATACGACGGTATCATAGGGTTAGATTTCCTCACAACATTTGGTTGTAAAATCGATTATACAACCGATACACTGAAAATAGGAAATTCAATAATAAAACTACACTTCTTTGACCCCTTCTATGTTATTCCACCTCGTACTGAAACGGTTATCGAATGTTCGGTGCGGGAATCTAGCTTGAAAGAAGGCATTATCCTGGATCAACATATATCCAATGATCTATTAATATCCAATTGCATCGTAAAGGTCAAGGAAAACAATCGAGTAAATCTAACAATTGCAAACGTCTCCGGACGCCCTATCAACATCAACTCGAATCTAAACCTAAAATTAGAACCCCTAGGTGTATGCACGGCACGGCGCGGCATCAATCTCAACGATTCTGCATCCGACCGCACCGCCGCGGTTATCGACTCTCTGAAGATCGATCACCTTAATAACGAGGAATCTGACTCTCTCCTAGAACTTTGCTCTCAATACTCTGATATTTTCTATCTACCAAACGATCAACTGCCTTATAATTCCATCCTTAAACATGAAATAAAGACGAACAGTGACATTCCTATCCATACGAAATCCTATCGTTTCCCGGAGTGTCACAAACGTGAAGTCGAAACTCAAATTGGTAAAATGCTTAATGATAATATCATCGAACCATCCTCTTCTCCCTGGAGCTCTCCGATCTGGATTGTTCCAAAGAAGTCAGACTCGCAAGGTCAAAGAAAATGGCGAGTCGTAATCGACTATAGAAAATTAAACGATATTACTATTAGGGAAATATATCATATCCCGCAGATATCCGAAATCCTAGACCAATTGGGCAAAAGCAAGTACCTTACAACTCTAGATCTTGCATCTGGTTTCAAGATGCCTTTCGGCTTAAAGAACGCCCCTTCCACCTTCCAAAGGCTTATGAACACCTGTCTTACAAGTCTCCAAGGAACCAGGTGCTTTGTCTATCTCGATGACATAGTAATCTATTCGTTTGACCTCACTTCGCTCATGTCCAACTTAAAGGCCGTCTTCGACAGACTTCGCAACTTCCATCTCAAACTACAACCTGAGAAGTGTGAGTTTCTTCGAAAAGAAGTTGCCTATTTAGGCCACATCATCAGTGAAGAAGGTGTCAGAACAAACCCTGACAAGACAAAAGCCGTCACTGAATATCCCGTCCCTAAATCTCCACGAAGATATCCTTCCCTTAAAAAATATCGATTTGCCTGATAACATCCCTGATCCTCTTAGGCAACAAATTGAGAATGAGATAAATTTCCCTGGCCCTACCCAGGAAATGCCATCCTTACCTGAGCCGGTTCAAGAACCGCCATCCTTACCTACTCCTACTCAACCCCAGTTTGGTTGGTTTCCTAGCTTAGCTAGCTATTAGAAAACACCACTCCCACTCCCAATAAGAGGAATTGCCCCGTTCTCGAGATATTTGAATAAATTAGTCATTATGCTCTTACCGTGACCTTGTATTATTCTTTTTGATCATCATCAGCATTGTCATCGGTCTGTGACAGGTGTGCAAAATTTGAATGAAATCTGGCAGTTTAAAGTGGGTCAAAATCGCGTCCTAAGGAGTCTATTACAAACATACTAACATACAAACATACATACAAGTGAAGCTAATATAAAGCGTATAAAACCAACTCGTTGATGGCTGAAGTTCGGCCATGGTGAGCAGGTAATCGGCAAGCGCGGCAGCCGGCTGCCGTTTGGGGTTTTACGGAGTGACGTATGGCGCGATTTGGCGCGGTTACAGTGACACATGACAGGTTTTTTACGTTTTGTTCGCATAATTTTTGCAAAACATGGTAATCCACAGACAACAAATACGACTAATTTGGATATTATTTATTTAGTAACGGATAAATATTGATAGATGGCGCTAGCGGCAACCCGCGGCTTTGCTTTCCCCGTTCCCGTTCCCGTTCCTGTAGTTTTTCCGGATAAAAAATAACCCATATTCTATAATCATATTCTATAAAGTTACTAACTATATTCATTTTAAGTTTCATCCAAATCGGTCCAGCTGTTCTTGAGTTATATGTGGTGTAAATAACACGACTCTCTTTCATAATGATTATAATATTTGCAGAGCTTTTTTTGCTCTTTATTATTAATAATAATAATTCTGGACATTTCACACAACATCATCTGGCCCCAAAGTAAGCAAATGTATGTATTAACAAAAAAAAATGCAATGGAAAACTCGAGGGGAGGCCTTTGCCCAGCTGTGGGACAGTACGGGCTAAAAACAAACAAACAAACATACATATTATATACATAGAAACTTCCAGACCCAAGACAAAAACTTGCAGGTCATACAAACATTTGTCCCGCGGCGGGAATCGAACCCGCAACCTTTTGCGTCTCAGCCGAGCCTAGGCCCACTGCGTCACAGAGGTCGTCGAGAGCTATGTTACTTCATGAAATTACAAACGAAGAATCCCTTCTTCTTTGTTTATGGCTTGTGACATAATAATGTAAATTTTGCCAGTGTCAAGTGTTTATAGTCAATTTGTCTGTTAAAGTCTTAGTCGATGGTCAATTGTCAATTCTAGACGTCACGCGGAATGGTCGTCTCAGTCTGCTGCGACATGAAAAAAGAAAACGAACTATGCTATATGGCTAAACTTGATGCAATGGAAGATATTAGCTTCTCCCTCTTTCCAGCACTGACATAAATTGGTCAGTCAGTCAGTCAGTTCAGCGTCAGTTGTCACTTTTTGGAATGTTTACATGTTGTTTACGAACTCAATAATCGTTTTAAATTGTAATAAATACTGATAGATAAGGTTTAAAAGGCTGCTAGCATGATAAACTTGAGTGTGTTTCTTATAAATTCCTGTTTTCCAGCAAAATTTAGAGGTGTATGGCGTGTAATGCGAGGTAAGTATGTGGATTTCGTTCACAAAGAAAATATGGTAATAATCGGTTTTTTATGGCCAGATTTCCCCTGGATGAGGGGCGGTGAGTAGAATTATTAGTAGTTGAATAATTTTGGAACAAAATATTATTATAATAACAGTAATCTCAGTAATAGAGGGGTGCATCGAAACATTTTACAAACATCGATATTTTTTTCGATGCTATAATTTTTAGGTGTAAAAATGGGTGAAGATGGCAGGCAACGAGGAATTATCAATTGAAAAACTTAATGAATTAAAATTTGTTTTCAGAAAGCATTTTGATGATAAAACCTTCCAAAAAAACAACACAGTTAAACAGCCTAGCCATGGTATAAAGAAGCATCAAAGGTTTTCAAAGCCGTAAGCGAATGGGTCAATTTTAAAAAGTAAAAATTTAATTTCTTGTCTGATCGTTTTTTATTACAGGTATTATTATGATAATCAGGAAGAAGACGTGCTTATAAAAAAAATAATTAAATAAATTTGTTTGATTATTTTAATGACGTTTTATTATTGAACCCAAATCTATACTGAGCCTAGCACCTTGTTTTGTGGTGTTAAATGAAACTTCTGGAGTTTCATTTACCACCACAAAATGATAGTTAAATCAATACCACTTAGGAATTGCCACCGTGGGTAGGGTAGTCATTCATTGATATCGATAAATTTTAAATGATATCGCTGAACAGCCCTATTTCGTTTATGTTTGGTTGCCTATATAAGTGTACCTAAGGATTGACATTGACGTAAGTATTAGTCTATAATAATCTATGGTGTCCCGACTCTTCAAATATTGCATACGCTTTGGCATACTCTTTGGGTCGTCTGTCACGGTCTGTCTAATTAATTATTACGAATTATTATTTTGTTTGATTTCACGCGTTTATCTATAAACAATTGTGATTTTGTAATTGTCTAATTGTAAACCGCTGACTATGGCTATGGATACTTCTGTCTGCCGAGTGTGTTTAGTTCGCAATGTTAAGATGCATTACATAAAAGACATCCACCTCCTAAAAATGTATGAGAAACTCACCAATGCCAAGGTTCGTTGTCTTTTATATATTACTAGCGTCCCGCTCCGGCTTTGCACGTGTGCAATGCTGATACTAAATATACTACAGAATGTTATTTTATACAACGTTATCTAAGAGAATAACATAACCTAAGAGATAGACATATACCATCTCGGACTTTTTTGTAGACCTTTGTGTACAATACTGTTTGATCTATCTCGTAGGGTTCAGCCAGCGTTTGCAATGTAAGCCCAAAAAAATGTGTTTATATACAACATCACATTAGAAACCTCTAAAATGATCAGTGTTTCTCTACTATATTATGCATGTATCATACATATAAACATTGCTCTTGTATCACTCTATCTATTAAAAAAAAACGCATCAAAATCCGTTGCCTAGTTTTAAAGATGTAAGCATAAATAGGGGCAGACTGACAGCGGGAACCAACTTTGTTTTATACCATGTAGTGATTTACTGGATTGAGGTGGAAATGCTGCTGAGAATGAATTGGTGCAATACAGCTTAAATCACAGTATTGGTATACATAAGCACGATTCTGTGCTCATCTCATCTCAACTTTCAACTCATCTGTGCAATGCATGGCACATTCCACCATAGGCACATTCAGAGACACTAATCGTGAAGCCAAGCTTAGTACTTGTTTTTGAATCTCTTGTTCTTGTTATTTGATTATTAGGATTATATACCTATATTATTGGTGAATAGATTTGTATTTGTCTGATTACTCTGATCAACCTCTGGGAAAGCGTCAGTTCCACGATAGCTTCTAAAGCATCTTATCTTCGTCGATCTCACCAGCCAGTGTATGGACCTGTAGAGCATCGTAGCTGCGTCAGGTCAGGGAGATAATTATGTCAATATCTGTAAGCTCGATTGAAATCTATAACTTTAGCTGATTGACTGCTATTGGCGCCATTTAGTATTCTGCTAATGAACAACGTGTCATATATTTTACAAATAACGGCAAATATTTTCTTTTGTTTGTTCATAGAGATACATAACAGAAATAGGTTTTTAGTTAATTATCAAACTGTAATTGAAGCTGAAACATAGATGGATTGAAAAGAACAGTAACCATTGTAAATTAACAGAATTGAGGTTCTGCTCAGCTACCACTAGTCATAGGACCACATTGAGTTGGTTAGCTTGTATGTTTTGAACATGTCTTGTCATGTTTAATAGATGCACTCTGGGCTCTATATTACCATGGATATTTAAACAAACAGAATATTATTCAAGTTTTGTTTTATGCATAGCTAATTGGAAAATATAGTGCGTTTATTGAAAGTTTAATTCATTGCATTACACATAATTTACTTTTGTAAAAGACCTCACTCTACTGACAGACATCAACATATAACAAGAGTTGTACTATACTTACATTTTGATAAACACAGGTTTTATTCACATATTATTTTGTTGATGAAGGCACCAACACTGTTTCGATTCACCTAGAGAATCTTCATCAGGGTATGTTTGAACTGTGATCCGCTTGTTGTTGCTCGAGTTCACGGTCACACAGGTTTAGGTAGAGGGGGAAGCATTGTCACGGCAAGCAGTAACAAATTTGGTCTCATACAGGACCTTCGACTTCACCACTTGTGCTCCCAACATTGGGAACCGTCCAACATACAGCACTGGCTTTATATCTAACAGCCTTCACATCATTACCATAATATGTTCCGTGCAGACAGGGTGCACAAAGTCCTTACATAAAAATACTGAATTGTTACCTATTTAGATATATAACCCTACTAATATCTATACAAACAGTGCCATTCACTCAACTGCTTGAATCTATCACATGTCAATGCTTTTGTGAATATATCAGTTAATTTTCTATTCAATTTTCTATTGTATTTACATATTTCACCACAATCAAAACATTAGATCTTTAACCCGGCGAGCATGAGGCAGGGTATGTCATACCCAACGTGTCCTAAAACTATCGATATTTCGTAAAATATCAAAGTTTCAACTCTAGCGCGCTGAGTAGCTGGAGTGAGGGAAGTGGGGGAGGGGATAGTGGCGTGATCTTACTGCAGTACGAGGCGCTGGGCGAGTTATACGTGCGACAAGCTGTCTCGGGTAAGTTATACCCTGCCACACACTTAACGTAGTTATTTTCAAGTAATCTTTTTTATATGTTTTTGTGTTAATAGTTCATTTTGTGTGCATTTATTTATAGCCTTGGCAAGAAAATGAATAAAGAAGCTCGGGAAGAACGGATTAGGGCCATGTTGGAGGAGGTGCCAACTGATTCTTCAGACAAATCAAGCTCAGAAGAGGAAACGGATCACTGCAGCGAGCACGATGTGAATTCTGACACTGAACAGGAAGCCGATGATGACACATCTGTCCAGCGAGAGGTACACGTTGCAGCGGACCAAGTTCGCCGTAGCTCTGATGACTACAGCTCCAGTGATGAGGTACCAATATCTGCTATAAGTGCTATGTCTTCGACGTCAGGGCCCAATCGCAGCTTTTATAAATCTAGAGACGGGACAAAGTGGGCCAAAGATTGTCAACGATCTAATGTGAGGCTACGGTCAGAAAATATAATAAATGAGCGACCTGGTGTCAAAGCTAGTGCAAGGCATGCTGATACGGAATCTAAATGCTGGGATATTTTTATAACTATGGACATGCTGAATGAAATATTGACCCATACAAACTCCGAAATCTGCCGAACTCAAGCCAAAAGCCAGGATTTTGGATCCTGCGTTTACTACATGAAACAAACAACCATAAGTGAACTGAAAGCATTTCTCGGTTTATTGTACATAGCTGGCCTGACTAAATCGAACCGTCAGAGTTTGAAAGACCTATGGCGAACTGATGGAGCTGGTGTTGACATATTTCGTACTACTATGTCCTTACAAAGATTTTCGTTTCTTCAGAACAACGTTCGTTTTGATGACAAATCTACAAGAGAAGAGCGAAAACAAACTGACAATATGGCGGCCATGAGGAGCATTTTTCAGCAGTTTGTTCAGTGCTGCCAAAACGCCTATACTCCTAGCGAGTTTTTGACAATTGATGAGATGTTACTTTCCTTTAGAGGTCGATGCTTTTTCAGAGTTTATATACCAAACAAACCAGCCAAATATGGCATAAAAATTTTAGCTCTTGTAGATGCTAAGACTTTCTATGTTTTAAATCTGGAAGTATATAAGCCTTCGGGGCTTTATCAAGTTAGCAATAGTGCATTCGATGTAGTAGAAAGGCTTATTCAAATGGTGTCACGATCGCACCGAAACATAACGTTTGACAATTGGTTTACCAGTTACGAATTGATGCTCCACTTACTAAACCAGCATCAACTTACTTCCACTGGAACCCTCAGAAAGAACAAAAAGCAGATACCAGAATGTTTTACTAAAACCAACAGAGAACCAGGTTCTTCTCTTTTTGGATTCCAGAAAGACATCACAATTGCATCATATGCCCCAAAAAAAATAAAGTGGTGTTAGCTATGTCCACAGTTCACCACGACAACGCCATAGATGAAGCTACGGGGGAGAAAAAAAAACCAGAGATTATAACTTTTTATAACTCCACAAAAGCTGGAGTCGACGTAGTGGATGAATTGAGTGCCAGTTTTGGGCCTATCTCTGATTTATGAACATTTACAATCACGAAAAGACCAAAAAAACATTCCAGTTTATATTCGTAAGAGAATTTCAGGCCAGCTCGGTGAACCTGCACCTCCACCTGCGGAAAATATACCTAATCGATATGTGAGATATGGTGACTGTCCTAATAAGAAAGATCGCAAGACAAAACATTCTTGCATCACATGTGGTAAGCCTATATGTATGGAGCATGCGAAACTGTCGTGCCAAAATTGTGTTGATCTCCAATAAAGTTCCTGATTTTATTTTAAGCCAGAGAAGGGTTATTTTTAGTTTTTTTATTTAAGGTTACATTGTTTTATAATTTTAAACAAAAAATTGTTAACAATAAAACGTTATTTTGCTTGTTTAGTCAACTATTCAAAAGTTCCTATATTTTTCCTGTAATTTTGTTGATTTTTTCTTTGTCTAAATAAAGACTTTATTTGTCTAATTAAAATTGACTTTTATTTCTTAACTTCATTAAAAATAGTTTATTTCAACAACCCTAAGCTTGAAAATAAATATTTCCGAAAAAAACCCTACAAAAGAGTGCATTATAGTCTGGGTAGGGCATACCCTGCCACATACCTAATGAAACTTTTTTGACCACATGCTCGCCGGGTTAATAAAATACTATTTTAATATCTATATGCTTTGTTCAATTGCTATTTTAAAAAGTTTCTGGCATATCTATTGCTCCTTTATTGTCCATGTAAAGAATACATTCCAGATCCACTATTTCCCCAAAATCCTTACATAATCCTTTAATATTTATTATGTCACATGTACTATAGTAGCTCCAGCAAAATACTCTGCTTTAGCTGTAGATAAACCCACACAGTTTTGCTTTCTTCAAAACCATCCTACCACATTACTATTAAAAAGAGTGATAAAACCTCTCATACTCATTCTATCACTGTGCTTTCCTGCCCAATCTGTATCAGAATAGGCCTCAACAATATATTCCTATTATGCCAAACTGAAACTTGTTGTCTCTTTTAAATAATGAAATACTTGTTTTAGACTTTTACTAGGTTTACCTTTAAGTAGTGAATTAGATATTATGCTGTACTAAATGCAATATCTGGTTGTGATACTGTAGCTAAGTACATGAAGCTTCCGACAAGTTGTCTGTATGGTACCGTTTCATCAATTGTATTAACACATGCCTGGAAACCCTTCAACATTGGTCTTGAGTCTTGATTCCATTTGCTTCTGGTTTTTTTGTTTTTGTTGAGTTATACCTAACATTTCTTTCTCCTTGTATTTCCACCCCAAGAAACTTATTAACTTACCAAAGTTTTTGACTTTAATTTCTTTACTCAATGCATCTATTAAATATTTTATACTAGCTGGTGCCCGCGACTTCGTCTGCGCAGGGTTAGTACTTCGTGTAATTCCAACGGTTTTTACAGCGCACGCCAGAACAGGTTGCAGATGGCAGATTTTTTTCCATTTACTTGACACTTATCATTATGTTTTGGACAATTCACACAATACCTTTATAAATTATAGCCTATGTGTTAATGTAAGCTATATTATTGTAAAGTTTCATTAAAATCCATTTGGTAGTTTTTGCGTGAAAGAGTAACAAACTTACATACAAACTTTCGTGTTTATAAAATTAGTAGCAGACCCGGCAAACGTTGTTTTGCCATATATCTTTCGTAAAATATATATATATATATATATATGTATATATTTTAAAAGTATCCTATGTTACTTCCAATACCTCCAAGAATATGTGTACAAAGTTTAATGATGATCGGTTTAAGTAGTTTTCACGTCAAAGAGTAATAAACAAAATTACATTCACATTTATAATATTATATTAGGGTTAGGAAGTAAGAAGTAAGATAATTTTTATGTCCTGTAATAAGATTATCATCACCTACAAATATTATCATCCATACCAGAGAAGAACTTTTGAGAAGAACATAGGTATTTGTTCTGTGTCTGGGTGTTATTCTAATGAAACACGATAGGTAGCTTTCAACTGACTGACAATTTATTTGATACAGACAAACGGATAGACAAAAACAGTAACAGCATTGAACGCTAGATGGCGATAGTAGTACTTATTTGTATTAATTTTGTTATCTATTACCAATAGTTATAAAGTATCATAAGAATGTATTTAAAAATATAGGTATAAGTATTCTGTCAGTCATCTAGTCACCATAATACAAGCTATGCTTTGTTTAGGACTACTTAGTTGGTGTTGTATGCATTGTCCAGCAATATTTATTTAAAATGTATTATTATTTATATCTTATTATTCTTGTAGTACTTACAAAAAATATAATTTGATCTTTCTAATCTAATTTGTTGTCAAAATTACAAAGTCTATTGTATTTTAAACTAAGTAGACTTTTCTTAGGAAATATTTCAGACAAAGATAGTTTTTAATAAATTACATATTAAAAACTATCTTTGTCTGAAATATTTCCTTCAATGCTTAAATCATTTCCCTTGCTGTCTTTTCCTTTATGAGTAGTTTTAAATTTTAATCTTCTGATTTTGTTTCTCCATACAAAACTATTTGTCCGCCCCTGCCTTTGCAAGTTCAGACGAATTATTTCCCTATTATTGAATATTTTTGAGTCATTACACTCATTAGACCTTTGTACTATGTTATATTTAATGTATGTATTATTAATTATTTACGTATTATCTTTCAAAATACTGACTTGATTCTATTGGATGATAGAAAACTGTAATGGCATCTAGGAATTCTAGTTATCATCCATTTTAGTTGAATGTCCGTGTTATAAGGTGGTAAAAACAGTTTGATAATTGCAGAGTTAAAACGAGATATTTCGGTGAGTTTTTGTATTACTTGTCTGGTTGCTTGTCTGGTTTTTAGGATTTGTGAATCGGACCATTATCTAATAATCTTCTGCTATTACCGAGCTGTGCATTTTTTTGTTAACTTGTAAAATCAGATTGAAACAGAACAGAATCAGAAACTGTAAACAAAATGTTACCTACATTTTCTTTACAGTTTGATTACATTTCGTTACGTAAGCAAATTGTTCTGTATAAAGGTAGGTGTTTACGGTAGTTTATTTAATATATTTTTAATCAAGTTTTTACCCTAGAAATCGATAGCGCAGTCATAAGCATGTGCTACACGGTTTGAAACCATAGTTTAAAACAGATGTTTTAAACCGTGTAGATAGTGGTATCAAGCCAAATTTCGCATGACCTTTAAACGCCCTTGGTAGACAGGCTTGCCCAGCAAACCACTGGCAGAAGCGGTGGTTTAAAACTTGTTTAAAATCAAGCGTACCACAGTCGCGCCGCATCGAGCGCGGACGTATTGCGCGCAAGCACCGAATTATAGAGAAAGAACGTGAGGTTAACACTGAATTCATCGAGTTAATTCAGAGACCTACCCTGTCTCTGGAACTTAACGTGTAAGGAGTACAAAGACTCCACCCAAAAACAAATGTTTATAGGTAATAGTGCATTACAAGCATTCTGCACACGTCTATTCAGCACGAGCGTTTTAAACACACTGAATATGGGGTTTGTTTTAAACCAACCACTATTGTGAACCAACCTTTAAAATTACAATTTGGTCACTTTGGTCACATAATCTTTTGTTTGACCTTATTTTTTTTTTCTCTTTTTATAATTTGCACATAATGTTTTATGTATAGATAATGAAAAAGTATAGTGGGTTTATTAAAATTTATTAATTAATTAAACACACAAATTAGTTTTGCACAAGACATCCCTCCACTGACAGACATTGACATGGACAAGAGTGTAACTACAAAATTAAATCTGTACATGTACATACATACATATAGGTACATTTTTTTTTTATTCGATGCACTTAAACTATACAGATAATTCAGTAGGTATTGTACCTTTAAACCTGATAAGGTTTATCTAGGCACTCACATTCGTCGTAAATATTAAATAACAATAGTAATTATTGTAGCAGAAACTAGTATTACTAAACAATAAAATAAACTAGTATTAGTAACATATTGTTGCGCCCGATACATAGCTCCATCTGTTGACAGGCAGACACATTAAATATTCACCTACGCCATCTGGTATCGAGTAGATGCAAACTACAAAGTACACGTATCGAATGCATAGGAGCGAACGAGATAGCAATATCTCTCTATTGCAATCGAACGATTGAGCGCGTTCCGGTTCGTTCTCGAATGTTCCAGTAGCATCGCGGTTTTACGCGACTTATTCGACGCTCGTATAAATACAGCGGTGGTTTGTGGATGTAGTCAGTCTATTTTCGGCTAAGAAAGTGATACAAGTGTGAAAGTTTTGAAGTGTTATCAGTTGTGTTGTAGTGTTGTGACTCTTATTGTGTTCTATTGAGAAGTTAACTAGTAGAATCAGTGGATTTAAGTTCAGTGTGTGGTAACTTTGAAATTAAAGTTATTATTTGGTAAAATCAAGCGGTTTCATAATTTATCAGTACCCGGCTCGTAACAATACTATTACTAAACTAAAAGTTCCCTGAAATAACTGGGCAACTTGATGGCCAGAACAGTGGCAGCGTTGCATTGCCATGTTGCATGGCATTGCTAATTTGCTGATCAAAATAAAAGCCAGTATTCAGTATATTTATTTACAAAAGGCATGGTACAATATACATTAGGTAGAATCCTTACTAATATTATAAATGCGAAAGTTTGTATGTATGTTTGTTACTCTTTCACGCAAAAACTACTGAAGCGATATTGTTTATACATCAGAATGATGATCTGTGAAATGTCCGGCATTTTTTTATTTATTATTTGTTTAATAGATCAAATAGCTTTCTGTTGAATAAAGGTCCAATTTGTTGTAAATTTGTATAGCCATGGTATAATAGTTGCGACTGTATAATTTAGTTTTATGAACAGGTATTGTTAATACCTGTTCTCTAAAATATAGTGAAATTTTTATACATGTTCGAAAATACCGGTTACATATTATATTGTTTTAAAAAAAAACAAACAGACATGCTTTCTGTTATGATGTTAATTATTTTAATAGATATGTAATATGAAATACATACCATCTATTGATTTATGATGAAACTATAGTTTAAATACATATGTATATTAGATTGAAATATGTATTGGTTCCAGTTCAATACTGCAACAGGAGATGGAATGCCGAACACATTGTGCTATATTTGTCACCGGCAGCTGGAGAGGTGTCTTGGATTATCTGATATGGCTCGAAAAGCCAACAAAATCCTTCAAACGCTGCTGTATAATGATGTAAGATCCACTTATTCTATTGGCTGGTATCACAGTGAGAGTATTATTTAAAAGAAATGTCTTCAGCTTTCTCCTTATTTAGAAGGTTGTTTATAATTATGTAACATATCTACTTTAGCGTTATATAAAAGCACCATGGAGTTCAAACAAGTGCTTTGTAATAACAAGAAGGAAATTTCGATAACCTAAATATAGTCTATCATATGACAGTATTTTGACGTGCTTCTGACTAACCCTATCCTTGCAGTTCTGTCTGATATTTAAAACAAGTCTGACAAGTCTACTAGACCTACTGAAGGATTTGAAGTTACCCTGTACCCTGTAAATCTGTCATATCTTTTCAGGAAACACATTCTACGCTTACAATGCCATCTCTGGGAGTAAAGTATGACCTAATTGTGGCTCCTACACAGCACGTTTCGGTAAATATCTATTCCAACACATCAAGGGCCTCTCCTCTCACTGTCAAGGAGCAGCTAGTAATCGTGAAAGAAAAAGAAACAGCTGAAAATGAAGAAGTTCATGATGAAGGATTGATATTGGAGACACTAGATGGAGATGTTGAAATTGGCGATGACTCGGATAATACAGAACCATCTGTAAGAACGGTCAACAATCCGACGACCCTAAGCTTCTATTGCGACATTTGCAATAAAAAAATGGACACTAAACATCTATTGGTTAAACATTTACAGTTTCACACTAAAATGAATTCTGGAGAAAAGCGATATTCTCGCCCAAAGTTTGATTCATTTATGAATAAAAAACCTCCGTTCAAAAAAATACAAAGGCACAATAGGGGAAGGTCATATTCCTGTATCAAATGTAAGAGAACATTCATTCGAAATTCCAGTTTGAAAAGTCATATGCGCATTCACATGGGAGAAAAGCTATATTCCTGCAAAAGTTGTAATAAAGCTTTTTCTAATAAGAGTAATTTGACATGTCATATGCGCATTCACTCGGGTGAAAAAACATATTCTTGCAAAAACTGTGATAAAACATTTACCAAAAAAATTAATTTGACAATGCATATTCGCATTCACACAGGAGAAAAGCCATATTCTTGCAACAATTGTGATAAAACATTCACTCAAAAAATTAATTTGACAAGGCATATGCGCATTCACACGGGAGAAAAGCCATATTCCTGCAAAAACTGTAATAAAGCATTCACTCATGAAAATAGATTGACTAGTCATATGCACATCCACACGGGTGAAAAGCCGTATTCTTGCAAAAATTGTGAGAAAACATTTACTCAAAAAAATAATTTGACAATGCATATGCGCATTCACACGGGTGAAAAGCCATATTCCTGCAAAAACTGTAATAAAGCATTCACTCATAAAAATTATTTGACTAGTCATATGCACATTCACATGGGTGAAAAGCCATATTCTTGCAAAAATTGTAATAAAACATTTACTAAAAAAAATAATTTGACAATGCATATGCGCATTCACACGGGAGAAAAGCCATATTCTTGCAACACTTGTGATAAGACATTCACTCAAAAAATTAATTTGACAAGGCATATGCGCATTCACACGGGAGAAAAGCCATATTCCTGCAAAAACTGTAATAAAGCATTCACTCATAAAAATTATTTGACTAGTCATATGTACAATCACACGGGTGAAAAGCCGTATTCTTGTAAAAATTGTAATAAAACATTCACTCAAAAAAATAATTTGACAATGCATATGCGCATTCACACGGGTGAAAAGCCATATTCTTGCAAACATTGTGATAAAACGTTCACTCAACAAAATAATTTGACAAGTCATATGCACATTCACACGGGTGAAAAGCCGTATTCTTGTAAAAATTGTGATAAAACATTCACTCAAAAAAATAATTTGGTAATGCATATGCGCATTCACACGGGTGAAAAGCCATATTCTTGCAACAATTGTGATAAAATATTTTCTCAAAAAATTAATTTGACAAGGCATATGCGCATTCACACGGGAGAAAAGCCATATTCCTGCAAAAACTGTAATAAAGCATTCACTCATAAAAGTAATTTGACAAGACATATGCGCCTTCACTCGGGTGAAAAGCCATATTCTTGTGAAAATTGAGATAATTATAAAATTCATTTGACAATGCATATACGCTTTCACACGGGAGAAAAGCTTTATTCCTGCAAAAACTATAATAAAGCATTTTTTAAAAAGAGTTCACACGTTCACACGGGTGAAAAGCCATATTCTTGCAAAATTGTAATAAAACATTCATTCCAAAAAATATTTTGACAAGTCATATGAGCATTTACACGGGTGAAAACCAAAAGCAAAAATTTACTAAGGTAATTTGACAAAACATATGCGCATTTACAGAGGAGAAAAGACTGCAAACCTGTAATAAATATTAATATGCAATATATTATAATGTTCTTCAGTTTGAAAGTTGCAAAAGTAAAAAGCTTATTTCACAAGTCACATGCACGTTCACACGGGGATTTAAACAAAATCCTTTACAAGGTAGAATTGTAATGTAACATGTAATAAAGCCTTGTAAAGTGAGTTTGACCATGTTATATGCTAATTTACACGGAAGATAGGCCATGTCTATAAGAAGCATTATACCGCGTTATGCCGGGGTGGTTCGATTTTCGATACTTACGTGAACAACATATGTTTTACCTCTTTTAAAAGTTCAATGTTTTTCATTGAAGAAATGAGCAGCAAAGTTTGCTTCAAAACTGCACTTACTACAAATAGTAACGTCCCTAAAGTCAGTTGTTTATTGAACTCTGAGCGTGACCCCAAAATGAAGTATCGTTTGAGTTCACGCAACACAAACATAAAAGTTGCCTACATTGTGATGCCTCTGAGAAGAAAGTAAATTTTTGTGTTCTTGTTGAGATCAGCTGCAATTTTTATAAGAATCTTTATTCTTCTATCAAATTTTCGGATTTATTGCATTTAATTTTTGTTGTTAAACAAAAATTTGCAATGATGATGATGATAACATGTTCACAACTCTTTATTAAAACAACTTGATTTGGATCTTCATAGAAATTTATAGCATTGGGTAGGTAGGTATCTAACCAACAGTTTTCGTAAGTAGGTAAGTAGGTAGGTAGATCTTCATAGAAATTCAAAGCATTAGGTACCCAACCTACAACATTTTTCTTAGGTTGGTAGATAGATTTCTTATTAACATTTCTAGGCTACGTATCTATTAATTTGAATTTCTATGAAAAATCTTGTCTATCCCATATTTTCCCTTAGTTTTATCTGTCCACCTCATTGTGCGACTGTGTGAATTCGCGGCTTTTTGTCAAAGGTGTCAAACAAAACAGACAACCAATCAGAAGAGTTCAATCCACATAATAAATAATAAATCTCGGCTAATTCCAAAAATAGTACACCTTTGTAATAAGCCGACATTTATTATTTTGTCAGAAATTGGTTCCGTAGGTATTTATTTTTAGTCGTTCCAATTAAGACTTTATTTATTTTATTCATTAATTTATTTATTAATTCTGTCATTGGTTTTTTCTTGGTCACTCTGTGTTGAATTAATTTGTTTTGTCACTAGTTTTTTTCTGTATGTAGTCTTAACATGAGTCTAGTGATTAATGGTGACAGAACTAGAGTGGTTAAAGGATTCAGTGACCAAGAAAGAAGCAGTGACATGACTACATAATAAACTATATTATATTGCGTATAAACTAAGCAAAATAACTTCACTAAGAACCAAAGTAGTATTTACCAAAATGAATGTCATCATTGTGATTGGTTTGAATTTTCACATTAAAAATGAACCCTAAAAAATTGTCGGCAATATCAAAGGATTTTATTTTGCTTTAATTGATTTGATTTTTGCTCAGTGATTTGTTGTACGTCGTGCGGTCAACGTGAGTGAGTGACCATGTGTTTTTTAAACTCAATCATAAGTGCTTTGTGATGGATATCTAGGAGGTAGTACCTAGAATAAGTACCTACTAATCGTGTAATGTAGTGTTTGTTATTGTCAATTTTTAAAATTTTATGGATTCGCCAAGAACAAGACATTAAACGGTATGTAATCTACATAAGTAGTTGCTTCTTTTACCATAAAATTTCAAACATTCTTTTCCAAGAGACGAATAGGTAACTAGATTAGCCGCTGGATTAGTAGGTAGTTACTTAATAAATATCTACTTCGTTTTGTGCTACAAACGAAACAACATGGCTTGTGTGAATACCGCAGTCAGTTTGTATTGTAGGTACCTACATCAAAAGATACTTACCTACATACACCAACCTAGGTATCTAGCCTAGCTTAGCAGACAATTTGTACTCACGCAAAACTAGGTAGGTATGTAGGTAGGTAACGCACTTAGAAACATTGTTGGCAAAATAAGGGTTGTCAATTTTATTTCTTGAATGTTTTTGTATGGAAATCTGAAAATATTAATTCCTAGGATTTGTACCCCTACAACTGTTAATTTTCATGGTCGGAATCTCCTCGTTCAGGCTTAAAATACTAGTTTTTGAATTCCCTGTAGAAGAAAGCCAGTGATTGGGAGCAATGTTAGAGAAATCTGAGAGGCCTTTGCTGAAAATCAAAGATATTTAATGAGTACCTTATGTCAAATACACTGCATATTAGATTTAAGCCTATAAAGTTTGTCATAGCAGGTTATTGTGCAGTGCAGACCTGTCAGCTAAACTGTAAGGCTAGTCGTCCATAGATATCTTTAGTTGGTACCATTAAGACTGGATGATAGCTGTCGGCCTCAGTTTATTATAGTTGTAAGAGGGCACAACAATTAGACCATGTTCGACGAACTCTGCATCAAGCAGCTTCAACCGTCTGTCGTGTCTGTCGCGTCCTTAGCGATAAAACCGCTCATTGTATATTTACATACATTTTATTAAATATATTTTGTTGTAAGAGCTTATGGTAAGAGTTTGCATTAATTGTTGGAAAGGTGCTGAAGTGATCAACAATCAACTACCCAAATCTCAAATCTCCGTAGCTTGTATTTTTTTAGGATAACAATATAATGTGTCGCAGCAGGGTTGTTTGCAGTGGGCATGTATTCTCAATTTGTTCCGACATGATAGGCAGTCTCGAGCAAATAATTGTACAATACAGGGTTGTATTGTATACATTCGTTGCGCTGGGATTGGAGAGCTTGAAAAACCTATTCGAGTTTTGATCACTTTTATTTCTTCTTTGTTCTTACTGCTGGGCTGCTACTGGACTGAATGCCAGTCGCTACAAATTGCTCAATATATATACAAACTGTCATTAAGATAAAGCTGCTCTCTGATTGGTGGACCAATAGGAAGCAAGAAAATTTAGCCAAGCAGTGAGCTTTATTTTGTCCTATACATTTTACTATTCTGGGTCACGATCACAGTAGGTAAATCAAGCATTAAACTAACTTTTATTCTAGCAGTAAGTAGGTACACAATCAAAGTATTTCAATAAATCGAACAGACACGCCCTCTCGATGCGAGCTCAGGCAAATGCACGCCAGCTCCAACAGCCACCCCATCAAAGCAGGACTCGCCGTGACATCATGCTTGCGTTCGTAGTTTCTTACGGCTTGAATTAGAAAGCTGGTAAATGTTATGAGGAATCTGCGGTATGTTACCTGCATTGATACGTAAACATCTGTATACTACGCTCTGTGTCAATCCCTTATAATTTATTGCATTACTTGTTGGGGCAGTGCAGCTAAACTAATCTTGCTTGTACCTACCTACCAAGGTTAAATAATGACTTAGTAGGTAAGATTAACTACTAAGTAGGTACTAACAAAAGCAAATCAAAAGTACCTACCTGGGCACTATTGTACAATTAATTTAATTTGCGGCCGTGTAATGAAATCATGTACCCATCTACCTACCGCATCCACTAAACTTGGAACAATCAAAGCAAACATAAACGCAGTAGCCAAAGTTATAGGTACCTAACCCACCTACCAACTGTGTTAGCTGGCAGCCCGGTCCCGTCACTGGATTTAAGTACTTACTTAAGAGGCTTGTTACATTACGATCGTGATTTTTTAATAAAACGCCGATTTTTGGCGTTACCGATTTTACTTATTATATGGTGGAGAATAGTTATTAATATAGTTCATAGCGGCCTCGCTTTTTGTATATTTTTGTTATTTATTTATGTAAAGCCAAAACTCCAAAGCAAGTTTGCAAATAAATTGCGCGGAGGCACCTTTTCAAGCTCGTGGATTGAACGTCTGTACTATGAAAATGAAATAAAAAATATACCACAACATCTCTCTTATAGTAATTGAGTTTCTAGCGGCCTCGGAATTTAGAAATATATACAAAGTATCTACAAAAAAAATCCAATTCAAAACTTAAACTACAAAAAATGTTAAGAATTACCCGTAAATTTCTCCTTAGTACTATCGAGTAAATAATTTATATCAGAACAAACGTTAGTTCATAAGCAATGAAGTTGTGTACTTTTTTTTATATAAGATTATATAAAACTATAAATAAACGTAATTACAACTGCGCGAAATGCACAAAATAAATTATATAATGCGATGCGTGGGTCGCTCGAACTCAATACAGCGCGAGCGCTCGTAGACGTTGGACTTGTGTCGATTTTTTATGCGCCAAACGCGACTAGTGCGACTACGACATTTTGATCAATTTTTATATTGAACATTTATCAAAATAGAAAAACGAATGTTGGCTCGTTACATTTTTTTACGAGTCTTTACTTACTGATTGTTATGTTTAATTTTAGCATGGGTCAAAAAGGATCCGTGTATAAATCTGTTAAAAAGAAAAGATATGTACACTACACACACATTTAATAAATCAAATGAAGTAACAAATAAAAAACAGGTCATACAAATTATCGAATTATACATTTTATTTTTCAGAAATTTATTATAGTAATTGATTAAATATTTTTTTATTGTTTTATAATAGCTGTTGCTCGCGACTTCGATCGCATTTGTTGATGTGAAACATCTATAGGCTAGGGGTAAACCTAATTGTTGGCGTCAAAGTCAAAGTCAAAGTCGAAGTCAAGTCAAAAGTCTAAATTCTAAAGTCTAAAGTCAAAAGCCAAAAGCCAAAACTCAAAAGTCACTGCCACTGAGGCACATATTTTTCTTATTTATTTTTAAATATTAATAAGGAAATATTTTTTTCATTTCATTACGTCATGTCAGGCCAAAATGCCCAATGGACATATCCATAATACATTTCGTGTAATATCCAAACCAAGTTACTAAGAAATCAATAATATTATATTGTAGAAAGAAATAATATTGTGAGTACCTGTTTTATTAAATATTTTTTTTATGAAAACACTTGCTTACTTATTTGTTATACAAAACGTCAACAGACAAAAACCACAATACTAGCTAATATACAGTCTACACGAGCGAAGCCGCGGGCTGTAGCTGGTAAACAGCAACATAAATAAATAATAATAATAATAACAATATCTCAATATGTATGCAAAATATAAATAAATAACTCAATAATAGAAAAAATATCAAAATCGTTTACACGTTGTCTACAGCTGTGTCGTGAACTCGTGACCTCGAGGGAGCTGTCGCCGTGCTTCAATATACCTAATCTTTCAGAACGAATGTTTGTGATAGGCCTCTTAAGTGTTTTTTCATGCAAACATTTTTCCTGTAGGGAATCGAACCCTCAACCTCTTGCGTCTAAGCCAATGGCTTGTCTGAAGTTTGAATACAAACATAAGTCCTGCGCCGGGAATCGAAACCGCAACCTCCTGCGTCTTAAAGTCTAGGTACTTATTTGAAGCCCATACCAACATTTGTCCCACAAGCAACCACAGAGACACAGAGGTCGAAATTAAAATAAAAAAAATTCATCAGTAGGTAGGTTAGGCATCACGTGTGGTAAGTACCTACCTTCCTACAAAAGTACGCGCAATTTCAAATGTTTCTGACGTACTTACCTACCTAACCTACCACAAGTAGGTACCGACCGACCAACCTATCAAACATACAGAGTTCAAAAGCAATTCGACAACCGAGCACAAAAACAGAACAGACAGACACAGTCAGGGGTACCTACCTACCCACGAGAGAAGCCGCCTTCATACCGCAGTGTCCGTGGCCTGCCAGCTAATGGTTTGGCACGTCACAATCAATCACAACACAACACACAATCAACCATCTCTTCATTTCTGTATTATGATCTTCGGACATCATAGTCACGCCGCCGCCGCGACGATCTTTACTTTACTTTACCTACGCCGAAGTAGGTACGCGGAAAGAAATCTAGCGAAATTAAAATAAAATCCTTTGATATTCGCCGACATGCATAGGGTCCATTTTTGAACTAAATAATTACCGCGGAAATTATTCGCCAACGTTCTTAGAGTTAATTTTTGAATAGATTTATGTGTCAAAACGATGTTCGTTTGGAACACTCATCTGTTAGTGATATATGCTCAGCTGTTTGTACAATGGAAAATGGCGTTGAAATTATTTGTTTCAATCATTGAAATGATCATTTAAATGATAAATGTTAAGATGTCAAGGAATTCATTTTTATTATACCTACGCTTTATATTAGCTTCACTTGTATGTATGTTTGTAACCGACTCCTTAGGACGCGATTTTGACCCACTTTAAACGGCCAGATTTCAATCATATTTTGCACACCTGTCAAAGACCGATGACAATGCAATAATTCGAATAAAAATTCAAAAAACAAATCCGATTATTCTAAATCTAAAAAGTAGAAAATAAATAAGAGCTTTTTTTTTAAATAAAACATTTTTTTCTTACTTGCATTTATTAAAATTTATTTTCTATTTTTTTGTTTGGTTTTCTATAATAAAGCGAGTTTTTTAGTTTTTAAACTATTATTTATAAGGGCATTAGTGGAGTATTCTACAGAATGTTTGCAATTATTTCAAGTTATGAATCATAACTCTTGCCGAACTTTTGAAATAATCATTTATCATAACTTATGATAAAGTTCCACTTATTTTGGCAGGAAATTTTCCAGTTACCTATAATTTCAATGATTGAATGTTCTGCCAGGCGATTATAGAATTCTGATGGATCAAAACTTTGATACTAATTGTATTCAGTTAGGTAGGTACTATTGATGAATTGGTATTACGGAAGGTTGATGTTGATTGTCATACATGCTGTCATATGAGTAGAAACCTCAGACCAAACAAATATATAGAACGCGGTCAACTTAAATAAAGGCTCTAACCCGTGCTTTCATGTGAAAATACCCGCAGCCAACAACACACATACACCGAAATCGTGCTCCTTGCTCTTAGTATCTATATACCATCCATCTATATATATACCATCCCGCTTTAGGTCAAGTGCGTTCGGTAATATTATACTAAATTTCCCCCAAACTGATGATTTATACATAAAAAAGGTTTTATTTCAAGTAAAACGTAATCCTGTAACACTTTTTTGTCACTGAATATGTAATTTTTTTGTAAGATGTTTTTAGACGACGACATTACAGAAGACTTAATAGTAAAAGTATGTTTGCATATACTAAAAAGCACAGTTTGAGCCGATTTGTATACGTGGGTGCGTGTATTTAAACAGAGGAGCATGGTTTTAAGGCTTCATTTTAATTACTCACGGCCCTATGTCTACATATTTATTTGGTCTGAGATAGAAATCCAACGTACGTAATAGTAACCCATCTTGTCAAAACGGGTTTCAATTACAATCAAACTAATGATGGAAATTATGCCGATTGCTAATCGAAACTAATAGATATTGATTGTGTCAAAAGACACAAAAAATCAATTGAATGTTCTGATGAAAATTAACAATTACCATTGATATTAGGTACGTCTAAAATATGTTACCTACCTCATTACGTTTCATTGGTATGTAAATAACAGTTTGTACCACAGTAACTATGAGTAATATTGTACGAAATCAAAATATGTACCTAGGCACCTACTTAATACATAATTTATTGTATGATTAACACAATCTTTTAAAAACAAATAAATAAACACCTATATATATAATTATATTGCAAATAAATTTATGAATAGAAAAAAAACAATACATTTTGGGGATTCCCCATACTTAGAACTGAAACTCATAAACATTTTTTTAATCAAACCCATAGGTACGTGTGGAGTATCTATGGATAGGTCTTCAAATATGACATTGAGGTTTCTAATATCATTTTTTTCTAAACTGAATACTTGGCGCCAGAGAAACTTCCAAAGTGGTAAAATGTGTGTCTCCCCCTGTAACTTGTAAAATAAGAGAATGATAAAACTAAAAAAAACATATAATGTAGGTACATTACCATGCAAACTTCTACCGAAATTTGGTTTGAACGAGATCTAGTAAGTCGTTTTTTTTAATACGTCATAAATCGTAAACCGCAATTTACCTTTCATTTAATCAACTCAAATATAAAAATAAAAAAATAACATTTAATTTCGTAAACATAAACCTTATGCATAAACCGTAGACCATTATTTTCTAATAATAAATCTGTAATAAATAGATAATAAATGGGTGCCTAAGTAAATAATAATTATAAATCGCGCAGGGCGAGGCTTGATCGGTATCGCCCAGATGTACAAACAAAACTTCCATGGAGTTCATAAACAAAAATGTTTTATGCAATTCTATACTGCCATTCATGCAGAACGCTGGATACAGGACGTTATTACCACCTTGTCCAACTACGCGAGGAGGCACACAAATTGATAATAATTTTGGAAATATTTTTTGTCAAACTGGAATATATATATTAGCTTGTTTAGCTATCACAAGCCTATATGGGCTCGCATATAACTTTAGATTTAAATCCCATCATTTGGGTACCTAATTATAACGTTTACTTATCAATAACTTAATTAAAAAAAATACACTATTATTAAAACATCGATCAAAGTTACAACGAACTACAAGAACTTTTATATTATGTTACTTGCTGCTACGGAACCCTTCATGGGCTCGCACTTGGCTGCTTTTTATTTTGTATTATTATATTTATTTGTCTTTAGGTCAGGAAGAGCTACGGATATTTTTTATAAATAGGTAGCGAACTGAAATATTTACTTACAGTCTCTGTATATTTATGACTCACATTAATTGTTAAGTTTACTTGATTTTGTGTTTTTTGAATTGAAAACTTCTTTTAGCGCGGTACGCATATTTTTAGATGAGGTAAAACCTCTGGATTCGCGACACCGTTACCGTCTGGGGCGAGACGCAGCCGGCTGCCGCGCTCGCCCTATTTGATTATAAACCTTAGTTCACATGTTTACAGTCTATTTTTGTATGGAGAAGATTAGTGAGTTAGGTTCTTTGGTAAATTCTACATTCTGAACAAAAAATATTGCATCATCTGTGTTCGTTCAGTATTTGATTGGCAGTCGCCATAACTACTGATTTTGAAGTGGTTTATTACTAAACTCTAACGCGCCAAAATAAGTTTTCACTTCTGTCGGCACTCCCGGAGTGCAACCCGTATTTTTTCTATGTAATATTTGTATCTTGTGATTTCAATCGTACTTTCTAATAGGTCAATATCGACGTTTTCAACTAAATCAGTTATTAGATGATCCACAATATATAGCTGTTCAAGATTATGTGAAGTGGACGCAATATTTTTAATTTATTTAGTTTTAAGTTGCAGCCTATAACAGAACGTTCAGGTTTTTCAGCAAATCGGGTTCGACATGCAAACTTATGCGGCACGACGTCTTTTTTAAGTTACTCCAACTTAATAAATAATAGTTTAAAAAAACTAAAAAACACGCTTTATATAGAAAACCAAACTAAAACATAGAAAATAAATTTTAATAAATGTAAGTAAGAAAAAAATGTTTTATTTAAAAAAAGCGTGGGGTGCTTTTTTAAGATATTATCAAAATGATAATCCTTCTTTTCACATCCTGTCAATGAAATATTTATAACCATTGACACCATGCAACCCACGCTCTTTGGAGTTTTTAAGTTGGGAGTAACTTAAAAAAGACGTCGTGCCGCATAAGTTTGCATGTCGAACCCGATTTGCTGAAAAACCTGAACGTTCTGTTATAGGCTGCATCTTAAAACTAAAGCACTTTTACTGCACGTCCTCTCGCTTGAAGTGCACCTCTCTAATATTCGATTGGTGGTGGACTCGATTCGGTCCACCAACATCTTGAGACCACTAAGCCACACTTATTATATCTCACGGAGACGCAGATCCAATGCCCTCCCGACACAGCGTACCTCACATACCCAGGTTATACACTGTAGAACAATTTTAAGCCGAAAGCTGGTATTTGTCTGTTTGCTCGGGATGACATTTGTTGTCTGCGTCTGCGTGACCTTGAAGAGCCCGATTTCTCTATTCTTTGGACTTTGGTATATACCGGCCTAGATAAAGTAATCTACGCAGGATTGTACAGATCTCACATTGGAGACCTTGAGATAACCAGGTTGTTTAACTACATCTGTGAAGCAACCACCAGAAGAGTTGCTACCCGTTTGGCACTGCCCAAGGATCACGTGTAGGGTTACTATGAGTATGCTCCTACGGACGCGGGCAACTTTAATCCCCAAAACCTCCTCTCTTTTGATAAAGTCGGTTAAAAACAAAAGTAAAAACCGCATCAATGCTTGTCAGATACACAAAAAAACGGTTTAGTTAGGTACCTGCCTAAACAAATATAATATAAATATAGGATACATAAACAAAAAGCTTTTACATAAAATAACACTTTCCGTCGGACGTTAATAATGTGCATATTATTCTTACGATGTTGATAGGTTACTATAAAATGCGGGCCGTAAGTTTGATATTTCTGCCAAAATATTGAGAGCGGACCGCGGATCAAACTCACCCTGATGAAGATTCTCTAGATGAATCGAAACGGTGTCGGTGCCTCCATCGACAAAATAATACGTGAGTAAAACCCGTGTTTATCTAAATGTAATTCTATACCTACCTACTATATTTTGCGACCCTCCAACTACAGTAGGTTGAATAGTACGGTCTTAATACACTCATACCTACCTACATACGTATTTACTGCAGGTGCACACCAGTTCAGGAAGACCATAGACTTCCTTTGTTGGTACTACGCGTGTGAAGCTGTTGGCTCCAGCAAGTAAAATCAAGAAATTGATTGTTTCAGAGTAAGTTCATGGTGAGTAATCATATTCGCGTGCACACTGGAGAAAAGCCGTTCCGCTGCGTCATTTGTGCCGCCGCCTTTAGCCAGAAGAGTTTTTTTCACAACTCATACACGTGGAGTTCACCTTAAACTTAAGCCAAAGCAGACGAGAACTGTCAGAACTGTCAGACGAGAGGTGTCATAATTAAATAATTATAAGTTACAGAAGTTCAGTGTTTTTATTTCATACTAGCTGACCTGACAGACGTTGTCCTGTCTGTTTTTTATCATAAAAACCTTCTCATGACAATTACAAACACAACCGAAAAAGAATTAACGAAATCGGTCTAGCCGTTCACACGTGATGCCATGAGCAAGGGAAATTATATATATTATATATAGAAATTATATATGTATAGAAATTATATATATAGATATATATTTATTATTTCATAATTCAGGCTCCCTGAAAATGATTTTAACGCGTATTCACGGCGTTCAAATCGCGATTTTATTTTCAGAACACATTCAAATAAAGAATTCAGAAAAAAGTTTGGGTGGGAAAAAATAATGGGTAATGGGTTTAATTAGCTTACGTTCCGATTATTCGTGTAAGCTGTAAGTAAAACGACGTCAACTTTAGGAGAAAATAATGATGATTGAATATTTAGACATAATTTCATAATGAAATTATAAAACTAACAATCACATTACTAGCACCGCTCACAACACAGCACTTGTTGTACATTACTGCGAGATGAAATTAATAGTTCAGGAACTGAGATGATAAATTACATAGGTAAATAAATAATAAAATAAAATAAAAAGCCTTTTATTTCGTGCAAACTTTACAGTTTTCGATAAGTACTAGAGTAAATAGTATGTGGAGTAAATAGTATTTATGTCTACCTATTTTATTATTTTATTGTAAAATGATCGATTGTGTAATTGTTTTTTCTTTTTGTATAATAGTACATTATGGTACTAGCGCGTAATGTTGGTGATTACCGCTGAGGCGCCAAGAGAGCCGAGGACGGTAATCATCAATACACACGTGTATCATACGACGTTTTTCAACACGTTTTGTGAATAAAATAACAATAAAAACTCATTTTATTTAGTAGATAAAAAGTTTATTTAGAGAATCAATTAGTAAATGTGCAGTTAGTAAAATTATAATTAACTGTTTTTGATGGCTTAGCGGTCTCATCAGATAGATTATTTATTGAATTACTTTCATGTTCTATTGTAATTTGAGATGGCTCATTATTCGTGTAGGTAGGTGAAATCCAATCATTGGATGGAATCTTTTGTATGGAATCTTCTACGTATGATTCTGCTAAATTGCTAGACCGCCACACACCATGACGCTTCAAAGTCATTATATCAGCTCCAGAATTAGCCAGCAATGTAGCTGAAGTTCTTCTGAAACTATGTCCAGTGTAGCTCTCAACATCTGCTAAACCTAAAAACTTAGCGATTTCTTTAGGCATAGAACCAAATTTGGTTTATACCTATAGGCTGACAGGTACATTTATCATTCTGGTAATTTAGAAAGAAACGGTCAGTTTTTGCTTTTGGTGACCGCAAACTTTCATACTTCTTAACAATTTCATAGAATGGACCGTGTAAGGTGAATGACATCGGTATTTTATTTTTCGTGATAGGTATCTTCACTAAAAGCATCTGGCCATGGTTCTCTATGTTTTTTACGGTTATATTTGTTAATTCTTGTATCCTACAGGCACCAGTTACACCAAATATTAAAGCAACCTGAAAAAAAAGAAACAATAATTAAGTTCAACACACAACACAGGCTGAAATCGCGTAGATATTTAAAATTAATTTAACTACCCTTAGTACCCAGATATTGGTTATCTGGAGCATCTTTTATAATTTTTTCAATATCGTCAGACGATAAAACCTTTGATTTCTTGCTTCTAAATCCATCGGATAGTCTCTTTAAATAAGCTGACAAATTAGAGTATGTTTTTAAGTCCACTCTATTCTTTGTTCGGACTGTACTTTTTAACATTGAGTATAAACACCACAAAGAGCTAGGTTTGTACTTAGAAGATAATTCTTTAAAGTACGCCATGAACACATTTTCTGAAAAAGACTGCGTATTCTTGCTGTTTTGCCATTTTATGAAATTTTGGTACGCTAATAGATATTTTTCCTTGGAGTTTTCAGGTAGTAAACTTTCCATAACGTTATGGGCTTCACATCTTATATCGGGCGGTGTACAACATAAATCATTTTCTTCGTAACTAGTACTTGTAGACATTTTAATTAATAAATAACCAAAATTTCAACAGTGAAAACGAGTTGTGAAAAATGATTCGCTATGGCGGGAAAAAATAATCAGTGTTCCTATGCGCGCGCATTGCGATCATCCACAGAATAAAGGGATGAGGTTTTTTTTTTATTTTCCACGCATAGGGTTTGCGACTATTCTGCCACGTACAAAATGGGGAATTTAAAGTTTTCTTTTATTACAGAGAAAACAAAATTTATATTTGAGTGAAAGTTTTATTTATTAAACACTTACGAGTTAAAATTATCTATTTAAATAAAAAGTTGCATGAAATGAGCAAGCAATAGGAACATTAATTTATTTGTTCTATTAAACACGATCTTTTTTTGATTAAATTTTTTTTAAGAACAAAGCACCTCAACCAATAATATTTAAAAAAAAAACTATAACTCACTAGTGATTTATAGCAATGAAAAAGTCACAGTTTGATTATGGGTGTCATTCTGTGCCTGATTGCGGTGACCATAGAGCCACTTTATGAGCAAGTGTGTTGAAAAAATCATTTATTTTAAATTTTGTGGTTAAGTAGCTACTAATAATCTCTTTATTCCGTTATTGCACGAACCCCTCCACAGGTGAAGGCCTCCTCCAAAGATAATAATAATAATACCGGACATTTCACACAGCATCATCTGGCCCCAAAGTAAACAGAGCTTGTGTTATGGGTACCACATGACTGATATACTACTTATATACTTTTTTTTATTTTTTTTATACATATTATACATAGAAATACCCAGACCCGAGACAAATACTTGCAAACATTTGATCATACAAACATTTGTCCCGCGGCGGGAATCGAACCCGCAACCTTTTGCGTTTCAGCCGGACCTTAGAGCCAACTGCACCACAGAGGTCGTCAAAGATAGCCAATGGTCTCGGTTTTGAGCTATATGAAACCAGTTTAAACCTGCTGTCTTCTAAATATCATCTTTCCAGCGTGCGTAGGGTCTTCCTCGGCAACGCTTGCCTTGCGGTCCCTGCCATGACGTCACCCTTTTGGTCCATCTTTGGTCTTTGAGTCTCGCAATATGTCCAGCCCATTTCCACTATAATTTTTGAGCGTATTGCAAAGCATTCTTTTCCTTTGTAACATGCCTTATCCTATGTATTTTCTTTATGTTCAGCATACCACGTCCATCCCTCTTTGGCAAATGTTGATTTTATTTTTTATTTGGCTGGTAAAATTCCATGTCTGGCTGGCGTACTGTTATACCTATACTCTGTATACAGATATGATGACATCCTGCCTATGTCAGCACTCTCCTCTACTCCAAATGACCATCTATCCCTTCTCTCATCAGTATCGGTTATTCATTCAAACGAAAAGGTTCGCGGTTTCAATCCTAAATTGTATGTTAAATAAATACTTCTTCGTTTTAAAATAGTTTTTTTTTAAAACCGAATCCGTGAACGGCTTCTAACATTTGGTGGCGGTGGGATCGGAAATCCCCAGTGTCCTTGTGAACGTTTAAATATCCAAAAAACAAGAAAATTAAAATAGCCGAACTCAAATAATATCCAAATAGTGAAGTGATTTTACTATGAACATCCACCCTTAATTTTTCTATCGTGAAGGTTAAGTGATAGTGCATATCCATATCCAAGGCTGAATTATCCTGAAGGCCCAGTGCACACTCATATACTACGTCCTGATTGAAGACTGAAGCATACTTATCCTTGACTACCGGAAGAAACTGAAGACACTCCTGGAAATACGTGGGCACCCGCTTGCACCTGCGACTCCTGACCTGGTCATCATTACATCAAGTATCCTGCAACCCTACTTGTTCTGTGACACCCTGTCCGGTCAAACATCGAGATCGTCGCGTCGAACTTATCGTTCCGGAATGTGCAGATCTGCAGTATTCGCCGGTATCGTCTACACGTTGCTAACATTGTAAGTCTTTGGTCATTGTTTTATTTAAGTTGAATATAGGGTTCTCTAAATAGCGAGTAAAAACCATTACCGTAAATTAATAAGGTTGATACCTATGATTAGTTCTATCCGTTTAATTTGAATATGGGAAAGGGAGAACCTAGAACAGGGGAAGACAACAAACCAACTTTAGAAATTACAGAGCCGGAACCAGGCCGTTCCGATACATTGAAATCCCCCCTAAGTTCTCCTCGACTTACTAGATCGGTAGCCGCAGCAATAACGATGGCTGAACTCGGGCTGAGCACCTTATTTAAATTCATCAAACCTTATGATGGTAGTCGGGAAACACTGAATTCCTTTATCGTAAATTGTAATAATGCCTACGATCTCGCTGCATTGAACCAGAAACCCATATTATTTAAATATATCCTAAGCCAACTACAAGGAAAAGCGGAGCTTGCCTGTTCAATTATAGAATTCTCCTCTTGGGATCAGCTCAAAGAGTTTTTAAAAACTCAATTCTGTGAACGTAAACACTATGCTCACCTCCTTACCGATCTCCATGAGAGCAGACAGGGCCCGCAGGAAAATGTGAGTCAGTACTCACTGCGCATAGAAACCTGCCTCTCACAACTTCTGACCGAGATAACTCTATCAAATTCAAAAATAAAAGAATTGCCCGGTTGGTGTGCGGCGATGGAAGATCTCGCCCTCCACCATTTTCTCATGGGTCTTTAACCTAGAGTGTCGAACATTGTGAAATGCAGGTCTCCCAAATCGTTAAATGAAGCCATTAATATGGCAATATCTGAAAGACGTATCCAGCAGAGCTTGTATAAGCGCCCAGCTACCGAGGCCAAAGCAAACCTCAATAAACCGAAGCCAAGTGTAACTCCAAACCCAACAAATCAAGGTAAGACTGGTGGCGGCGACTTTTGTCGCTATTGTAAAACCATGGGTCATAACATCAAAGATTGCAAAAAACGAGATTTCTACAATAATAAATTTCAATCCAAACCTTTGAATAATTTCCGCAATGAAAGAGTAAATCATGTTTGCGAATCGACGGAGGAGGAACTTGGCAATCATCTCGATGAAGAATATTCACGAGATGATTTAAACGAGGTATCGTCTCGGGACGGTGCCGCTCGAGACAGTTTGTAGGTACTGGCGGCAAATCCAACATCCGGACTAACCAACAGGGTAACCAGCCCCAAACCGACAGTCCTAATCCTCAAAAGACTAACCGACAGGGTAACCAGCCCCGAACTGACAGTCATTATCCTCAACGGACTAACCGACAGGGTAACCAGCCCCAGACTGACAGTCCTAATCCTCAACAGACTAATCAACAGGGTAACCAGCCCCAAACTGACAGTCTTTATCCTCAACGGACTAACCGACAGGGTAATCAGCCCCAAACTGACGGTCCTAATCCTCAACAGACTAACTGACAGGGTAACCAGCCCCGAACTGACAGTCTTAATCCTCAACGGACTAACCAACAGGGTAACCAACCCCAAACTGACAGTCCTAATCCTCATAAATCCGTATCCAATGTCTACGAGGTGAACCTGGATCTAACCAAAAGGTATTTACCACTTACACTTCTAGACTCACAAATATCCAATATCCCTTTGACGTTACTTGTCGACTCTGGTTCCGCCATATGTCTTGTCAAGAAATCCAGTATCCAAAATATCCAAAAGGCTGGTTAAGGAACCTATTAAAATAAAGGGCATTGACCCTGGCGACGTCCCAACCTCCACTGAAGGTCATTTCCAGTTGAAACTTAGAATATCTGATAAAAGACTTGTATCCCATAAGTTTCACGTCATGAATCACGAGACAAGCTTGCCCTACGACGGTATCATAGGGTCAGATTTCCTCACTACATTTGGTTGTAAAATCGATTATACAACCGATACACTGAAAATAGGAAATTCAATAATAAAACTAAACTTCTTTGACCCCTTCCATGTTATTCCACCTCGTACTGAAACGGTTATCGAATGTTCGGTGCGGGAATCTAGCTTGAAAGAAGGCATTATCCTGGATCAACATATATCCAATGATCTATTAATATCCAATTGCATCGTAAAGGTCAAGGAAAACAATCGAGTAAATCTAACAATTGCAAACGTCTCCGGACGCCCTATCAACATCAACTCGAATCTAAACCTAAAATTAGAACCCCTAAGTGTATGCACGGCACGGCGCGGCATCAATCTCTACGATACTGCATCCGACCGCACCGCCGCGGTTATCGACTCTCTGAAGATCGATCACCTTAATAACGAGGAATCTGACTCTCTCCTAGAACTTTGCTCTCAATACTCTGATATTTTCTATCTACCAAACGACCAACTGTCTTATAATTCCATCCTTAAACATGAAATAAAGACGAACAGTGACATTCCTATCCATACGAAATCCTATCGTTTCCCGGATTCAGATTCAGATTCAGATTTTTTATTAATAACATAAAAGTTACATGTCCATTCTCATTTATATTAATTAGAGTTACTAAATAAAAATATAAAGATTCAATTATACTAATATTAAATTAAGTACATTAAAAATAGATTCACATTGCAAAATTAATAAATAAAATAATATATTAAGCATTTTTAAATGTTATAATGTCATGTCGTAAAGAAACATTTATCGAAAAACTGGACAACCCTATAAAAGTTTTGCTCGATAAGCCAGTTTTTTAACTTGTTTTTAAAGGATTGCGATGATAGCGCAGCTGTAATATATTCCGGTAGACGGTTGTAGATAGCAGGCCCCATTGCGTGAACCATTTTTTTGGATTTTACTAACCGCCACTCTTCCACTCGCAGTTTTTGGGCGTGTCGGGTCGGGTATTTATGATAATCGCCGAGTCTTGCGAATTCGTCCAAGTGGAGGCGAGCATACATCGCTGCGTTAAAGATGACGAGGGCGGGTATAGTTAATATTTTTAGTGTCTTGAAGAGGGGGCGAGCAGAGGTGTCCCAGGATACCTTCATAATGGCGCGGACGGACCTCTTTTGCATTCTGAACGCTCGCTCCCAGTCAGCAGCTCCACCCCACAACTCCACGCCGTATTGAAGGAGCGAGTGAACGGATGCAAAGTAGCAACTTCTGGTCATCCCCTCTTCAAGAGTCGCCGATAGACGCCATAAAGCGAAGCAGGCCTTGCCTACTCTCTTACAGAGTCCATCAATATGCAGATCCCACTTCAGACCCTCATCTAAGATAAATCCCAAGAAAGAAGCGTGCTTGACCTGAGTGATTACGGTGCCCCCGAGTGATACATTTAGGCCTCTATAGGTACGGCCTGCAAGGTTGAAGTGCACAAAATTTGTTTTATTCGCGTTTAAAAGAAACCCATTATCAAGGAACCACGCGTGCAGCTTCTCAGCTACCATGTTCAACCTCCTCTCCAAGACGTCCACGGTAGGCGCCGTGACGACAGCAGCAACATCGTCTGCATACATAAGTGCATGCGCGTCACCTACACAGTCAGGCAGGTCATTGAGGAGAAGGGAGAACATAATATTGGACATTGATGATCCTTGAGCCACACCTATCGACGTTTTGAGAGACTTCGACTTGATGCTTCCTCCTTCTGTCACGGTCTGCGACCTATTTTTCATAAAATCGCTCAAGAGAGCTAGAGCGGGCCCATCTATACCGTAGTGTGCTAACTTGGTGGTAAGCACACCATGATCTGCGACATCGAAAGCCTTCGAAAGATCCCACAGCATGACTGCCACATGCAGTCGCTTCTTGCGAGCCCGCAGCACACGACTCACCAGCTCTTGGGCTATGTCCGTCGTGGATCTTCCCGTCCTATATGCAAATTGCCTATCGGAAAGGGATTGCGTATCCCCCAGGTATTCGGTGAGTCTTGAGCAGAGGCCGTGCTCAAAAATGTTTGCTATTGTGGGTATTATTGAGACTGGTCTGTAGCTGTTCATGTCTTCCTTTTTACCTTTACCCTTGTATAGGGGTGATACCCTGACATTTTTTAATACCTCGGGATAATGTTCCTCTTGCATGCACAAATTAAATAATTTTGAAAAAATGTAGCTAAGCGGCTCAGCGGTGGCGTAAATCAAGGACACCGATATTTCATATATATCCTTAGTAGGCTTATGCGCTACTCCGCTTGATATAATTTTATAGACCTCCAGAGGGGTGAAAGGTTTAAACCTGAACGAGCAGTCTGCGGGGACCCGCGCGGTTGTTAGTGCACGTGACGCGGCCGTCACATCGGCGGCAGGCGCGCCGCAAGTCACCGCGACATTGACAAAATGTGAGTTCATTGCATCTGCCGCCTCAGTTCCGCTCGCGTACTTGGAGCCATCAGGTTTTCGAAGGGTCTCGAATAGCTTAAAATTCGGTCGACGCCGTCCTTTCTCGTGCCTCACGACATCCCACATGGACTTAGACGTGTTAGTCGAGCCGGATATAATATTACAATAAAAACGGTTTCTTTCCGTTCTTAGAATGTTATCAAATTTATTTTGAAACTCGTCGAATTTATTCGACAACGCTGTATTTAAAGAGAATTTCGCAACACTAGATTTAATTTCTCTGAGTAGAAACTCCAGACTGACAATTTCATTCGTAACCCATGAACTAGTTTTGGTCGTGACTGCCACGCGTTTTAAAGGAAAACATATCTCCAGTTTGTTTCTTAGAATGTTTACAACTGTTTGGGCTAGCTCGTTTGCGGACGCTCTCTTTTGACTCACCTGAAACCAGTCGACGCTTTCAATTGATGCAATGAAGTTATATCGATTCGCATTAGTATAGGACCTAGCAAGACGCGGCGCTGGCGGGATACTTGACTCGCATAGTAGCTCGACTCGTACGGCATGGTGGTCGCTCCGTAGCATGCGCATCGCGGTCGCGCGCGCTGTTCCCGTCTGCACTCGCTCGCCACTTACATAGGCATGATCTAAGCAGGTGCTCGTAGTAGCAGTTACTCTCGTAGGTAGGTGTATGATATTACAGTAGTTACGCGTGTAAAGGATATCGTATAGCTTTTTCTGGTCACTGTTCAACGGGCATATGCAGTCTACATTCATGTCACCAACTACAACGCACTCCTTTCCGCTATCTATTAGCCTATCGAGCAAACGTTCTAACAAAGGAAAGAATAAAGAAACAAGTGTTTTGTTTGATCTATACAAACATACCACTACAATATTATAATCGGTAAGCTCCACAGCTGATACTCCATACTTGCTCCATGGATAAATCCGTGCAGTCAAATTCCTTAAATTTAATGTTTTTCCTGACATAAATACATGACCCACCACGGTCAATAACTGGTCTACAATAGTAGGATCCTAAACATAAGTTATTAATAGTATTTTGGTCAATTTGAAAGTCCTTCAAATGGTGTTCGGTTATACAAAGCACTTCACATTTCATTTCATGTTGCAGCATCACTTCTAAGTGTCTTGTTTTATTTTTAAGAGAGCAGATGTTCTGATGAAAAATCACCAACTTATTAAAAAAGTTTTCTTCGTCACCACGCAGTGTCTTGGAGACGCGCGGGTCACACGTCAAAGTAGATACCAAACTCCTAGTCGGTTCTTTCGCAGCCCCGCGGGCTGCGGGGCCTGAATAGAAACCACTCCGAGAAACGAATCCCGGATGGCCAGGCAGTAGGTGTAGTCACTTCGGTGTATACGTTCTCCGGCATCCCGATAACAAAAGAAGCATGCTTATCTGACCTAATATTTCGTTTCTCAACGGTGTAGTCAGATTTAGTAATCTTGTTTAGGAAGCTATGTACTGATTCGGAAGTAGTATCCGGCCTAAAACTCCACGCCTGGATGTACCTTACACGATCAGCTGCTTGTAGATCGTGAGTGCTATTCGCCGTTCCAACTATAACAGCGGGACGTTGTTTGTGTCTACGTTGTCTGCTTATTACTTGCCAATCATTCTCCGTTTCATCTGCAGTATCTTTTGTGTCTTCTAGTGCCACAGGGGGCACGGTCGTCAATGTTTTCGTTGTAGAAAATCCATTCGGTGAATCATTGATGCGGGATGTTTCTTTCGAATTGCTCCGTTTTTCGGATTGATTAGTCGTTGGCACGACGTCATTTTTTGTGGGTATCGCAGTACTGACACCTCCATTGCTGCGTTTGTTCGCTGCTGTCTGTATCTCAGCTATAGCGGCCGAGGCTTGTATGCGCGCAGTGCGGATAGGACGCTGGGGCGCGGCAGCAGCTTGAGTCACGGCGCTCGACAGCGACTTGCGGGTAGACGTGTTAGCACTGGGTGTAAGTTTTGTGATAATCTCAGATTGTTCACTGATTTTACACTCTAACGTTTCAATTTTATTTACGAGTGACACAACAGTTAATTGTAGTTCGCGTACAACATTTTCAATCGTTTTTAGCGACATTATCGCTCGTAAAAAATATTTTAAGCGCGGAGCAACTTAGTACCAGCTGAACGACTGGACCGGAGTGACGCAAACGTGAAGTCGAAACTCAAATTGGTGCATTTTACTGTTTAATGATAATATCATCTAACCATCCTCTTCTCCCTGGAGCTCTCCGATCTGGATTGTTCCAAAGAAGTCAGACTCGCAAGGTCAAAGAAAATGGCGAGTCGTAATCGACTATAGAAAATTAAACGATATTACTATAGGGGAAATATATCCTATCCCGCAGATATCCGAAATCCTAGACCAATTGGGCAAAAGCAAGTACTTTACAACTCTAGATCTTGCATCTGGTTTCCACCAGATCCTTATTTCACCCAACGACGCACCCAAGATGGCATTTTCTGTTCCTCAGTGACATTTCCAATTTACAAGGATGCCTTTCGGCTTAAAGAACGCCTCTTCCACCTTCCAAAGGCTTATGAACACCTGTCTTACAGGTCTCCAAGGAACCAGGTGTTTTGTCCATCTCGATGACATAGTAATCTATTTGTTTGACCTCACTTCGCTCATGTCCAACTTAAAGGCCGTCTTCGACAGACTTCGCAACTTCCATCTCAAACTACAACCTGAGAAGTGTGAGTTTTTTCGAAAAGAAGTTGCCTATTTAGGCCACATCATCAGTGAAGAAGGTGTCAGAACAAACCCTGACAAGACAAAACAGAATATCCCGTCCCTAAATCTCCAAAAGACATAAAGTCATTTCGAGGTTTAATATCCTGTTACAGACGTTTCATCCCTGATTTTGCAAAATTAGCAAAACCTCTTACGACTCTTTTGAAGAAAGATGTCCCTTTCATATGGCAGAACGAACAGCAACTCGCTTTCGAAACTTTGAAAGGAAAACTCGTATCCGCTCCAGTTCTTGCCTATCCTGATTTTTCACAACCATTTAATATGACGTGTGACGCGTCAAACTATGCTATTTCCGCGATATTATCGCAAGGACCAGTAGGCCAAGATCGTCCAATTGCTTACGCGTCCCGCACGCTAAATAAGGCTGAATGCAACTATAGCCTAACCGAGAAAGAATGCCTCTCTATTGTCTTCGGAACTAAAATGAGCAGACCTTACCTCTATGGTCACAAAATTGTGATACTATCAGATCACAGACCATTGCAATGGCTATTCAATTGCAAAGATCCAGGTTCGAGACTTATTAGGTGGCGCCTAAAACTCGAAGAATTCGAGTATAATATCCAACATAAAAAGGGAAAAATCAATACTAACGCTGATGCTCTATCCCGGTTCCCAGTTAATCCCGTCCAACCTAGGAAACCCGTACCTTTAAATCCCAATAACGAAGCCGAATTTCATCGAGAATTAGATGCTGATTTAATGGATCTCTTTAGATCCCCACCTTCGTTTAATCCCGAAGAGACTATCGTCCAAAACCCTGAGTTCGTCGATCCTTACGAAGATATCCTTCCCTTACCAAATATCGATTTGCCTGATAACATCCCTGATCCTCTTAGGCAACAAATTGAGAATGAGGTAAATTTCCCTGGCCCTACCCAGGAAATGCCATCCTTACCCAATCCGGTTCAAGAACCGCCATCCTTACCTACTCCTACTCAACCCCAGTTTGATCCTACACCATCAACAAGTGCAAATCCAGACATACCTGTCGACGATTATCCCACCTTTCTGAAAACAATGTGAGAAAAAATATTTAACACCGAAATTATAGAACATAATGAGAGTCTTACGAAATGTCCCGCAAAGGTTCTACTAGTTCCTACATCTATTGATTTAGATGAATCTAACCCTTACATCCAGGAAATCCTAAGCAATCCTGAAATTTACGCAAAAATACGCGACACTGAAAAATAACTTTTCCTATTTGAAAAACTCATAACAGGTAATTAAATATATTACCTACTTTACTTTAGAGTCCATCATTTCGACCAAACAAAGTATCCCGAAACCTTCGAAACCCTAAAAATGATAAGAAATGAATTAGTGTCCATCGGGGACATAACTGAAATCGGTATACCAGACCTGAAGAACCCTTTCGAGAAACATTCCTTCATAAAGATATATAACATAATAACTTAACTCTTCCACGACACCCGAATTAAAATGAGTATTTATCATAATAATATAATATTCCCAGTTCCATCTGAAATCAGAAAGATATTACATGATAATCATGATATCCCTATAGCTGGCCACCTAGGATCTGCCCGCATGTTTAATAGACTCAAACAAACGTATTATTGGAAGGGAATGCACAATGATATAGAATCGTATGTTAAGCAATGTAAAGCCTGTCAAGAAAATAAAGCGCTTAGGAAAATCAATCGAGCAGATATCAATCAAGAATCAAGCAGCAAATCAATGCAGATCACCAGCACTTCTTCTGAAACAGGTCAACGTATCTCTATTGATGTCGTTGGTCCACTCCCAGAAGCGGGTCCCGCAAAATTAAAATTCATTCTAACTTTCCAAGATAACCTTACTAAATTCTCGTCAGCATACCCAATTCGTAGCACAACTGCGGAAGAAACTTGGGAATGCCTCCTCCATTATATATCAATATTTGGAATCCCTAAAATAATCCTCACTGATCAAGGCACTAACTTTACATCAGACCTGTTCAAAAAGACATGCTCTTTCCTGAAAATTAAAAACCTCTGGTCTTCTCCTTACCATCCACAAACTCAAGGAGCCCTGGAGAGAAGCCACTCCACCCTGAAAGAGTACCTCAAATCTTACATAAATGCGGAGACTAACTGGCCGCGTTATGTATATACAGCCATGCTAGCGTATAATGCCTCAGTTCATACAACAATGCACTATGCGCCTTACGAATTAATGTTTGGTAATAAACCATTCATACCAAATTCCATCTATGATGATTCTTTAGGAACCACGTACCCTGACTACGTTCAGATGCTTCAAAACCGACTGAAGTATTCACGAGAGAAAGCTATGGAACTCATTAGAAAATCCAAAGAATCATCAAAAACGTATTATGACTCCCACACTCGACCTATGTCGTACATAGTTGGTGATTACGTCTATCTCAAAAATCATCTCAGACTACGCAAGGCCCTCTCTCCCATCTGGAATAGTCCCTATAAAGTAGTAAAGATAAACGGTAACAACACACTAACCTTGTCGATTAACCGACGACATGTAACTCACCACTATGACCAGGTAAAACCTGCCGAAGTCAGGAACCTGTAACAGAAATATAGTTAGTAGATATAGATCTACGTTTACTCTTACTTGTATACATATTATTAAATATTAGTTATAGGTCCTTACGTTTTATTTTTATGATTATTTTTATTCAGATCTATTTTAGTTATACACATTTTTATTGTTAATTTACAGGGCTTTAGCACGAGGGCAATTCAGTACGGAATACCTTCAACCCATAACATCAAGCCCAGGCCTGTATTTTGACTACTTAGGTACCCTAAAAGCCAGTAACGGCTATCTCAAAGTTTTGATACCATGAGATATCTCACATTTTGATCCTCATATACAAAATATCGAAACAGCACTCGAAAACACCAGGTACTTGTGCAACCAAACCCAAATAATCGAAATAGATTCGTTTGTCATAATAGGTTACAACCTTTGAGAGCACGATACCACGATTTAAGTACTGAATTCAATTATATTTCACACTTGATAGATAGCCGTGCCAAACGTGCCTGGATAGGGAGTATAGGATCTGTATTAAAACAAATTTTTGGTACTTTAGATGAAAACGACGCCCTAAAATATAACGACGCAATAGAGTCCTTACAAAATAACGAAAAACGTCTAACCGCATTAATGCAGGAAAACATTTTAATAACCACTTCAATTATTACTTTTTATAACAAAACATTGAGCAAAGATGAGGATAACGAAATCAATCTAAATGAAGCTATTGACCATCTCTCGTTTAACTTAAAGAATATCTCTAAACAAACAAATGGATTACATATACTTTTCAAAGTAAACCAAATCTCAACTTAGAAACATCAATCCTTAATCCTTACCTTATCTTTTCAACTAGAAGATATAACTAACGCGATACTGTTCAGTAGTCTAAACATCCTGCATCCAGCGATTATGACAACATCGCAGCTATATCGAGAACTGGCCAATAACTACAGACACCTATCCAGGGACCTACAATTGCCTACTGTTTTGGATTTGAATAATATTCATTATATTTTAAGTATCCCTAAATTAGTTTGTTATTACGTAGATTATAAGATAGTGTTTGTTTTACAAGTTCCATTAGTTAGTGTTGAGGAATATACATTGTTTCATACTATCGCTCTACCTACACCCTACAGTTCTTTAGAACCAAATAAATTCAGTTTAATTATACCTAACAGTAAGTACATCGCAATGACCAAAGACAAATCAAAATATTGTAATTTCAACGACTTGAGTGACTGCAAAAGTGCCCAGGAACCCTTATGTGTAACGTCACGAATGTTTATACAACAGACGCGTTACCTACCTGTAAGAGTGAACTCCTGTCTAAAGTGATCAGAAACATACCTACACAGTGCGACACTAAATTTATTTATGGAAAATTAGACATATGGAAACCTTAACTAATAATAAATGGATTTATGTTCAGTCGGAACCTAATAAAATTTCTATACATTGTACTAAGTCTAAATTATATGAAACTAGTATTTTAGTCACTGGAATTATAACCATACCTGATGATTGTGTTGGACGTTGTAGAAGTACTACACTCATACTCAAATATACTCATAATATTATGTCACCTGTCAACCATGTACCAAACTTCAATCTAATTAATGACTCTTGTTGCAACATTGTAAAATTTAATGACCTTATCAAAGATAATGTGTCTCCTATTCACTTACAAAATATCGATTTGGATGAACTTAAAACTAATAAAATTGCACTAAACTCATTATTAAATAATGTAAAAGAAATTAATAACAGCCCACACATTGTAAAATATGGAACACATTACTTTACTCTAATTATCGTCATATTATGTGTAATCTTATTGTATATGTTTTTTGTAATGTTTAATCGTTTTTGTAAACCCACTGACAACCAAATCCTTAAGTTTAATTTTAAATCCAATTCACCCCTTCAATCAACCCCTAGAAATACTGACTGTACGGATACACAAGATCCTGATTTTGAATTGAGCCCTATTGCTGCAATAAGAACCCAGATTTAATTTTGGAACTTAGGTAACAAACAACCCCTAAGTATCCTCTTAACGGGGAGGTGTTATACCTACACTCTGTATACAGATATGATGACATCCTGCCTATGTCAGCACTCTCCTTTACTCCAAATGACCATCTATCCCTTCTCTGATCAGTCTCGGTTATTCATTCAAACGAAAAGGTTGTTCGCGGGTTCAATCCTAATTTGTATTTTAAATAAATACTTCTTCGTTTTAAAATAGTTTTTTTTTAATAACCGAATCCGTGAACGGCTTCTAACAGTACGTTAGGCAAGGCAAGAGGCATGTCATCATCACTTTTGTTTTTACAGATACCGGCATGTAGCTCTTAAATATGTCTTTTAAGCCCCAGTATTTGTTCCAAGTTAGTTGTGTCCTTCTTTCTATTTCTAATTCATTGCTTGTTCGGTCGAAGCCGATCTGTTTGCCAAGGTAGACATATTCTTCTGTATATTTAAATGGTACATTTCCAATAAATATTGTCCTTTTGGTTGTATTTGTCTTTGCCATAGTTTTCGTTAAATTAATTTCGAGGCCAACTTGTTTGCTTGCTACGTGTAATGATTCAATCATAAGAAGAATCATACTTATTATTGAAATTACATAGGTACCTACTTAAAATTAATTAAAGCTGCACCCTATAGTTTGTGAACAAGCGGTTGCTTGTTAGTTTGGTTGGTTTCCTAGCTTGTTTTGTTTGTTTGAATTGATTTGATGTTGATAACAAATTATAAAACACCACTCCCACTCCCAATAAGAGGAATTGCCCCGTTCTCGAGATATTTGAATAAATTAGTCCTTATGCTCTTACCGTGACCTTGTATTATTCTTCTGGCGCTTCGGCGGCCGTTGCCGCGGCACGCTCGCTTTGCTCGCTCGCCTTGCGCGTTGTTTTCTATACTCTAACATAACCTAACCAAGTGATAAGTTGGCGGTAAGCTTTTACCAAATTCCACATCCCGCGCACTTCCTCCACGTGTAGATGACGCTTCGCTAATGGTTCTTCATCTTCTGAAGAGCAACTCGTCGATAGTTCCTCATTATCACTTCTACTAGGACGAGTCGTTAATTTCAAATAATAAATAATAGGTTAAAAAAACTAAAAAGCACGCTCTATATAGAAAACCAAACTAAAAATTAGAAAATAAATTTTAGTAAATGTAAGTAAGAAAAAAATGTTTTATATATAAAAAATCGTCGGGTGCACGGTGTCAATAGTTATAAATATTTCATTGACAGATATGAGAAAAAGGATTATCATATCAATAATATCTTAAAAAGCACCCCACGCTTTTTTTTTAAATAAAACATTTTTTTCTTACTTACATTTATTAATATTTATTTTCTATTATATAGTTTGGTTTTCTATATAAAGCGTGTTTTTTAGTTTTTTTTAACTAGTATTTATTTTCTACTTTTTAGTTTTAGGATAATCTTTTTTTTTTTTTTCGAATTATTGCATTGTCATCGGTCTGTGACAGGTGTGCAAAATTTGAATGAAATCTGGCAGTTTAAAGTGGGTCAAAATCGCGTCCTAAGGAGTCTATTACAAACATACTAACATACAAACATACATACAAGTGAAGCTAATATAAAGCGTATAAAACCGACTCGTTGATGGCTGAAGTTCGGCCATGGTGGGCAGTTAATCGGTAAGCGCGGCAGCCGGCTGCCGTTTGGGGTTTTACGGAGTGACGTATGGCGCGATTTGGCGCGGTTACAGTGACACATGACAGGTTTTTTACGTTTTGTTCGCATCATTTTTGCAAAACATGGTAAACCACAGACAACAAATACGACTAATTTGGATATTATTTATTTAGTAACGGATAAATATTGATAGATGGCGCGTCTGTCTGCTGCGACATGTAAAAAAGAAAACGAACTATGCTATATGGCTAAACTTGATGCAATGGAAGATATTAGCTTCTCCCTCTTTCCAGCACTGACATAAATTGGTCAGTCAGTCAGTCAGTTCAGCGTCAGTTGTCACTTTTTGGAATGTTTACATGTTGTTTACGAACTCAATAATCGTTTTAAATTGTAATAAATACTGATAGATAAGGTTTAAAAGGCTGCTAGCATGATAAACTTGAGTGTGTTTCTTATAAATTCCTGTGCTTGACTTTAGTAGTGCATCGCACGAATTGGAGGGTGAAAAGACTCACATCTGGTAGGGTTTTGCTTTCTGATTACATATTTACCACTAATAACATCAGGTTATTCCGAGAAAATAATAAAACATTTTTAACCTCAAATCAAATAAATCTGATAAAACTACGTAAAGATTGACAGATAATAATCAACTTTGTCGTATTTCTTGTCTATGGTTTAACATGTTGTGTACAAAATTTATGTGAACGAAACGTAAAAATCCTGTCAGTGATTTTGTTATGGCTTCTTTCGACGACTTTGGCTTATCTTCACTTCACTTGGTTACTTATCACCTATCACTAGGTAGGTTATGTTGGAGTATAGAAAAAAACGGGCAAGGCGAGCGAAGCGTGCCGCGGCAGCGGCCGCCGCAGCGCCAGAAAAAAATACGAGGTCACGGTATATCTCACTTGGTTACTTATCACCTATCACTAGGTAGGTTATGTTGGAGTATAAAAAAAACGCGCAAGGCGAGAGAAGCGTGCCGCGGCTGCGGCCGCCGCAGCGCCAGTAATTAATACAAGGTCACGGTATATCTCACTTGGTTACTTATCACCCATCACTAGGTAGGTTATGTTGGAGTATAGAAAAAACGCGCAAGGCGAGCGAAGCGTGCCGCGTCAGCGGCCGCCGCAGCGCCAGAAAATAATACAAGGTCACGGTATATCTGATCTTTGTCGTATTTGTTGTCTGTGATATATCATGTTGTGCAAAATTGATGCGAACGAAACGTTACAAATTTACGAAACGTTACGATAGGTTACAAATGTTTTTTTTTTCTCATTTGTGCAACTACCTTTATCTTGGGAGCTTTACCAGGGGTGAGGCGGACCTCTCCCTCCTTGGTAATTTAACTAGATTTGTATCAATATTTTTTTTTGAGGTTAGGTTACATTTATTCAAATATCTCGAAAGGGCAATACCTAGTATGGGGGTGGTACCAGGGGGTAGGGAGGGTCCCCCCCCTCCCCTCCCATTTTTTTCCTTCATTTTCGTGCGACGCACTACTAAAGTTTAACCAATTCCTGTTTTCCAGCAAAATTTAGAGGTGTAGGGCGTGTAATGCGAGGTAAGTATGTGGATTTCGTTCACAAAGAAAATATGGTAATAATCGGTTTTTTATGGCCAGATTTCCCCTGGATGAGGGGCGGTGAGTAGAATTATTAGTAGTAGAATAATTTTGGAACAAAATACTATTATAATAATAGTAATCTCAGTAATAGAGGGGTGCATCGAAACATTTTACAAACATCGATATTTTTTTCGATGCTATAAATTTTAGGTGTAAAAATGGGTGAAGATGACAGGCAATGAGGAATTATCAATTGAAAAACTTAATGAATTAAAATTTGTTTGCAGAAAGCATTTTGATGATAAAACCTTCCAAAAAAACAACACAGTTAAACAGCCTAGCCATGGTATAAAGAAGCATCAAAGGTTTGTAAAGCCGCAAGCGAATGGGTCAATTTAAAAAAGTAAAAATGTAATTTCTTATCTGATCGTTTTTTTATTACAGGTATTATTATGATAATCAGGAAGAAGACGTACTTATAAAAAAAAAATTATATAAATTTGTTTGATTATTTTAATGACGTTTTATTATTGAACCCAAATCTATACTGAGCCTAGCACCTTGTTTTGTGGTGTTAAATGAAACTTCTGGAGTTTCATTTACCACCACAACATGATAGTTAAATCAATACCACTTAGGAATTGCCACCGTGGGTAGGGTAGTCATTCATCGATATCAATAAATTTTAAATGTTATCGCTGAACAGCCCTATTTCGTTTATGTTTGGTTGCCCATATAAGTGTACCTAAGGATTGACATTGACGTAAGTATTAGTCTATAATAATCTATGGTGTCCCGACTCTTCACTTCAACAAATATTGCATACGCTTTGGCATACTCTTTGGGTCGTTTGTCACGGTCTGTCTAATTAATTATTACGAATTATTATTTTGTTTGATTTCACGCGTTTATCTATAAACAATTGTGATTTTGTAATTGTCTAATTGTAAACCGCTGACTATGGCTATGGATACTTCTGTCTGCCGAGTGTGTTTAGTTCGCAATGTTAGGATGCATTACATAGATGACATCCACCTCCTAAAAATGTATGAGAAACTCACCAATGCCAAGGTTCGTTGTCTTTTATATATTACTAGCGACCCGCCCCGGCTTTGTACGTGTGCAATGCTGATACTAAATATACTACAGAATGTTATTTTATACAACGTTATCTAAGAGAATAACATAACCTAAGAGATAGACATATACAATCTCGGACTTTTTTGTAGACCTTTGTGTACAATACTGTTGTACTTTTGATCTATCTCGTAGGGTTCAGCCAGCGTTTGCAATGTAAGCCCAAAAAATGTGTTTATATACGACATCACATTAGAAACCTCTAAAATGATCAGTGTTTCTCTACTATATTATGCATGTATCATACATATAAACATTGCTCTTGTATCACTCTATTTATTTAAAAAAAACGCATCAAAATCCGTTGCCTAGTTTTAAAGATGTAAGCATAAATAGGGGCAGACTGACAGCGGGAACCAACTTTGTTTTATACCATGTAGTGATTTACTGGGTTGAGGTGGAAATGCTGCTGAGAATGAATTGGTACAATACAGCTTAAATCACAGTATTGGTATACATAAGCACGATTCTGTGCTCATCTCATCTCAACTCTCAACTCATCTGTGCAATGCATGGCACATTCCACCATAGGCACATTCAGAGACACTAATCGTGAAACCAAGCTTAGTACTTGTCTTTGAATCTCTTGTTCTTGTTATTTGATTATTAGGATTATATACCTATATTATTGGTGAATAGATTTGTATTTGTCTGATTACTCTGATCAACCTCTGGGACAGCTACAGTTCCACGATAGCTTCTAAAGCATCTTATCTTCGTCTATCTCACCAGCCAGTGTATGGACCTGTAGAGCATTGTAGCTGCGTCAGGTCAGGGAGATAATTATGTAAATTTCTGTAAGCTCGATTGAAATCTATAACTTTAGCCGAGTGACTGCTATTGGCGCCATTTAGTATTCTGCTAATGAACAACGGGTCATATATTTTACAAATAACGGCAAATATTTTCTTTTGTTTGTTCATAGAGATACATAACAGAAATAGGTTTTTAGTTAATTATCAAACTGTAATTGAAGCTGAAACATAGATGGATTGAAAAGAACAGTAACCATTGTAAATTAACAGAATTGAGGTTCTGCTCAGCTAGCACTAGTCATAGGACCACATTGAGTTGTTTAGCTTGTATGTTTTGAACATGTCTTGTCATGTTTAATAGATGCACTCTGGGCTCTATATTAACATGGATATTTAAACAAACAGAATATTCTATCTTCACATTCATACCCAAACATTTTTGAATTCACCTAAGTCTTTTAACTTAAACCTGGCACTTAACTGGCACTTTAGGTGATTAACTTCTTAAGAACAGTTCGTAAATATAAAGAAATCATCAACAAACAAAGCCACAAAGGTCTTGTCATTCCCAGATGATTTTACAAATAAACAATGTTCATAAATATATTTTTTATAGCCAAATTCTTGTAAACAGTCATCAACCTTTTTATACCATGACCTTGCTGACTGTTTAAGTCCATAAATGGTCTTTTTTAATTTTAAGATTTTACCTTTATTACTTTTACATTTAAAATTTGGAGGTAACTGCATGTAAACAGTTTCACCAAGATGGCCATTGAGAAAGGCTGTAGTGACATCTAAATGGGTTATTTTTAAATCTAAGCTTACACTAATAGCAAATAACAATTTCAATGTGGAATATTTAAGCACAGGTGAAAAGGTTTCTTTATAGTCAATTCCCTCTCTTTGTGTAAAACCCTTTGCAACCAGTCTTGCCCTATATCTCACTGTGTTGTCACTATTTAACTTCTTTTTATACACCCACTTGCATTGCACTACTTTACCATCGCTTGGTTTGTCCACTAATTCCCATGCGTCATTTTCATGGAACGATTGTAACTCTTCCTCCATCGCTTTGCACCATTCTTCATATTCTGTTCCACTTACCACTTCTTCATAAGCAAGGCTGTCATCACATATTTCCATATTATTGATTACACATACATTGCTGTACCCATACCTTGTCGGAGGTTGTCTTTTGCGTTTTTCCGAGCAAATTTCTTCTATAGGGTTAACTTCAGTCAACTCTCCATCGGATATTGTTTCTAAAAACTCTTCAGAACTAGAAGAATTTATGGTATCTTCTGGTGCAAATGTAGTGTCTAATGGATCCTATATAGATTCTGGTTATCCTTTTTCACTAGGGATTTCTTTTTCTTCCACTACAGCTTGTACCATGTCTGAGCTTCTACTACTGTTTTCCATGATAACCACATTTCTGCTAGTGGTAATACTCTTTGTTTCTGGGTTATATAGTCTATAACCCTTTATGTTATCTGCAAACCCCACAAGGATATATTTCACTGCCTTTTTATCCCATTTTGCTCTCCTTATTTTAGGGACATGGACCATAACTGGGCTGCCAAATACTCTGATGTGGCTGAAGTCAGGTTTCCGCCCTGTCCATTTCTCATAGGGCGTCATTTGACCTAACCCAGAAGCCGGCGACCTATTCCTAAGGTACACTGCCGTATTCACTGCCTCGGCCCAAAATGCTTTACCTAGTGTTGTTTCGAACAATAAACACCTAGCACGCTCAACTATAGTTCTGTTGAGGCGCTCACATAGACTATTCTGCTCCGGAGTATAAGGATTCGTTTTCTGATGGATAATTCCAGAATTGCCTAAGAAATTCTCCATCTCTTTGGAACAAAACTCCCCTCCATTGTCAGATCTCAATATTTTAATACTGGCTCCCACTTGATTCTCGACTAACCTCTGAAACTCCCTGAAACACTGTAGTACCTGGTTTTTCTCCTTTATGAAATATACAAAGGTCATTCGGCTTGCATCGTCCACAAAAAGAAGAAAATATCTTGCTTGACAAATCGAACGGGTTTCCATTGGCCCGCAAATATCTGAATGTATCAATTCTAGCATATTTAACTTGTACACACCATTTTCTAAATCTGCTACTCCAATCAGCTCATTCTGTTGATTATGGATGTGACAAACATTTGTTTTAAATGTTACTATACTTCCACTTGCTATCAACTTACTGACTGATAAGAAATTTGTTGCTAGGTTAGGTATGTACAGAATATCTCTTACTGTGATGTCAAACTGAGAATTATTCACTTTCGTAGTGATCTGTATATCACCTGCACATAAAACCGGCACAGACATTAGGTTCGCCACAACGATTTCTTTCACGTCACGTACTTCACGAACTCGCAACAACATTTCTTTTCTTGGGGTCATGTGAGCACTCGCTCCTGAATCCACGTACCAATCTTCTGTACTGAATTTTGCGTTCAAAAATGCAGTACAAAAAGCATTAACTTGCTTTTGTTTAGTTTCAGGACAATGGTTTTTGAAGTGTCCGAGTTGTTTACATTTGTAACATCTAATAGTTTTTACGGATTTTTGTGACTGTGATGTTTTTGACGTATTTGACGATTTTGACCTATCTGCAGTGCTGCCAACTTTAATATTGCGCTTTCGGCGTTCCCACTACTACCAACCTCCGTGCTCATATCCAACAATTTCGATTTAATGGCATCCGTACTAACTGTTATGCCGGAATGCTCGATTGCCATGATCATCGGGGCAAATTTCTCCGTTAGTCCAGCCAATAATAAACATCCAATCCATTCGTCAGTAATTTCAAAACCCTTGCCTCGCAACTTTTGAGATGTATCCACAATCTGAGTGACATAGCTAGTCATGGATTCACTGTCTTCCAGTCTTATAGAAATCAAAAGCCGTAGCAAACTGATTTTTCTTTGAAAACCCGAATCATCAAAAAGTGATTTCAGACGCTCCCACACATCATTTGCAGTTTTCTCATTTTTGATATGGACATAGAGCGATGAATCGATAGTCATGATTAACTTTGCTTTGGTTTTTTGGTCATCAAGTTCGGGAACAGTTAGAGCTTCTCTCTTCTTTTTAATGTCCATGCCTTCCAAAATGAGAAAATTCTCGGCGGCAAACGCCCACTCGTCATAGTTTTCGCGTCCCTTGAGTTTGGGGACGTTCACGATGTAACTGCCGGCCATTGTTCAACAACTAGTTCAACGACAACGAAAATAAAAACACTTTCTGCTCGTCACAGTTTATACTTTGAACAAATCTTGTCCAACCAACACGAGTCACACAGCACGAATTACTTAATAATCAATAGTTTTTAGTCCTGCGATGGAGTTTTAACACTTTTATGAAAAAAAATTAATGGCCCATAACCTCTAATGAAACACGATAGATAGCTTTCAACTGACTGACAATGTATTTGATACAGACAAACGGATATTCAAAAACAGTAACAGCATTGAACGCTAGATGGCGATAGTAGTACTTATTTGTATTAATTTTGGTATCTATTACCAATAGTTATAAAGTATCATAAGAATGTATTTAAAAATATAGGTATAAGTATTCTGTCAGTCATCTAGTCACCATAATACAAGCTATGCTTTGTTTAGGACTAGTTGGTGTTGTATGCATTGTCCAGCAATATTTATTTAAAATGTATTATTATTTATATCTTATTATTCTTATAGTACTTACAAAAAATATAATTTGATCTTTCTAATCTAATTTGTTGTCAAAATTACAAAGTCTATTGTATTTTAAACTAAGTAGACTTTTCTTAGGAAATATTTCAGACAAAGATAGTTTTTAATAAATTACATATTAAAAACTATCTTTGTCTGAAATATTTCCTTCAATGCTTAAATCATTTCCCTTGCTGTCTTTTCCTTTATGAGTAGTTTTAAATTTGAATCTTCTGATTTTGTTTCTCCATACAAAACTATTTGTCCGCCCCTGCCTTTGCAAGTTCAGACGAATTATTTCCCTATTATTCAATATTTTTGACCTTTGTACTATGTTATATTTAATGTATGTATTATTAATTATTTACGTATTATCTTTCAAAATAAATAAAATAATAGCCGTACCATACTTGTCCGCCCAATTTAACAGGTTGCTAACAAAATGTTTGGTAACGTTAATTCAAAAAAATCCCTTTTGAATTTTGAACGCAGCTTAGTGTCGTTATGTTGGCAAAACTGACTTGATTCTATTGGATGATAGAAAACTGTCATGGCATCTAGGAATTCTAGTTATCGTCCATTTTAGTTGAATGTCCGTGTTATAAGGTGGTAAAAACAGTTTGATAATTGCAGAGTTAAAACGAGATATTTCGGTGAGTTTTTGTATTACTTGTCTGGTTGCTTGTCTGGTTTTTAGGATTTGTGAATCGGACCATTATCTAATAATCTTCTGCTATTACCGAGTTGTGCATTTTTTTGTTAACTTGTAAAATCTGATTGTTAAACTGTAAACAAAATGTTACCAACATTTTCTTTACAGGTTGATTACATTTCGTTACGTAAGCAAATTGTTGTGTATAAAGGTAGGTGTTTACGGTAGTTTATTTAATATATTTTTAATCAAGTTTTTACCCTAGAAATCGATTGCGCAGTCATAAGCATGTGCTACACGGTTTGAAACCATGGTTTAAAACAGATGTTTTAAACCGTGTAGATAGTGGTATCAAGCCAAATTTCGCATGACCTTTAAACGCCCTCGGTAGACAGGCTTGCCCAGCAAACCACTGGCAGAAGCGGTGGTTTAAAACTTGTTTAAAATCAAGCGTACCACAGTCGCGCCGCATCGAGCGCGGACGTATTGCGCGCAAGCACCGAATTATAGAGAAAGAACGTGAGGTTAACACTGAATTCATCGAGTTAATTAAGAGACCTACCCTGTCTCTGGAACTTAACGTGTAAGGAGTACAAAGACTCCACCCAAAAAAAAATGTTTATATGTAATAGTGCATTACAAGCATTCTGCACACGTCTATTCAGCACGAGCGTTTTAAACACACTGAATATGGGGTTTGTTTTAAACCAACCACTATTGTGAACCAACCTTTAAAATTACAATTTGGTCACTTTGGTCACATAATCTTTTGTTTGACTTTATTTTTTTTCTCTTTTTATAATTTGCACAAAATGTTTTATGTATAGATAATGAAAAAGTATATTGGGTTTATTGAGAGTTTAATTTATTAAAATTTATTAATTAATTAAACACACAAATTAGTTTTGCACAAGACATCCCTCCACTGACAGACATTGACATGGACAAGAGTGTAACTACAAAATTAAATCTGTACATGTACATACATACATATAGGTACATTTTTTTTTTATGCGATGCACTTAAACTATACAGATAATTCAGTAGGTATTGTACCTTTAAACCTGATAAGGTTTGTCTAGGCACTCACATTCGTCGTAAATATTAAATAACAATAGTAATTATTGTAGCAGAAACTAGTATTACTAAACAATAAAATAAACTAGTATTAGTAACATACTGTTGCGCCCGATACATAGCTCCATCTGTTGGCAGGCAGACACATTAAATATTCACCTACGCCATCTGGTATCGAGTAGATGCAAACTACAAAGTACACGTATCGAATGCATAGGAGCGAACGAGATAGCAATATCTCTCTATTGCAATCGAACGATTGAGCGCGTTCCGGTTCGTTCTCGAATGTTCCAGTAGCATCGCGGTTTTACGCGACTTATTCGACGCTCGTATAAATACAGCGGTGGTTTGTGGATGTAGTCAGTCTATTTTCGGCTAAGAAAGTGATACAAGTGCGAAAGTTTTGAAGTGTTATCAGTTGTGTTGTAGTGTTGTGACTCTTATTGTGTTCTATTGAGAAGTTAACTAGTAGAATCAGTGGATTTAAGTTCAGTGTGTGGTAACTTTGAAATTAAAGTTATTATTTGGTAAAATCAAGCGGTTTCATAATTTATCAGTACCCGGCTCGTAACAATACTATTACTAAACTAAAATTTCCCTGAAATAACTGGGCAACTTGATGGCCAGAACAGTGGCAGCGTTGCATTGCCATGTTGCATGGCATTGCTAATTTGCTGATCAAAATAAAAGCCAGTATTCTGTATATTTACATGTACATTTACAAAAGGCATGGTACAATATACATTAGGTAGAATCCTTACTAATATTATAAATGCGAAAGTTTGTATGTATGTTTGTTACTCTTTCACGCAAAAACGACTGAAGCGATATTGTTTATACATCAGAATGATGTGTTGTCCGGCATTTTTTTATTTATTATTTGAATAATAAATAAAAAAATGTTTAATAGATCAAATAGCTTTCTGTTGAAAAAAGGTCCAATTTGTTGATGGGGGGTGGGAGGGGGGGGACCCTCCCTACCCCCTGGTACCACCCCCATACTAGGTATTGCCCCGTTTTCGAGATATTTGAATAAATGTAACCTAACCTCGAAAAAAATTTTGATACAAATCTAGTTTAAATTACCAAGGAGGGGGAGGGAGAGGTCCCAAGATAAAGGTAGATGCACAAATGAGAAAAAAAAAACATTTGTAACCTATAGCAACGTTTCGTAAATTTGTAACGTTTCGTTCGAATCAATTTTGCACAACATGATATATCACAGACAACAAATACGACAAAGATCAGATATACCGTGACCATGTATTATTTTCTGGCGCTGCGGCGGCCGCTGCCGCGGCACGCTTCGCTCGCCTTGCGCGTTTTTTTCTATACTCCAACATAACCTACATAGTGATAGGTGATAAGTAACCAAGTGAGATATATCGTGACCTTGTTTTGTTTTCTGGCGCTGCGGCGGCCGCTGCCGCGGCACGCTTCGCTCGCCTTGCGCGTTTTTTCTATACTCCAACATAAGCTACCTAGTGATAGGTGATAAGTAACCAAGTGAAGTGAAGATAAACCAAAGTCGTCGAAAGAAGCCATAACAAAATCACTGACAGAATTTTTACGTTTCGTTCACATCAATTTTGCACACAACATGTTAAACCATAGACAAGAAATACGACAAAGTTTATTATTATCTGTCAATCTTTACGTAGTTTTATCAGATTTATTTGATTTGAGGTTAAAAATGTTTTATTATTTTCTCGGAATAACCTGATGTTATTAGTGGTAAATATGTAATCAGAAAGCAAAACCCTACCAGATGTGAGTCTTTTCACCCTCCAATTCGTGCGACGCACTACTAAAGTCAAGCCTAATTTAGTTTTATGAACAGGTATTGTTAATACCTGTTCTCTAAATTATAGTGAAATTTTTATACATGTTCGAAAATACCGGATACATATTATATTGTTTTTAAAAAAATCAAACAGACATGCTTTCTGTTATGATGTTAATTATATTAATAGATATGTAATATGAAATACATACCATCTATTGATTTATGATGAAACTATAGTTTAAATACATATGTATATAAGATTGAAATATGTATTGGTTCCAGTTCAATACTGCAACAGGAGATGGAATGCCGAACACATTGTGCTATGTTTGTCACCGGCAGCTGGAGAGGTGTCTTGGATTGTCTGATATGGCTCGAAAAGCCAACAAAATCCTTCAAACGCTGCTGTATAATGATGTAAGATCCACTTATTTTATTGGCTGGTATCACAGTGAGAGTATTATTTAAAAGAAATGTCTTCAACTTTCTCCTTATCTAGAAGGTTGTTTATAATTATGTAACATATCTACTTTAGCGTTATATAAAAGCACCATGGAGTTCAAACAAGTGCTTTGTAATAACAAGAAGGAAATTTCGATAACCTAAATATAGTCCATCATTTGACAGTATTTTGACGTGCTTCTGACTAACCCTATCCTTGCAGTTCTGTCTGATATTTAAAACAAGTCTGACAAGTCTACTAGACCTACTGAAGGATTTGAAGTTACCCTGTACCCTGTAAATCTGTCATATCTTTTCAGGAAACACATTCTACGCTTACAATGCCATCTCTGGGAGTAAAGTATGACCTAATTGTGGCTCCTACACAGCACGTTTCGGTAAATATCTATTCCAACACATCAAGTGCCTCTCCTGTCACTGTCAAGGTGCAGCAAGTAATCGTGAAAGAAAAAGAAACAGCTCAAAATGAAGAAGTTCATAATGAAGGATTGATATTGGAGACACTAGATGAAGCATTGATTTTGGAGACACTGAACACACCAATTTCAACAGATGGAGATGTTGAAATTGGTGATGATTCGGATAGTACAGAACCATCTGTAAAAACGGTCAACAATCCGACGACCCTAAGCTTCTATTGCGACATTTGCAATAAAAAAATGAACACTAAACATCTATTGGTTAAACATTTACAGTTTCACACTAAAATTAAGGCTGGAGAAAAGCGATATTCTCGCCCAAAGTTTGATTCATTTATGAATAAAAAACCTCCGTTCAAAAAAATACAAAGTCACAATAGGGGAAGGTCATATTCCTGTGTCAAATGTAAGAGAACATTCTTTCGAAATTCCAGTTTGAAAATTCATATGCGCATTCACATGGGAGAAAAGCTATATTCCTGCAAAAGTTGTAGTAAAGCATTTTCTAATAAGAGTAATTTGACATGTCATATGCGCATTCACACGGGTGAAAAGCCATATTCTTGCAACAATTGTGATAAAATATTTTCTCAAAAAATTAATTTGACAATGCATATGCTCATTCACACGGGAGAAAAGCCATTTTCTTGCAACAATTGTGATAAAACATTCACTCAAAAAAATAATTTGACAAGGCATATGCTCATTCACACGGGAGAAAAGCCATTTTCTTGCAACAATTGTGATAAAACATTCACTCAAAAAAATAATTTGACAAGGCATATGCGCATTCACACGGGAGAAAAGCCATATTCCTGCAAAAACGAATAAAGCATTCACTCATAAAAATAATTTGACTAGTCATATGCACATTCTCACGGGTGAAAAGCCGTATTCTTGTAAAAATTGTGATAAAACATTCACTCAAAAAAATAATTTGGTAATGCATATGCGCATTCACACGGGTGAAAAGCCATATTCTTGTAAACATTGTGATAAAACGTTCACTCAACAAAATAATTTGACAAAGCATATGCGCATTCACACGGGAGAAAAGCCATATTCCTGCAAAAACTGTAATAAAGCATTCACTTATAAAAATTATTTGACTACTCATACTTCACACGGGTGAAAAGCCATATTCTTGCAAAAATTGTGATAAAGCATTCACTCAAAAATATAATTTGACAAGTCATATGCGCATTCACACGGGTGAAAAGCCATATTCTTGCAAAAATTGTGGTAAAACATTCACTAAACAAAATAATTTGACAAGGCACATGCGCATTCACACGGGAGAAAAGCCTTATTCCTGCAAAAACTGTAATAAAGCATTCACTCATAAAAATAATTTGACTAGTCATATGCACATTCACACGGGTGAAAATCCGTATTCTTGCAAAAATTGTGATAAAACATTCACTCAAAAAAATAATTTGACAATGCATATGAGCATTCACACGGGTGAAAAGCCATATTCTTGCAAACATTGTGATAAAACGTTCACTCAACAAAATAATTTGACAAGTCATATGCGCATTCACACGGGTGAAAAGCCATATTCTTGCAACAATTGTGATAAAATATTTATTCAAAAAAATTATTTGACAAGGCATATGCGCATTCACGAGGGAGAAAAGCCATATACCTGCAAAACCTGTAATAAAGCATTCTTTCATAAACATTATTTGACTAGTCATATGCACATTCACACGGGTGAAAAGCCATATTCTTGCAAAAATTGTAATAAAACATTTACTAAAAAAAATAATTTGACAATGCATATGCGCATTCACACGGGAGAAAAGCCATATTCTTGCAACAATTGTGATAAAACATTCACTCAAAAAATTAATTTGGTAATGCATATGCGCATTCACACGGGTGAAAAGCCATATTCTTGCAAACATTGTGATAAAACGTTCACTCATAAAAGTTATTTGACAAGACATATGCGCCTTCACACGGGTGAAAAGCCATATTCTTGCAAAATTGTGATAAAACATTCATTCAAAAAAATATTTTGACAAGTCATATGAGCATTTACAAGGGTGAAAACCAAAAGCAAAAATTGTGATAAAGAATTCACTTACTAAGATAATTTGATAAAACATATGCGCATTCACAGAGGAGAAAAGACTGCAAACCTGTAATAAATATTAATATGCATTATATTATAATGTTCTTCAGTTTGAAAGTTGCAAAAGTAAAAAAGTCACAAAAGTAAAAAAGTCACATGCACGTTCACACGGGGATTTAAACAAAATCCTTCACAAGGTAGAATTGTAATGTAACATGTAATGAAGCCTTGTAAAGTGAGTTTGATCATGTTATATGCTAATTTACACGGAAGATAGGCCATGTCTATAAGAAGCATTATACCGCGTGTCCCGGAACTAGTATGTTATGCCGGGGTGGGCCGATTCTCGATACTTACGTGAACAACATATGTTTTACCTCTTTTATAAGTTCAATGTTTTTCATAGAAGAAATGAGCAGCAGAGTTTGCTTTAAAACTGCACTTACTACAAATAGTAACGTCCCTAAAATCAGCTGTTTATTGAACTCTGAGCGTGACCCCAAAATGAAGTATCGTTTGAGTTCACGCAACACAAACATAAAAGTTGCCTACATTGTGATGCCTCTGAGAAGAAAGTAAATTTTTGTGTTCTTGTTGAGATCAGCTGCAATTTTTATAAGAAGCTTTATTCTTCTATCAAATTTTCGGATTTATTGCAATTAATTTTTGTTGTTAAACATGATGATGATGATGATAACATGTTCACAACTCTTTATTAAAACAACTTGATTTGGATCTTCATAGAAATTTATAGCATTGGGTAGGTAGGTATCTAACCAACATTTTTCGTAAGTAGGTACAATACATAGGTAGGTAGATCTTCATAGAAATTCAAAGCATTAGGTACCCAACCTACAACATTTTTCTTAGGTTGGTAGATAGATTTCCTATTAACATTTCTAGGCTAGGTATCTATTAATTTGAATTTCTATGAAAAATCTTGTCTATCCCATATTTTCCCATAGTTTTATCTGTCCACCTTATTGTGCGACTGTGTGAATTCGCGGCTTTTTGTCAAAGGTGTCAAACAAAACAGACAACCAATCAGAAGAGTTCAATCCACATAATAAATAATAAATCTCGGCTAATTCCAAAAATAGTCTACTTTTGTAATAAGCCGACATATATTATTTTGTCGGAAATTGGTTCCGTAGGTATTTATTTTTAGTCGTTGTTCCGATTGAGACTTTATTTATTTTATTCATTAATTTATTTATTAATTCTGTCATTGGTTTTTTCTTGGTCACTCTGTGTTGAATTAATTTGTTTTGTCACTAGTTTTTTTCTGTATGTAGTCTTAACATGAGTCTAGTGATTAATGGTGACAGAACTAGAGTGGTTAAAGGATTCAGTGACCAAGAAAGAAGCAGTGACATGACTACATAATAAACTATATTATATTGCGTATAAACTAAGCAAAATAACTTCACTAAGAACCAAAGTAGTATTTACCAAAATGAATGTCATCATTGTGATAGGTTTGAATTTTCACATTAAAAATGAACCCTAAAAAATTGTCGGCAATATCAAAGGATTTTATTTTGCTTTGATTGATTTGATTTTTGCTCAGTGATTTGTTGTACGTCGTGCGGTCAACGTGAGTGAGTGACCATGTGTTTTTTAAACTCAATCATAAGTGCTTTGTGATGGATATCTAGGAGGTAGTACCTAGAATAAGTACCTACTAATCGTGTAATGTAGTGTTTGTTATTGTCAATTTTTAAAATTTTATGGATTCGCCAAGAACAAGACATTAAACGGTATGTAATCTACATAAGTAGTTGCTTCTTTTACCATAAAATTTCAAACATTCTTTTCCAAGAGACGAATAGGTAACTAGATTAGCCGCTGGATTAGTAGGTAGTTACTAAATAAATATCTACTTCGTTTTGTGCTACAAACGAAACAACATGGCTTGTGTGAATACCGCAGTCAGTTTGTATTGTAGGTACCTACATCAAAAGATACTTACCTACATACACCAACCTAGGTATCTAGCCTAGCTTAGCAGACAATTTGTACTCACGCAAAACTAGGTAGGTATGTAGGTAGGTAACGCACTAAGAAACATTGTTGGCAAAATAAAGGTTGTCAATTTTATTTCTTGAATGTTTTTGTATGGAAATCTGAAAATATTAATTCTTAGGATTTGTACCCCCACAACTGTTAATTTTCATGGTCGGAATCTCCTCGTTCAGGCTTAAAATACTAGTTCCTGAATTCCCTGTAGAAGAATGCCAGTGATTGGGAGCAATGTTAGAGAAATCTGAGAGGCCTTTGCTGAAAATCAAAGATATTTAATGAGTACCTTATGTCAAATACACTGCATATTAGATTTAAGCCTATAATGTTTGTCATAGCAGGTTATTGTGCAGTGCAGACCTGTCAGCTAAACTGTAATGCTAGTCGTCCATAGATATCTTTAGTTGGTACCATTAAGACTGGATGATAGCTGTCGGCCTCAGTTTATTATAGTTGTTAGAGGGCACAACAATCAGACCATGTTCGACGAACTCTGCATCAAGCAGCTTCAACCGTCTGACGTGTCTGTCGCGTCCTTAGCGATAAAACCGCTCATTGTACATACATTTTCTTAAATATATTTTGTTGTAAGAGCTTATGGTAAGAGCTTGCATTAATTGTTGGAAAGGTGCTGAAGTGATCAACAATCAACTACACAAATCTCAAATATCCGTAGCTTGTAATTTTTTAGGATAACAATATAATGTGTCGCAGCAGGGTTGTTTGCAGTGGGCATGTATTCTCAATTTGTTCCGACATGATAGGCAGTCTCGAGCAAATAATTGTACAATACAGAGTTGTATTGTATACATTCGTTGCGCTGGGATTGGAGAGCTTGAAAAACCTATTCGAGTTTTGTTCACTTTTATTTCTTCTTTGTTCTTACTGCTGGGCTGCTACTGGACTGAATGCCAGTCGCTACAAATTGCTCAATATATATAAAAACTGTCATTAAGATAAAGCTGCTCTCTGATTGGTGGACCAATAGGAAGCAAGAAATTTTTGCCAAGCAGTGAGCTTTATTTTGTTCTATACATTTTACTATTCTGGGTCACGATCACAGTAGGTAAATCAAGCATTAAACTAACTTTTATTCTAGCAGTAAGTAGGTACACAATCAAAGTATTTCAATAAATCGAACAGACACGCCCTCTCGATGCGAGCTCAGGCAAATGCACGCCAGCTCCAACAGCCACCCTATCAAAGCAGGACTCGCCGTGACATCATGCTTGCGTTCGTAGTTTCTTACGACTTGAATTAGAAAGCTGGTAAATGTTATGAGGAATCTGCGGTATGTTACATGCATTGATACGTAAACATCTGTATACTACGCTCTGTGTCAATCCCTTATAATTTATTGCATTACTTGTTGGGGCAGTGCAGCTAAACTAATCTTGCTTGTACCTACCTACCAAGGTTAAATAATGACTTAGTAGGTAAGATTAACTACTAAGTAGGTACTAACAAAAGCAAATCAAAAGTACCTACCTGGGCACTATTGTACAATTAATTTAATTTGCGGCCGTGTAATGAAATCATGTACCTACCTACCTACCGCATCCACTAAACTTGGAACAATCAAAGCAAACATAAACGCAGTAGCCAAAGGTATAGGTACCTAACCCACCTACCAACTGTGTTAGCTGGCAGCCCCGGTGCCGTCACTGGATTTAAGTACTTACTAAGAGGCTTGTTACATTACGATCGTGATTTTTTAATAAAACGCCGATTTCAGAGAAATCGAAAGTCTTCGACAAATTTTACTTATTGTATGGTGGAGAATAGTTATTACTATAGTTCATAGCGGCCTCGCTTTTTGTATATTTTTGTTATTTATTTATGTAAAGCCAAAATTCCAAAGCAAGTTTGCAAATAAATTGCGCGGAGGCACTTTTTCAAGCTCGTGGATTGAACGTCTGTACTATGAAAATTAAATAAAAAATATACCACATCATCTCTCATATAGTAGTTGAGTTTCTAGCGGCCTCGGAATTTAGAAATATTTACAAGGTATCTACAAAAAAAATTCAATTCAAAACTATAAAACTACAAAAAATTTTAAGAATTAGCTGTAAATTTCTCCTTAGTACATTAATACTATCGAGTAAAATTTATATCAGAACAAACGTTAGTTCATAAGCAATGAAGTTGTGTACTTTTTTTATATAATATTATATAAAACTATAAATAAACGTAATTACAACAGCGCGAAATGCACAAAATAAATTATATAATGCGATGCGTGGGTCGCTCGAACTCAGTACAGCGCGAGCGCTCGTAGACGTTGGACTTGTGTCGATTTTTTATGCGCCAAACGCGACTAGTGCGACTACGACATTTTGATCAATTTTTATATTGAACATTTATCAAAATAGAAAAACGAATGTTGGCTCGTTACATTTTTTTACGAGTCTTTACTTACTGATTGTTATGTTTATTTTTAGTATGGGTCAAAAAGGATCCGTGTATAAATCTGTTAAAAAGAAAAGATATGTACATTACATACACATTTAATAAATCAAATGAAGTAACAAATAAAAAAACAGGTCATACAAATTATCGAATTATACATTTTATTTTTCGGAAATTTATTATAGTAATTTATTAAATATTTTTTTATTGTTTATAATAGCTGTTGCTCGCGACTTCGTCCGCATTTGTTGATGTGAAACATCTATAGGCTAGGGGTAAACCTAATTGTTGGCGTCAAAGTCAAAGTCAAAGTCAAAGTCGAAGTCAAGTCAAAAGTCTAAATTCTTAAGTCAAAAGCCAAAAGCCAAAACTCAAAAGTCACTGCCACTGAGGCACATAGTTTTCTAATTTATTTTTAAATATTAATAAGGAAATATTTTTTTCATTTCATTACGTCATGTCAGGTCAAAATGCCCAATGGACATATCCATAATACATTTCGTGTAATATCCAAACCAAGTTTCTAAGAAATCAATAATATTATATTGTAGAAAGAAATAATATTATGAGTACCTGTTTTATTAAATATTTTTTTTATGAAAACACTTACTTACTTATTTGTTATACAAAACGTCAACAGACAAAAATCACAATACTAACTAATATACAGTCTACACGAGCTAAGCTGCGGGCTGTAGCTGGTAAACAGCAACATAAATAAATAATAATAATAATAACAATATCTCAATATGTATGCAAAATATAAATAAATAACTCAATAATAAAAAAAAATATCAAAATCGTTTACACGTTGTCTACAGCTGTGTCGTGAACTCGTGACCTCGAGGGAGTTGTCGCCGTGCTTCAATATACCTAATCTTTAAGAACGAATGTTTGTGATAGGCCTCTTAAGTGTTTTTCCATGCAAACATTTTTCCTGTAGGGAATCGAACCCCTCAACCTCTTGCGTCTAAGCCAATGGCTTGTCTGAAGTTTGAATACAAAAATAAGTCCTGCGCCGGGAATCGAAACCGCAACCTCCTGCGTCTTAAAGTCTAGGTACTTATTTGAAGCCCATACCAACATTTGTCCCACAAGCAACCACAGAGCCACAGAGGTCGACATTAAAATAAAAAAAATTTCATCAGTAGGTAGGTTAGGCATCACGTGTGGTAAGTACCTACCTTCCTACAAAAGTACGCGCAATTTCAAATGTTTCTGACGTACTTACCTACCTAACCTACCACAAGTAGGTACCGACCGACCAACCTATCAAACATACAGAGTTCAAAAGCAATTCGACAACCGAGCACAAAAACAGAACAGCCAGACACAGTCAGGGGTACCTACCTACCCACGAGAGAAGCCGCCTTCATACCGCAGTGTCCGTGGCCTGCCAGCTAATGGTTTGGCACGTCACAATCAATCACAACACAACACACAATCAACCATCTCTTCATTTCTGTATTATGATCTTCGGACATCATAGTCACGCCGCCGCCGCGACGATCTTTACTTTACTTTACCTACGCCGAAGTAGGTACGCGGAAAGAAATCTAGCCAAATTAAAATAAAATCCTTTGATATTCGCCGACATACATAGGGTCCATTTTTGAACTAAATAATTACCGCGGAAATTATTTGCCAACGTTCTTGTTAATTTTTGAATAGATTTATGTGTCAAAACGATGTTCGTTTGGAACACTCATCTGTTAGTGATATATGCTCAGCTGTTTGTACAATGGAAAATGGCGTTGAAATTATTTGTTTCAATCATTGAAATGATCATTTAAATGATAAATGTTAAGATGTCAAGGAATTCATTTTTATTATACCTACGCTTTATATTAGCTTCACTTGTATGTATGTTTGTAACCGACTCCTTAGGACGCGATTTTGACCCACTTTAAACGGCCAGATTTCAATCAAATTTTGCACACCTGTCAAAGACCGATGACAATGCAATAATTCGAATAAAAATTCAAAAAACAAATCCGATTATTCTAAATCTAAAAAGTAGAAAATAAATAAGAGCTTTTTTTTTAAATAAAACATTTTTTTCTTACTTACATTTATTAAAATTTATTTTCTATTTTTTTGTTTGGTTTTCTATAATAAAGCGAGTTTTTTAGTTTTTAAACTATTATTTATAAGGGCATTAGTGGAGTATTCTACAGAAGGTTTGCAATTATTTCAAGTTATGAATCATAACTCTTGCCGAACTCTTGAAATAATCATTTATCATAACTTATGATAAAGTTCCACTTATTTTGGCAGGAAATTTTCCAGTTACCTATAATTTCAATGATTGAATGTTCTGCCAGGCGATTATAGAATTCTGATGGATCAAAACTTTGATACTAATTGTATTCAGTTAGGTAGGTACTATTGATGAATTGGTATTACGGAAGGTTGATGTTGATTGTCATACATGCTGTCATATGAGTAGAAACCTCAGACCAAACAAATATATAGAACGCGGTCAACTTAAATAAAGGCTCTAACCCGTGCTTTCATGTGAAAATACCCGCAGCCAACAACACACATACACCGAAATCGTGCTCCTTGCTCTTAGTACCATGTTACGTTGCTATAATCGTAGTCGTCGACAGTAAACTTCGTTCAAAACCATCCCGCTTTAGGTCAAGTGCGTTCGGTAAAATTATACTAAATTTCCCCCAAACTAATGATTTATACATAAAAAAGGTTTTATTTCAAGTAAAACGTAATCCTGTAACACTTTTTTGTCACTGAATATGTAATTTTTTTTGTAAGTTTTTAGACGAACACATGACAGAGGACTTAATAGTAAAAGTATGTTTGCATATACTAAAAAGCACAGTTTAAGCCGATTTGTATACGTGGGTGCGTGTATTTAAACAGAGGAGCATGGTTTTAAGGCTTCATTTTAATTACTCACGGCCCTATGTCTACATATTTATTTGGTCTGAGATAGAAATCCAACGTACGTAATAGTAACCCATCTTGTCAAAACGGGTTTCAATTACAATCAAACTAATGATGGAAATTATGCCGATTGCTAATCGAAACTAATAGATATTGATTGTGTCAAAAGACACAAAAAATCAATTGAATATTCTGATGAAAATTAACAATTACCATTGATATTAGGTACGTCTAAAATATGTTACCTACCTCATTACGTTTCATTGGTATGTAAATAACAGTTTGTACCACAGTAACTATGAGTAATATTGTACGAAATCAAAATATGTACCTAGGCACCTACTTAATACATAATTTATTGTATGATTAACACAATCTTTTAAAAACAAATAAATAAACACCTATATATATAATTATATTGCAAATAAATTTATGAATAGAAAAAAAACAATACATTTTGGGGATTCCCCATACTTAGAACTGAAACTCATAAACATTTTTTTAATCAAACCCATAGGTACGTGTGGAGTATCTATGGATAGGTCTTCAAATATGACATTGAGGTTTCTAATATCATTTTTTTCTAAACTGAATACTTGGCGCCAGAGAAACTTCCAAAGTGGTAAAATGTGTGTCTCCCCCTGTAACTTGTAAAATAAGAGAATGATAAAACTAAAAAAAACATATAATGTAGGTACATTACCATGCAAACTTCTACCGAAATTTGGTTTGAACGAGATCTAGTAAGTCGTTTTTTTTAATACGTCATAAATCGTAAACCGCAATTTACCTTTCATTTAATCAACTCAAATATAAAAATAAAAAATAACATTTAATTTCGTAAACATAAACCTTATGCATAAACCGTAGACCATTATTTTCTAATAATAAATCTGTAATAAATAGATAATAAATGGGTGCCTAAGTAAATAATAATTATAAATCGCGCAGGGCGAGGCTTGATCGGTATCGCCCAGATGTACAAACAAAACTTCCATGGAGTTCATAAACAAAAATGTTTTATGCAATTGTATACTGCCATTCATGCAGAACGCTGGATACAGGACGTTATTACCACCTTGTCCAACTACGCGAGGAGGCACACAAATTGATAATAATTTTGGAAATATTTTTTGTCAAACTGGAATATATATATTAGCTTGTTTAGCTATCACAAGCCTATATGGGCTCGCATATAACTTTAGATTTAAATCCCATCATTTGGGTACCTAATTATAATGTTTACTTATCAATAACTTATTAAAAAAAAATACACTATTATTAAAACATCGATCAAAGTTACAACGAACTACAAGAACTTTTATATTATGTTACTTGCTGCTACTGAACCCTTCATGGGCGCGTCCGACTCGCACTTGGACGCTTTTTATTTTGTATTATTATATTTATTTGTCTTTAGGTCAGGAAGAGCTACGGATATTTTTTATAAATAGGTAGCGAACTGAAATATTTACTTACAGTCTCTGTATATTTATGACTCACATTAATTGTTAAGTTTACTTGATTTTGTGTATTTTGAATTGAAAACTTCTTTTAGCGCGGTACGCATATTTTTAGATGAGGTAAAACCTCTGGATTCGCGACACCGTTACCGTCTGGGGCGAGACGCAGCCGAAACCTTAGTTCACATGTTTACAGTCTACTTTTGTATGGAGAAGATTACTGAGTTAAGTTTCTATGATAAATTCTACATTCTGAACAAAAAATATTGCATCATCTGTGTTCGTTCAGTATTTGATTGGCAGTCGCCATAATTACTGATTTTGAAGTGATTTATTACTAAACTCTAACGCGCCAAAATAAGTTTTCACTTCTGTTTCACGTCTTCTTCAGTGGCACTCCTAGAGTGCAACCTGTAATTTTTATCTTGTGATTTCAATCGTACCTTCTAAAGGGTCAATATCGACGTTTTCAACTTAATCAGTTATTAGATGATCCACAATATATAGCTGTTCAAGATTATGTGAAGTGGACGCAATATTCTTAATTTATTTAGTTTTAAGTTGCAGCCTATAACAGAACGTTCAGGTTAACTAAAAAACACGCTTTATATAGAAAACCAAACTAAAAAATATAAAATATATTTTAATAAATGTAAGTAAGAAAAAAATGTTTTATTTAAAAAAAGCGTGGGGTGCATGGTGTCAATAGTTATAAATATTTCATTGACAGATGTGAAAAGAAGGATTATCATTTCGATAATATCTTAAAATTATATTTAAATCGAAATTTATTGCTAAAAGTAACATTTATTAGTTGTGCTGTACACAATTGTGAAGTGGGAAGTATACATCGTATTTTAGTGCTTGTGAAATTTGTATTAAAGCGAATTTGAATAAGTTGTTTACAAAACAAAAAATTTCATAGCGGTTGTGACGCTTACTACAAGATGTCACCACCTGTACACAAAACTTGTGGAAAATGTGAACAACCTATAAAGGAAGGAGCTATTTTGTCTTGCGTTGCCTGCAAGCTGCACTTTCATATCGACTGTAAGGGCTATGAAAAAAGATATTACCTGTTAGACGCCGAGCGTAATTCACAATGGCAGTACGATTTGTGCATCAGGAAAAAGTCCAATAATGCACGGACATTCTTGGTGCCAGTGCAGACACCATCGGCGCCAAAATCCGCTGCGAAGCCAGTAGCACTAAAAAGTTCTGAAAGATGCACCAAGCCTGCCGGACTACAGCCGGAGGCCACAGTTTCGGACCTAAGTGAGGATGACGAGGTTGTTGACCCCTTTCATTTCAATTTCATTTCATTTCAAAGTTGATAAAAAGGTCAATGACCTCATGGCGACCGTCGAACGACTACAGTGCAATCTTAGCGATTAAGAGCAGGAATTGCTCGTGAACGAGATTGAGATTTCTGGAATTCCCGAGGCGTACGGCGAAAATCCCGTTCATACTGTCACTATCATCGGAAACAAGCTCGGAGTCAAAATCACAGAAAGCGACGTGGTCAGTGCAGTGTGGGTCGGTGCCCGCTGCGAACCCGCATCTTCCAGCACCCGCGCGATCTCCTCCCGACCCACCCCGCACTTCGCCCCGCACGCGCCCTCGACCGCCACCACCGCCTCTGGGGCCGAGACCGCGTCTACCGGCACTGGAGACGTCAGCGGGCCGCGCCTGCTAGTAGTGCGTGTGCTACGCCGCGCCCAACGCGACGAATTGTTGCGCGCCGCTCGCGCGCGTCGTGGCGCCGATACTTCAGAATTGGACCTTCCGGGGCCCACGCGCCGGTTCTACGTGAATGAACGTCTCACGCGCGCGAACCGCATACTTTTTCGACGAGTGCGGGAGGAGATTCGTCGGCTGAGCTGGAGGTTTGCGTGGACGAGGGACGGCGCGTTTCTAGTACGCCGCGAGCACGGGGAGGCTGCTAAGCGTATCCATACGGAAGCAGATCTTCTAAAGGTTTTTGGTGCCGGAGTCTGTTAGTCAGCTGTATATGTTATCACAACTTTATTTCGTGCAGCTTTAAGGTATTATCAGGGTGGTTTTTAGCTTTTTTAAATACCTATTTTTATTTTCGTTTTGTTCTGATCTCACGTACTATACCTACCTATATCTATAAGTTTATGACTCTGTGGTGCAAGATTAATATTATTTCATTTATTTATGCTACTTCATTTACTTATTATGTATGTATGGTAAATTTCTTGGAATTATTATTTTTAAGGCTTGATTTAGGTACTAAAAGATGTTGTAGTGAAGTTTTTCATACAAAATCACGCGATCGCTATAAAGGTGGAGGTTGCTTTGACATTTTAAAACGTTTGCGAGTGACGATGTTGATGCTTTTTAATCCATCTGATGAACGACACATTGCGTGTCTCAGACTATTTTTGATGAACTGCAAGTATATCCTTTATTCCTTTGTTATACAATTTATCAAGAGTAAATCACTATCATTCGGGTTACTTAATAAAGGGTCTTTGGGCACGAAGCATGATGAGTTTACTGTAGCAATGCTGCGGTATCCGGTTGACATAATGGCGATCAACGAGACGTGGTTGCGAAATGGAGAAGAAGCGCGCGCACCCACACTGGCTGGCTATCAGCTGCGACACGCACCGCGTCAGTACGGTGGTGCCGTCGGCGGCCGTCAGCGCGGCGCCGGCGTTGGCTTTTACATAAAGCACGGCGTGAGCGCGCGTCTTCTCGCTTACCCCGAGACTCCGGCCGTCGACCAGATGTGGCTTTGTGTTACGGCTAACGGACTTAAGTTAGCGATAGGAACCGCTTACCGTCCACCATGGCAAAATTTTTAAATGTTTCTAGATGCGTTAACAGACACTATTATCTCGCTTTCCAACTTTGATCACATCTTTCTGACAGGCGATTTTAACGTTAATATGTTAGAATCCGATTCAGATTCCAAAAAGCTCTTAGACTTTTTAAACTGCTTTAAACTCGAGCAATATGTAACGGTCCCTACCCACTTTACTGACCACAGCGATAAGCTGATTGATTTAATATGCTCCAATTTGCAGGTTGTCGATGTGGTGGTAGATTATATCCCTGATCTAAGTAAACACTCGTTCATATCGTGCAGGCTAAGCGTAAAAAAACAAAAACCTCCGCCCCAGTGGATAGTCCATCGTCCGCTAAAATATATAAATTTTGAATATTTTTACCATGACCTTGAAAGCATTGATTGGAACAGTCTTGTTGATAATGATCTTGAAAAAATGGTGGAACATTTAGGTAATAATGTATTAAATCTTTTTGATATACATGCGCCGATTAGGAAAACTATAATAAGAAATAAATCTCACTCTTGGATTACCTACAATGTTAGGGAGATGATGAAGACACGCGATAAAGCCCATACCCGTAGTCGCTTAACTAATAATGATGCTCATAAAAAATACTATAAAGACTTGAAAAGTATTGTAAATGTAGCTCTCCATACTGAAAAGAAGTCCTATTTCAACTGTAATGTTAATCAAAACATTAAAAATCCTCGTATTTTATGGAATAACATTAAACAAAAAATGGCAAATTTTAAAAACAAATCTTTGGACCTTCCTACGCATCTCCAAGATCCTAATATTATAAATAACCATTTTCTATCACTACCCGGTAACAATAATGTAAATATGGCGGATATAAAGTACTTTGAAATCCATACACATGGACCTTCAGTCTTTAGTCTATATCCCGTCAATGAGTGTGATGAGGGTGAAATAATTAAATCTTTTTCCACTAATGCCACAGGTATTGATGGTATATCTATAGATATGATCATACTCACACTTTCGTAAACACTTCATTTGATAACTACAATAGTTAACACATCAATAAAATCGCAAAAATTTCCTTCCGTATGGAAAACGCCCATAGTCAAACCGTTACCCCAAACTAACCATCCAACCAATTTGAAAGAACTGCGTCCAATAAGTATTTTAACGCTAATCCAAAATTATCGAAAAAGCTATATGTATTCAGCTTAAAGATGAATGTTCCAGCTCTCCAGCACCTTCAATTGCCCCATCCTTAGAGCGGATGAACTGGCATGCCAGGATCAGCGGAGAAAATAAAGAAGCCAGTAGTTTTCCGATCTATTGATGACCTAAAGTATAATGGCATAGGTCACCTGCCTAGCATTGTGGATAAAGGTCGCTGTTATCTGACAGCTAATAATATATTACCTAAAAAACAATCAGGATTTAGAAAAGGTCATAGTACAGCAACAGCCTTTGTTTCGTCCTCATATTAAGAATGGGTTCGCTCGATGTAGTCCTTATGTACTGATGCTATGGTTGTTTTTCGTGTGACATGGGCAACATTTCATTACCCAATGCGTACGGTACTTTTGAAACAAACCTACCCTCAAATCGGGAGAATAGCATGCGGTTAGGCAGCTAGACCAAGCCAGAACAAAGGAAGAGATCGTGTGTGTAACATCGTTGAATCACGAGCGCACCGTATTCGAAATTCAAATCCGACTGAACTCATTATAAACTCGATATACTGTGAACATATGTGTTTTAAAGGATTCTATGCAATTTTCCACCGGCCGGTGAGTGTTTAACCAGTGATACCAGCGTCGCTCAGCATCGACCCAGGCGCACACATTTTGGAGGTGGTTAACAGAAGGTCTTTCAGGTACGTGCGCATTATATTGTTGCCTGGAGGATACCCTTGTGTCATATGTAAAACTACACGGCGATTCCCAATACGATTTTTTGTAAAGGAAATCGACCCAGTGTGACAGGGCAGCGCCCATACGTCACATCTTTATGGTGCCGAAACCAGGGAATCACCTTCAATTTAATATTTTTTGTAACCAACTTTAAGGCGTAATAAACAGTCTGGTATTTTCTGTTCAACACTGTAGGTCAATATTCATGATCTAGGGAAGGTCAAAGCTTATTTAGGGTGTCCGTTGTTCCGCCATCTTGTGGTAAAATTATTTAGTGTGCGTAGTAACATTTCCAAACGACTTAACTAAAATCGTAAGTTGCGTTGGTCTTTGTTTAACTTATCTATCGGAAACATAAAACCAAATTGCAATCAGTCTCAAAGCGAAGTCAAAGGAGATCTACGACATAATCATTGGATAGTTGTTTACCGCTTACTTAACACTATTTTTAGAAAAGAACCTAGATCACAGTAGGTAGGTAGATCGACGACTCTGTACTCGGTGGCTCGGCGGCACGTGAGATTCTGTTTTGTTGTGTGTTCGTTTAATCGTTCTTGTATTTATTCTCCCACTCGAATTCCTATTGTTCCCTCTTATCGTTCTGTTGTTCTGCTTTAACTATTTTGTCAGGATCAGTGTATAGACAATCTACTTGTACTATCGGTGTCTATATGCAGTTTTTCGGCTTGGTAAAATAGATACTTACGTCGCCGCGATATTTTAATATCGCGGCTTTTATTCAATAACTCACATTATCAATTAAAGTAATACCTACATAAATACGTGGGTAAGTGTGTTTTATTTGGAGTGATCTATTTAGAGTGGTCAGGTTATAGGCGGTTGTGGAACAGTTTATACGAATAACTCGAAACCAATCGTACACATTGAATACAATAATAACTTTTACCTGCAGTAGGTACGTAACCTACCTACACAATACTCGGGTAGATTTGGTGCGTCGTAAGCTGTAAATAGTTGTTCTAGCGGCATTGTCGGTCCGGATAGTGTTTGTTTTAGTGTAAACAAATCGTCCTCCATCTAGCCGGCTTCAGTTTAGGTATCTATATTTTACCTTTGTACTCTGTTTTACTACCTAGATTGTGAGTACGAACAACAACTTTAGCATGTCGTTTTGTCCAAAAGGTAAACGTAAGCTAAGTAAAAGTAAAACAATACAGTCCAAGTCGGTCGATGATGGATATTCGGTCCAAGATTTGCCTTCTTTACGAAGAAAGCGAACCATTGTGTTTAATTGCGTGTCTAAAACATTGGACTTGGGTTTGGCAATTTCATCTGATGAAAATAAGAAAACCTTGTTTATGTCGTATTATGAGGACTTGCAATCAAATGTCGTTAAATTTGAAGAAGTTCATTTCACCATAATTGACCTTTCAGATAGGTCCGAGGAGGACCAAAATTTACAGGAAAGATTTGATGAAATGTATTTCAAAATTAAATCAATTTACAGTCTTAATAAAATCGAATCATCGTTATCATCAACAGCAAGCCTCAAAAACGGATTTTCGCAGGTTAAGCTGCCAAAAATATCGTTACCGGGTGATATAAAACAATGGCCAGAATTTATCGACAAATATAATACCCTTATTCACAAATGCCTATCGTTGAGTGACACCGAACGATTCCACTACTTAGTGTCATCATTGCATGATGACGCGGCTAGTGTGATCAAACCTTTTCCTGTGGTAGGGGAACATTATCAGGACGCCTACGCTTTTCTTGTTGCACGATACCAAGACGAACGTGCACTTGCGTTTACATGTTGGCGGGATATTTTGAATGTCAACCTAAAACTTTCAAATGTAAAAGAGTTTCGTCGCTCTTTGGATTCTATTGATGAGAACTTGTGTATACTCAAGCGATTAAATCTACCTGTGGACCAGTGGGATTTTATGTTAATCTATCACGTCCTCTCAAAATTAGATTCGAAGATGCGTTGTGAATTTGAAGAACTACAGCACAGTAATAAGCTTACTAAATTTCCCGAACTAAAACGGTTTTTACAACAAAGATGCGATGCGCTCCTACGAGACGCTTATTTCGCTGAACCCACGAATGTAGTAACTAAAGACATGCCAAAGGTCCATCAGTCTCAAAAGTCCTTGAAAAACCCACAACATAACGTCACCCATACTCTAATCGCTTCTTCTGGTGAAGAAGATACTTCGAAAAAGGTATCGAACCCAATCGCGTCGAAATTGGTTTACAAGTGTTCTTATTGTGGAGAGGCTCGTAGTATATCTCAGTGCAAAGGCTTCTTGCAAAAATCCGGATCAGAGCGCATGGATATAGCATCTTCGAAGCAATGGTGTTTTAATTGTTTAAAACCTTCTCATCATCTGAAAGATTGTATGTCTATATTCTCGTGCCAGAAGTGTAGACGCAAACATCATACCCTGTTACACAACGATGAACAAAAACCGGTGCAACCTAGTTCTGCTTTGCTAACGAACGGTACATCTTCTGCATCTCCTTCTCTTAATAACATGACTGTGCTGTTGGCTACTGCTTTGATACAATTAAAAGCTGCTGATGGTAATTTCATGACATTCCGAGCCCTATTAGATACCGGCAGTCAAAACAATTTTATAACCGAAGAGGCTGTCCGGTTATTAGGAGTCGAGCCTTTAGCCACAAACATTCACATAAACGGGTTAGGAGGTGCAGCAACGGTAGTAAACGGACAGGTACGGTGGGTGTGAATGATAAGCCTGTATTAGAGTTAGATTTGCATGTGATACATACCATTTGTGGTGACCAACCAATAGCCAAACTAAACAGCATGGGGTGGGCTCACATTCATGATTTAAAGTTAGCGGATCCTGGCTTCGATATACCCGGTCTAGTAGATATTTTGCTTGGTGCCGATGTTTTTGCAGAATGCCTCCTTAGCGAACGAATCAAAGGAAACTCTGCACAACCACCGGCATTCAACTCTATCTTTGGTTGGCTTCTGTTAGGAAAAGCACCGATAGCCAGTCTTTTGGAGATTTAATAACGCTGCTCCCATTCAAGAATACCGTTTAAACACAGTAACGTATGGAGTGGCCTCGGCACCTTTTCTTGCGTGCAGAATAATTAAGCAGCTGGTTCAAGACGAAGGGGATGCTTTCCCCATTGCAAAGGAAGTATTATCCTCGGGTACAGGAATATACGTTGATGACGTCATCGCTGGCTGGAAGTCGTTAAATGAAGCCCTTATTGCAAAAGCGGAAATAATCAGTTTATTCAACTTCGGTAAATTTCATCTGCGAAAGTGGGCTAGTAACGATTTGAGAGTCCTAGCAGATTTGCCTCAAGAAGATCGCTTATTAGATACAATTTCATTCGATCACACTGAACCATTGACTCTCAAGGTTCTTGGGTTAAAATGGGACCCGAATTCCGATAGCTTTCTGTTCGACGTTGCACCGAGTAACCGTATGTGTACAAAACGGACTATTCTTAGTGAGGTTGCCAAGGTTTTCGATCCGTTAGGATTTCTATCTCCACTGACTATTAAAGCCAAATGCTTGATTCAGCAATTATGGATTGCTGGTGTTGGCTGGGATGATACTCCTCCTGCTCATATCGTAACTTTATGGGATGACTACCAACGACAAATTCATCAAATCAAAAATGTTAGAATTCCTAGACGGCTTACCATTGATAATGCTAAGTCTTATGATTTGCATGGCTTTTGTGACAGCTCTGAGGTCGCGTATGGTGCTATTTTGTATATGAAAATAGTCGACAAAACGAACAACGTACATATAGTACCTGTGTGTTCAAAGGCACGGATCGCGCCTATTAAAAAAGTATCCTTACCTCGCTTGGAATTGTGTGCAGCTGTACTCTTGGCAAACATTTACGAGTTCTTCAAAACCATACAACAGAAGCGCCTCTAATAAATGTTCACTTATGGTCAGATTCAACTATTGCGTTATGTTGGCTTCAGTCCCACTCGTCTCGATGGGCCACTTTTGTAGCTAATCGTGTCAGCCATATTCACGATATTACACCCACTGAGTGGTGGCATCATGTCTCATCCGCCGATAATCCTGCAGATGTTTGTTCCCGAGGTCAACTTCCCCAAGAGCTAATGCACAATGTACTATGGTGGGCGGGACCACCGTGGCTTTCACAGGTAGTGGGTCCCCAACTAGATACGCCTGTACCGATAAAGGAAGACCCACTAGCACTCGAGGAAATTAAGGTTACGGTCCCGATTTCACTGGTAGTTCAACAGACAACTTCAGTACCAACACACGTCCAGACTCAATCGTTTCTCAGTAATCTGTTATTGAAATTCTCATCTATTGATAAGATCCTACGTATCATTGCGTATTGTTTGCGATTCATCCATGCGACAAAAGGATTAGACCGGTCTATCAACAATAGTTTTGTGACAACTCGGGAGCGTCATAATGCCTTGATGGTTGTAGTCAAGCACGTCCAAAGCGAAGCGTTCACAGATGAACTTCTACTCCTAAGCACCAACCAATCCCTATCAAAACCGTTCCGCAAACTAAACCCTTTCGTTGATGATAATGGTATTCTCCGGGTTGGTGGACGGATTTGTCACGCTGGACTTGGTTTTGACCAGAAACACCCTGCGTTGCTTCCCAATGATTCCCCTCTTACCACGAAACTTATAGAATCAATCCATCGTATCTATTGTCATACAGGGGTGAATACAACTCAATTCTTGTTACTACAACAATTCTGGGTCGTCTCAGCAAAACGAGCAATCAGACGTTGTCTTTCGAAATGTGGGCGGGATGTTTCGTCCTCATATTAAGTATGGGTTCGCTCGATGTAGTCCTTATGTACTGATGCTATGGTTGTTTTTCGTGTGACATGGGCAACATTTCATTACCCAATGCGTACGGTACTTTTGAAACAAATCTACCCTCAAATCGGGAGAATAGCATGCGGTTAGGCAGCTAGACCAAGCCAGAACAAAGGAAGAGATCGTGTGTGTAACATCGTTGAATCACGAGCGCACCGTATTCGAAATTCAAATCCGACTGAACTCATTATAAACTCGATATACTGTGAACATATGTGTTTTAAAGGATTCTATGCAATTTTCCACCGGCCGGTGAGTGTTTAACCAGTGATACCAGCGTCGCTCAGCATCGACCCAGGCGCACACATTTTGGAGGTGGTTAACAGAAGGTCTTTCAGGTACGTGCGCATTATATTGTTGCCTGGAGGATACCCTTGTATCATATGTAAAACTACACGGCGATTCCCAATACGATTTTTTGTAAAGGAAATCGACCCAGTGTGACAGGGCAGCGCCCATACGTCACAGCCTTATTAGATGTTGTTGACGATGTTCTTGGCGGCTCAAGATATAGGGAAAGGAACTATTTTAACACTATTCGACTTTACGCGTGCTTTCGATACAATTAATACTTCTCTCCTATTATCTAAACTCAGATATTATGGATGTGACGAAGCTACAGTTGAATGGTTTGCGAGCTATCTCAGCGGGCGTTCTCAGCTAGTTGAAGTCCGAAAACCAGATGGCTCAATCTCTCTATCTACTACAATGCCTGTGACTCGAGGAGTCCATCAGGGTTCCATTCTAGGACCATTACTCTTTGCTCTTTATTGCTCAGATATAATTCACAAAATTCAAAAATGCAAATACCATATTTACGCCGATGATCTACAACTCTATATATCTTTTAAGCCTAGTAATTTGAATGCAGCTATAACTGCTCTAAATCAGGATATAAGTAGACTGGTTGGTTGGTGCGAGTCCTATAGTTTGGTTTTGAACCCTGCAAAGACGAAGTTTCTTGTTCTTGGGTCGAATAACCAAATTAATGAAATACTTTCAAACGATCCTAAAGTTATTGCCAAAGTGTTAATAGAACGGGTTACAGAAATTCGTAACTTAGGCCTATTAATGGACAGTTCATTGCACTTTGAAAAGTACGTTCTTCAAACAGTTCGTAACTGCTTTTACAGATTATCTGTTTTGTATCGTGTACGCGAATACCTTGAGACCAACTTGCGAATCACACTTTGTGATTCGCTTATTTTATCCAAGTTAACATACGTAGATAACGTTTTTGGTAGTTGTCTGCTAGTCCGTTCAAAGAAACTCATACAGCGGGTACAAAATGCGTGTGTCCGATTTTGTTTCCCTATACCGAAAAGAGCTCACATTTCTCCATACATCAATAGTCACGGTCTTTTAAACATGTCATCACATCGTATACTTCACTTTGCAACTCTACTTTTTGGAATTATAAAAAGCCAGGTACCAATATATTTGTATGAAAAACTAAAATTCTCTACTTGTAATATTCGCTTAGCAATTCGTTTAATTTGTTATGTTATGTTGCCATAAAACGACTGCATTTCGTGGCAGTTTCCGGTATGCTGCCACAAAATGCTGGAACAATATTCCTCCTCCCATCAGAAGTTCCATTACCATTTGGTCCTTCAAAAATTCATATAAAAAATACCTGTTAAATGCACAAAAGTCTGCTTTTTAAGAGGTCGTTTTTGGTTTAAATTTATTTAAATTATTTTTGTTATTAATGGATTTATCACAATGTTTAACTGGTTGCTTAATTTTGTATTATATTTGTATTCGTTAAATGCCTATTTAACAAACATGTAAATATTTTTATTAGTTTATGAGTTTTACCTATTAACTTGCCAATTTTAGTTAGTTAATGTATGTTATGTTATGTTATGTTATGTTATGTTATGTTATGTTATGTTATGTTATGTTATGTTATGTTATGTTATGTTATGTTATGTTATGTTATGTTATGTTATGTTATGTTATGTTATGTTATGTTATGTTATGTTATGATATGTTGTGTTATGTGGTACACTCATGGCGTGTGGCAGTAGCTGCTGCGCTACTCACGATGGCGCCACTAAAAACCAGCGATACAGAAGCCTTCACAGTTCTGTATCATATGCTGAGTGGTAGCCTTTTTTTCGTCACTGTACATAGACTAGTTTATATTACATTTGCACTGTATTTGATATGTGACGTTTAATAAATATTTTCTATTCTATTCTATAAAACATTTTTTTCTTACAATTTATTAAAATTTATTTTCTATTTTTTGGTTTGGTTTTCTATATAAAGCGTGTTTTTTAGTTTTTTTAAACTATTATTTATTATGCAAGATAATTACTTTTTAAAAACTAAAAAGAAAACCGATTTCATTGATTGAAATTTGAGCCTATAATACATTTTTAGTGGAAAGTAAATGTAATTTGTATATAATATGTATTAATATGTATACAATATGAGTAGGCCAAATAAACGCACCGCTCCAATGAGACAGCGAGGTATCGAAGTACATGAAAACATCATCGATGTATACAATTTTTTGATTTTCGTTGATTTTACAGCTCGACCGATTTTGAAAAAATTTTAATGGGACCATCACCCTTTCAAACAAAAAAAGAATTTTCCAAATCGGTTCAGGCGTTTTCGAGTAATCGGTGAACATACATAAAAAAAACGGGTTGCACTCCGGGAGTGCCGACAGAAGTGAAAACTTATTTTAGCGCGAGATATTTTTAGATGGGTACTAGGGTTATTGGGTTATGAATTGCATTTTATTTATGAATTGTATTTTATTAGTTATTAGAAACTTTAAAATACATTTAATATTCTTTTAAGTTTTTGTTCAGAATGTAGATAATATATCAAAGAACCTAACTCAGTCAACTTCTCCATACAGAAGTAGACTGTAAACATGTGTTTATAATCAAATGCGGCCAGCGCGGCAGCCGGCGTCTCGTAACGGTGTCCAGAGGTTTTACCTCATCTAAAAATATGCGTACCGCGCTAAAAGAAGTTTTCACTTCAAAAAAATTATGCAGCGAATGAACTGCTTATATCTTAACATTATTTAGGTTTATATATATTATAATATGTATGTATTGACGACCTCTGTGGCGCAGTGGGCTTAGGTCCGGCTGAGACGCTAAAGATTGTGGGTTCGATTCCCGCCACGGGACTAATGTTTGTATGTTCTTCAAGTATTTGTCTCGGGTCTGGGTGGTTCTATGTATAATATGTAAGTATGTATTTATAAAAAAAAAAGTATTTATAAGTAGTATATCACTCATGTGGTACCCATAACACAAACTCTGCTTACTTTGGGGCCAGATGATGCTGTGTGAAATGTCCGGTTTTATTATTATGATCGCAGAGATGTGGTCCAATTTCCGAATTTTCACACTGCGGTATTTATCAGATTCCGTTTTTTACGGAATCGTTTATGACCAAATAATCAATTTTACAAATTCCGAATTTTCCACATTCGTTTTATTTCTAATTCTAAATTGTCCAATTTCAGATATTTTACACATTTGTTTTTTTTCCAATTCGATTTTTGTCATATTCAGAATTTTTCGCATTATTGAATTAACATAGTATTATTTTGTACGCATGCGTGTTATTCCTTAATACGTGTTTTGTATCATATTTCAATAAAAATTGGATGACCAAGATTTGCAGAAATATGTGGTGTTGTTCTAATGAGCGACATAGAACCACGAACGCCTTGGAAGTATTCAGTATTTATTCAGTACAGATATAATATTACAATATATAAACATAAATCATTATAAGCAAGAAACAGTGTCAAATAGCAATATCATTTAGCAGCCGTGCTAGGTTAAACCTGTGTTACAGCTGCTAATACTTCCTTAATGTAATATTTACTTAACCATAAACTACACATAATAATGCAATTACTCAAACATTGATTAATTGAAATATCATTGACAATATTAGTACAATAACAAGACTCGAGGCACGTACAAAATATAGCATTATATTTATTAGATACAGACAATCGTAGCGAAAAAAGTGCGATTAATTGCGGGTACCCGCACTTACGTGTCGCAGTTAGTGGTGTGTCTGATAATCAATGTATTTCAAAATGTTGGTATTGTATTCGTAGAAGGTTTACATTTAAGACAAACCCACATTAATAGACTACATAACTAGTTTACAAACATTCTAATAATAGTTAAATGAAATGATGCTTATTTTTATGATTTCGTGATGCATCCTACTTATTTTCTAAATTATATCTAAGCACTTTATGTTAAACTTTTTCTCACGTAAGCGACAATACTTGTCTCTTTGAGAATACATTTCTTTAAACCTAAATAAATACACTAGTAAGTACCTACTTACATTTTGGTTAGGATTTTACATCTTTATCAGTAAGCAGTACCTGGTGATCAGCCGACCTGAGCTTTGATTAGGTATAATTTAAGTTATAATAATATGATCCGGCCAGGAATGAGATTGACTAATCAAATGTGTTTTAACTTGTAATAACAATTATCAACAGCCAGCCCTATCGTGCGTAGGTAAGGTAGTAGGTACGCTTGGTCTAGTTGAGAAGTGCTTAAAGGAAGATTGGCACTATCGTCTAAACCAAAAGGTTGGCAAGAGTGGCAAGAGCAACCTTTTCTATTACATACATTTTTGAAGTCCGAAGCAAAATTTTACGCAAAGAAAGTAAAAAATGAGCAAATTTTTGCGGGACCCAAAATAAGGCGATCGAAATACATGAAAAAAGACGCAAAAATACAAAAATTAGTGAAGACTTACTGAAAGGATCAATATCAGCTGAAGAATGTTTGCAAAAATTATGTTGTTCAAGTTCAAGGCTCAAGTAGGTAAACGTACCTATACCTAATGGAGAAAAAAAAATATAAGTAATACACATACATTATTACATATTACATACATTATCTAATCATAAAAGAATGAGTGCCTTAGTTTTTTACATATAAAAGAACATACCTACTTTTGTTTTACTCTGTATTTATTAGAAAAATATCTATGTATAATTGTAAAAGTATGAATAAACAAAAAGAAAATAAAACCCTTAATTATTTATTATTATTATTATTATTATTAGGCAGTCACAGGGACATACCGTCTTCACAATATGAATCGATCAATTTCAACACACACAATGCAAGCGTTAATGTATAATGAATGAGTGCGACAACAGCGTAGCGATTTGCATATGTGTGCGAGTAGCCTGTTACTGCTGATCTAATAGAAAACAAGTCAAACCAGTGAGATACAGGATGATTCAATTTCTCATGTTTATAATTCATGTTTTATGTTTATATTATTCAGAGTTGATAAAAAGTAGGTATGTAAGTATAATTACAATTTGTTTAAATAGTATTTTTTGTATTTGTCTTTATAATTTTTGTTATTTATTTCGTTTAGAATACTATGTGGAATGGTATTTACTATTGTGGGGATAAGAAAGTTAGTAGTGCGTCTCCCGTAAAAGTTTTTCATTTTAGGTATACATAATTTCTGTTGTGTTATTTGTCTTGTTAATATTTTATGTTCTACTGGTTTACGTAATTCATGATTATGGTATTGTTCAGTCAGTAAGGTCAATTCTACTTTCTCATGCACCGGTATTATTTTACAGTATTTAAATTCTTCTAGATGTTGTAATTTATATTTAATATGTTTAGGCAATATAAGTTTTAATAGCCTTATTTGGAGAGCAAGTATTTGATCCAGGTGTGTCTTAAAAGTTCGCCCATAACTACTTAGACCATACGCTATTATAGATTCTGCTAAGGCGATATATATATTAAGTAATATATTCCACGGTACTTTCTGCTTAATTATATAAAATTTTGCGAGAATGGCACGAAGCTTGTCACAAACAACGTTTATATGGGGCTGCCAATTGAACCTTCTATCCACTACTAAACCTAAATACGTATGTTGCGAGACTTGTTCAATTTCAGGGCAAGAGCAGCTTTGCCTGACCCTATGAAGACATTCATGAGTATGTGCAAATATAGAAAATGTATCCGCACGAGGTAGATGAGAGGAACACACATGAATGATTTTGGTTTTGCTGGAGTTTAAGACGAGACCGGCGTCATGTGCCCACTTAGCCACCCGCGTGAAGTCCCTTTGCATAATCTGTGTAGCTACATGTAAGTCATGATGGAAGGCAAGCAGACACGTATCGTCTGCATATTGATAAACAGAGCAGTCTTTTATTACATTTTCCATGTCGTTAACATATGCCAAGTAGTGCAATGGGCCCAAGACTGATCCTTGCGCAGTTCCTTCTGTGACCAATTGAGGGTAACTGAAGTGCTCACCTATTTTCACATGAAATGTTCTTTGATTAAGGTAGTCCCTACACCAATTTAGAAGTGGCCCTCTAATTCCTGAATTATTGAGCTTTTGTAATAGTGTATCATGCCTCAGTGTGTCAAACGCTTTGCTGAAGTCAATAAATAAAAGGATAATATGTTTCTTATCATTAAGTTGATTATTTATTTCATCAGTAAATTTTGAAAGTAATAAGGTGGTTGATTTAAAAGGCTGAAATCCGAATTGAGAGTCTGAGATAATATTATGTTTTCCATAGAATTTGTGAATTTGATTACAAATGTACTTTTCTACGATTTTGTCGATAACTGGAAGAATGGTAATTGGTCTGTAATTAATATACTCACTATGTTTACCTTTTTTATAAATTGGTCTAACCACACCTGTTTTGAGTTCTGTAGGATATTTTGCATGTTTTATACTTTGGTTAATAAGTCGAGCTATAGTTGACGCTATTTTATCGCTAAGTTTTTTAATATCAATGCATCGTATTGCGTCACACCCAGCAGCTTTCTTAGGTTCTAGATTTTTGATAAAACCATGAATACTGGTATTCGTTGCCTTTATAAAACGCATTGATTTGTTTTCTGGGAATTTGTAGTTTGATTTAGCTAATAGGCGTTTGTCACAGTGAGGCATAATATCATTTACACTTCTCTTAAATTCACATGCAAAATTATCGGCTATTTGTTTTAGATTGTCTTTATTTTGCTTAAATGCCTTAACAATGGTATCATCTATGGAGCGTGACGTCCTACCCGCTAAACAGTTTATTATCTCCCATATTTTTCTTGGGTTCTTTTTACTTTCATTTATTTTATGCTTATAATAGCTGTTTTTACATTTATCTATTAGTTTATGGGTTTTATTTCTTTGTTTATTATAATCTATTTTTAATTCCTTATTAAATGGATCTTTTATCCATAAACTAAACAATTTATCTTTTTTTTAAGCACATGTTATTTATTTTAGTATTAATCCAAGGATATTTGTTTCTTTTACTTTTATTGTTTATGGTTTTAGTATACGTAGCATATTCATAACATTTATCAAAGTTATCTTTTATAAATTTGTATATTTCTATAGGACACTCCATGTATAAAGGTGCATCCCAGTTAATTTCATTTAAAGACTGTTGTAATTTATTTTCGTCTAAAAGTTTTAAGTAAATTGGATCATCCTGTATAGGTTTGAGTCCAACACAGGATAATGCGACCATGCGATGGTCAGCCATTACTGTGCAGACCGCTGACGAGTAAAGGTCTAACGCCCGTGATTTCGCAAATATGTGATCAATACAGCTACGTGTAGTTATATTATTTCTAATCTCGATTCTAGTATAATCCGTGATCGCCGGCGATAGACCACACTCGGACATGCAGTTTACATAGTATTCTCGAATGGAATTATTGCTTTTCAGGTCAATATTTATATCACCTAGTAAGTACACGTCGTGTTTTTTATAAGGTAATGATGAGAACAAGTCCCTTGCACCTGTAATAAATAGGTGTTTACTTAGATCTGGGGGTCGGTATACAGCACATATGTATGCTTCATAAGGGTGGGGTGACGATATTTTGCCGAAAATATTTTCACAGTGTGGTAATTGATTATCAATTACGTCAAAACCAAGCTTATTAATTATATAGACTATAATCCCCCCCTTACGACTTTTTCTTAATTTAATGAACATGTTATACCCTGGAATGTTAAAGAGCGATGCTAGGCCGGTTTTTATTCCCACCTCTGTGAGAACTATAATATCTAACTGAGCCCTTGAACTGTTGATCAGTCGTTTAACTAACTTAAAGTTTTTAATTAGAGACCGTATGTTTATATGAACCATAGTTAGCTTATTATTGTCGTTAGGTATTTTAGATGAGAACTCATTAATGTTGATACAGTTGGTTAATTCCGATATTGCACTTAAGGACATTATGAAAATGATATTGATACTAAAGCACCTTTTGGTAGAACAAACTTAAAATACAGATAGGTATATAGATAAGTAGTAAAATAAAATAAAATTACACTAAGATACCTAAGATGCAATTTGTGCGATGTCCTCCTCGCACCAGATTGCAATTGGTTTATCTCCGTCTCCTTTTCTCGCTAATACTTTTCCTGCCTGGAACCACACGTACTTAAATCCAGGGCGTAGCTTTTGTTGAGCATTCCACAGAAGTGATTTGTTTGACTTGGATAGGGCAAGCCTTACGAACACCTTTGACTTCGCTGCTTCCTGTAGAACGCTCGGGACTACGTGCTCAGCAAGGATGGGCGCAGTCTCCTTCCTTGATGCTTGCACCCACGATGTCGCGAGTTCCGCATTGCCTAGTTCTACCAGCAGCTGTCCATCAGACCCGGGTCTACCTTCAATACGCTTAACGCTTCTTATTTCTTTATCATCCACAGTTAACATCTTTGCAACATTGCAGGCAATTGTCTTAATGTCTTCTTTATTAGTTTTGGGGATTCCAGAGATTTCCACCATCTTATCTAATGCACTTAGTTCAATTTTCCTTATTTGTATTTCAAGTGAGGAGACCGTGGTCTCAAGGTGTTTATTTTTGTTTACAAGGTACATTTGCTTTTTTTCTATATCTGAGATTCTTGCTGCAAGCACTTCAATCTTGTTTCCAACTTCTTCTATTTTAGTTCCAAAGAAGTTTAATGATTCTTCCAAAGATTCATTCTCCTTCCTCACAATCTTTTTTACTTCGGAAGTGATATCTCGAAGAAGTTTTTTCACATCAATGGGGCCAATATTTTCAGTACAGGCAACATCCATGTCGTCATCTTCATCTTCATCCGGGACTATGAAGGATGACTTTCTCCTGGTGGAAAGGCTGCATTCATTACAAGTCCACTCAAGGCTCTCAGAATTGCGAAGCGCGGCAAGCTGTTTGGCTGGGAGACCGCTACATGCTTGGTTTCCATGAACGGTCTTGCCACACTTTCTACATTCCAGTCCAGGGTTCCTTTTAGTGATACCTTTATCACACAAATCACACTTCACCATTTTTTATAATCTTTAACGGGTAGTTATACGTATGCTACAGTTGGACGCGTACGGGCTTACGCAGCGAGCGACTAACCAGAGCGACGGCTCTGAGACGAATGCGAATGTGAGACGAATGTTATTACCCTTTAAAATGGAAAATTTTATGTTTTTATCGTGATAGTATTGCCATTACTTCATTACTATACAAACCACGTATTAAGGAATAACACGCATGCGTACAAAATAATACTGTGTTAATTTAATAATGCGAAAAATTCTGAATATGACAAAAATCGAATTGAAAAAAAAAACAAATGTGTAAAATATCTGAAATTGGACAATTAAGAATTAGAAATAAAACGAATGTGGAAAATTCGGAAATTGTAAAATTGATAATTTGGTCATAATCGATTCTGTAAAAAACGGAATCTGATAAATACCATGGAGTGAAAATTCTGAAATTGGACCTTATCTCTGCGACCATTATTATTATTATATTATTCGTTTATTTAGTTTATCATATTGTAATTCATATTATTTATTTATTTTTGTAGTATTAGGTATTGCTGTATTTCACTTTTTGTTATCCTGTAAATATGTATGTACATATTATTTTTATCATAAATCACTTATATTATTTTCATCACCCCATATTCAGCTAAATTGATTTCTATACATCCTGAGGTTGTCTAGCAGAGATCGCTATCTAGCGATAAGACCGCCCATTGTACTACCGTGTAGCTAAACACTGTTTCTTATAATAATCGAATGTATTTTCTGGTGTGCAATAATGTATTTTCTATCTATCTATCTATGCTTCTAGAGAGACTATGTTCGATGAATACTCAAAACTATTTAAAAAAAATTGTCACGCGGCTAAATCAATGTCTTTGAGAAAAATAATAGAAAGTTTAACAAATAAAATAAAAGCTACTTAGAAATTCATAAATAATGAAACAGCTAAATCTTTGACGAACGGGAGGTTGCGAATGCATTTGATAGTTTTTTCTCAGATATACGATTTGGTCTAATTGAGACCAAATCGTATATCTGAGAAAAAACTATCAAATGCATTCGCAACCCCCTGTTCGTCAAAGATTAACTGTTCAGCCTCCAGAGCTTCCGTTCTATTAGAATCTAGTGTTGCAAAATATAAGAATGAGTTTAGTTTTAGCTATATTAACGAGGCCAGTATTGTTAATTCGAGCATTCAAGTTAATTAATACAAAAATATACAGAAGACCTTTGGGGAATATCTACAAAGGTGTTGGGTGTCATTATCTTAGATGTCACACTATGTTTAGCTTATATTTTTAATAGATGTAACGACGAGGGAGTTTTTCCCGATCTTATAAAACACAGTAAACTCATTCCTATGTTAAGTCTGGAAGTGAAATTGATCTAACTAATTATACTCGTAGACCGATATCAATATTACCTGCATTAGGTAAAATCTTTGAAAAAATATAAATCAGTTATTATCTCACTTTAACGTTAACGGCCTGCTACAATAGTAATCAATACGGATTTACGAAAGGTCGATCAACAGCTGATGCAGGTATAGCGCTGTTAAATCATATATTTGACACCTGGGAGAAGTAACAGGATGCAATTGCGGTATTCTGTCATGCAACCCTAATCTCAAGGTTAAAATATTATGGCATTCAAACCCGGGCGATTGACCTCATACAGTCTTATCTATCAAAAAGAGTTCGGAAAGTTGACGTGGGTGGTGAGAGGTCTTCTGAATCAATAATTGACGTAGGGGTAGTACAGGGTTCGATACAAGGCCCTGTTTACCTTTTTTTGTAAAAAATATTTGTGATTGATACCTTGATAAATCTTTAATTTTAAAAGTTGATAATAGAGGTAAAACATGTTGCGTGACATAAGTTTTGTGTATACTATTTTAAGAGCTGTGGATTTTGTACAACGAATAAATTAATAAATAAATTTTACCACCGTAACATTATTTTGATTACAGACAAGCTGTTGGCTAGCACCTCTACCTTTTTTCAAGTGCCTTGCCAGAAAGTAACAAGGTTCTTAGTCCCTAAGCTGAAAAAGCCGTATTCGATTTGTGGATGATGAATCACACAAACTATAGGATGCTAAGTCCAAAGAAGTAAAAAAGTTGTCAAAAAAGACAGTTTGCGGGTTTTTCCTGTATTGTCTTGCAAATCGCTATAACAACTTTATCTCTAAGGCTTAAGCTGTTTTCGTGGTCCGTAAAAGAGCGATTTCTAAACGTATCTTCACCAGCCTAAGGGATGAAATCATATCAGATAATCAAACCAGATAGCCCTGCTCGTACAAATAGTTTAAAAGCCCACTTCTTCGGTTTATTTGGTAGGTATTGACGCCTACTTCCCGCTCTCGTATCTTTGTATGGGGTCAACATCATCCACACTGTAACGCCATTCTTCTGCGAGTAATAAACAATTCGACGACCTCTGTGGCGCAGTGGACTAAGATCCGGCTGAGACGTAGTAGGTTGCTGGTTCGATTCCCGTCGTGGACAAATGTTTGTATGATCTGCAAGTATTTGTTTCGGGTCTGGGTGTTTCTATGTTTAATATGCAGGTATTTACAAAAAAAAGTATTCAAGTAGTATATCAGTCATGTGGTACCCATAACACAAGCTTTGCTTACTTTGGGGCCAGATGATGCTGTGTGAAATGTCCGGGATTATTTATTTATTTATTTAATTCGTGCGGATTTTTTCAAGAATGGGTCGTACCTTGAAGTAGCGATCATCGTTCAGGTGTGTATTGTCGACAAAGTGTAGGTATTTCCTAATTTGTTCATATTTTTTCAACGTCATTACATCATCAATAATTAGAGTATATCTCAATGCATTACTCCAATAGTCTCTGAAAGCTGGCGTTTGAACCACACCCTACATCAGGGTAATGACCAAGAAATGTTGATCTGAAACATCTATAGGATAGGGTAAACGTAATTGTTGGCCTGGCGATACAGGCGGTGGCGACGCATAGCTGCGCTATGATGAAATATAAATAGCGACTCTTGCGGCGACGCAACAAAGTTCAATTCAGCTCGCATATCCTCTATAACACAGCCAAACGCTTCTTTTTATTTATAATTTCCGTTGTGACATTTATACATTTGGCAGCTCCGCTTTGTACCGAATACAAATTCGTGTTATACCTAATGAGATCGATTATATCTTCCGAATGTGTAAAATGTGTGTAAATATGTGAAATAATCTAGAGGTGATTTGATGCTTGCTTCAAAAGGAGAGTGATATTTAAATATCAGAGGTTTCCATACATACTTCTTATTTCGCTTTGACACAACCTTGGGTGCAGCAGGTATGTGCCTTTCTTTTTGAACGAGTATCTGGTTGTAGCAGTGGCGATAAGACAGATGATACTGAATTCAGCATGAAGGGTAGCTGTTCCTGTGGTTCACCAGTAGGAAATATTAAATTTTTAACGAGTGACAATGGAATGGTTTCTTTATCAGACAAGTGCTTGGTTAAAATGAGCTGGCGGGAAATTTCATCGTTAGTACTTTCATAAATGTCAAAGTGTTTTAGAGACGAGGGATATGACTTTGGTTCAGAACTGCAGAATGTGGAGTAATACCTAATCGTCATCGTTATGCAACATAGGCTGCTGGATTGACTTCGTCTTCAGAAGAGTAGCTACTACTGTCCGACTGTGCCTTCTCAGGTGGTACAAGTGTCTGAATCTGTCAAGTGTTAATATTAGTAAGGATTATAGACTAATAGGTTTGTTATTGTACGGAGTTGTTAAGTAGGTAAGGATAAAGAAAGTTAATGTATAAAAATACCAGGGTTTCGTACAACTTTTAATGTTTGTAACCACAAAAAAAAGAACTTACCCTATAGCTATTTAGTTCCTGCCGTTATTTTAAAATAAATGGTTAGTTTAGTTTTTAATTAAAATGTGATTTATAAATCAGTAGGTACCTAAGCATTTTATTTTTGTAAAAGCAAATTATTATAAAATAATATATATTTCATAAAAGTTTACAGTGCATATTTATTACTAAAGCGATAAACAACTTTAAGTTGTTCACCTCAACATGTCAGTAGGTAATACCTACTGAGGTACTGGGTGTTTCAACAATAGGTGGAAATGTTGCAAAATACTACCTACAGATCTCTTCTAGAACGGATATGTCATAAAGGCCGCTACTACTATATAGATGCTATTTTAACTTTCCCATACTCATCAGGGACGCAGTTGATCGCGGATGATAGCGTGAAAACCATTAATTTGCTACCTACTATGCAAACACTGCAAATGCTATGCACTACAGAACCGGGGCAATCTCATCATCATCTGGTATGGTGCTGATCCTGGCAGGGCCGCGCCGCCCCTGTGTGCGAAGTGTGCGGCGCACACAGGCGCCAAGACAATAGAGGCGCCGCCGCCATCGAAATTATTTTTGTTACACACAACAACATATTCTTTGTAGTGGAGTATCGATAAGTAAGTAGGTACAATAGGCGCAACATATGCCTTGTAAATAACAAAACATAATTATAATGCCTGATTCAGACCCCTAAGACGTCGTAAGACTCCAAAGAGTTTTGATTATGAACACGAAGACCATACTATAAATGATCCGAAAACCGCTTTTGAAATTAATGTATTATTTAAATTATTTTATATATTGGATCAAGCTTTATCCTCCGTAGACGAAAGATTTAATTTATTGAATAATCAAAATTACGTGTTTAATTTTTTATTTAAACTAATTGATTTTCAAGATCAAAGTCGATTAAGAAGTAGCTGTCATCGTTTGCAGGAAAAACTTTCTGCAAATGATTCATTGGATATTAACGCCGATGATTTGTGTGAAGAAATTGTGTTATGTCAGTCTTTTTTCAAAAAATAAAATAATTATGTGGTGAAAATTCTCGAATTTATATATTTAAACAATTTGACAGCTGTTTGCCCTAATATCACCATAGCATTACGAATTTTGCTAACTATGCCAGTTACCGTAGTGAGCGCGGAAAGGTCCTTTTCTAAATTAAAACTTATAAAAAATTACCTGCGTTCAACAATGAGCCAGGAAAGATTAAACAAATTTAGCAACAATATCAATCGAGAAAGCCATATTAGACCATATAGACATACCTACACGAGATTATTAAGGATTTCGCAAACAGAAGAGCGAGAAGAGTGGAAGCAATATAATTTAAGTATGTTTATATTCTTACATATTTTAGACTCTTGTTGTTTTTTTTAAACATAGCATACGTAATACTTAGTTTAGATAATTGATTCAGGCGTGACTTTGCGGAAATCCATTACAAAACATTAAACAGATGGAATCTTACTAAATATTTGCGGAATTGTACTAAATATTTTTCCATCTGTTTAATACTTAGTTTAATCAGTATTATTAGAAATGTCAGCTATATTGTTATTAATATCTAAGTAGGTATACCATTAGATATAACATCATAAATAAAGTATGTAAAAATTTAATTCGTGTTTTATTTTTGGCAGTAATTGGCAAGCGGAAACGAACTGGTTTTACCTATTTAGGAAAATATAATCTGAGTTTATAAAACTGGAGAACATTTATTTCGGTCATAATCAACAAATAATAAAAATACAAGTTGAAACATGAAGATTCGTGAAAAAAAGAGGCGCTTCATAGGTTTCGCACACAAGCGCTGTGGGGGGTCGGCGCGGCCCTGGATCCTGGACCACCAAGCTTGCCCTCATCGAGCGTGTCAGTCTTTTTATTTTTATCGTGTCTCTAGTTAGTTATTTCAAACCAGTGTGGAGAATGAATTAAAGTGCGTCGCAGGGGTTTCTTTCTTGCATTTTAATGCGCCTTTGGCAATTAAACGGATGGATAAATATTTAGTACTATTCCGCCAATCTATTTCCAAAGAGTTAGACACGATGCAGGCGCATGCACCTCCCTCCCGCACGCAGTTGAAAAGCCACGCAACGCTTTAGTAAACGATTAGCGCACACCATCTACACAACCTCTAAAATAAATTCGCCGTGTTTCACCTCTCCACGAGGCAGCCTCAGGAACACTCGACTCGCCCCACACCTTGACGAAAATCTCTGCTCTGCAGACTGTCGCTAGTTAGAATGAGACAGCAGCATAGCAGCATAAGTTACAGCATTTATTTACCCCTGGTAATGTTTAAAAAACAGGCCGAGTCGAACTATAAATAATGCGGAGAGTATAAGTAGGAGAGTAGGAATCGAAGGAAAAGAGGAATACGGAGTCCAGTAGAGGATAAACTGAGCTGAAACACAGTGAAACGATAAAGCACACTATAGTAAAAACTATGAGTAGTTTATCGTTTATCAGTGTCAAGAGTTGACCCCAGGGTTGTCACAAGAAAACAATACTTAATTTATTTATATATATATTAGAGATCAAGATCGCCGTCACCATTATTAGTATTATTATAAATAGTTAACAATGAACTATCAAACTTAATCTATTAATCTAATCTGTTGTTTAAAACTGCAGTTTTAAACATCACAAAAAATAAACACGCATTTTTATAAACTATAAACTTATAATAAAAGCAAACGTGCGTTTCTAACACGTTGGCGTACGCAGCTCTTGCTGCACGCTCTTCTTGCACGCCCTCTATCTAGACGTCTTTGTCGGTATGAATAATAGACTGCTAGGGACCGTCTAGCCTAAAAATAAAAGGCCCTCCAATGTGTTAACTGTCGTAAGCAAATGGCCGCTTTATACACAAATTCGTCGTCTTTGGTCTTTCAGCCACCGTCATTGGTTTTCAACTCATTCAGACAACATACCGTCCGTATGTGTTTTGACAAATAACTTTTAGATGTAAATGGCTTATTACATTTGTTGCAGTGATATGGCTTTTCTCCTTTGTGACATTTCATGTGCTTGATTAAATCATTACTTTCGGTAAACTCTTGATTACATATATTGCAAGGATAAAGCTTTTCTCTTGTATGTATTTGCATGTGTTTTGTCACATAACTTTTGGTAGTAAATGCTTTGTTACATATAGTGCAGGAATATGGCTTTTCCCTAGTGTGAACCTGCATGTGCGATTTTAAACCACCATTCTGAGCAAATGCCTTATCACATCTATTGCATATATATGGCTTTTCTTTCGTGTGACGTCGCATGTGTTTTGTCAGTTGACTATTGGACTTAAATGACATAGTACACACGTTGCAAGGATGTGGCTTGTCTCCCGTGTGTATCCGCATATGCATTTTTAACGTGCAATTTTGGTTAAATGCCCGTTCGCATATGTTGCAAACATATGGCTTTTCTCCACTGTGAATACGCATATGTTTTTTCATGTAACTATTAGATATAAACTTCTTATCGCATACGTTGCATGAATATGGCTTTTCGCCGGTGTGGATACGCATATGCATTGTCAAATTATTTTTTTGATTAAATGTTTTATCACAATTGTTGCAAGAATATGGCTTTTCACCCGTGTGAATGTGCATATGCCTTTTCAAATTAATTTTTTGAGTGAATGTTTTATCACAATTTTTGCAAGAATATGGCTTGTCACCCGTGTGAATGCGCATATGAGATATGAAATGACTCTTATTATAAAATGCTTTACTACAGCTTTTGCAGGAATAGAGCTTGTCTCCCATGTGAATGCGCATATGACTTTTCAAACTGGAATTTCGAATGAATGTTTTCTTACATTTGACACAGGAATATGACCTTCCCCAATTGTTACTTTGTATTTTTTTGAACGGAGGTTTTTTATTCATAAATGAATCAAACTTTGGGCGAGAATATTGCTTTTCTCCAGCCTTGATTTTAGTGTGAAACTGTAAATGTTTAACCAATAGATGTTTAGTGTTCATTATTTTATTGCAAATGTCGCAATAGAAGCTTAGGGTCGTCGGATTGTTGACCGTTTTTACAGATGGTTCTGAATTATCCGAGTCATCACCAATTTCAACATCTCCATCTGTTGAAATTGGTGTGTTCAGTGTCTCCAAAATCAATGCTTCATCTAGTGTCTCCAATATCAATCCTTCTTCATGAACTTCTTCATTTTGAGCTGTTTCTTTTTCTTTCACGATTACTTGCTGCACCTTGACAGTGACAGGAGAGGCACTTGATGTGTTGGAATATATATTTACCGAAACGTGCTGTGTAGGAGTCACAATTAGGTCATACTTTACTCCCAGAGATGGCATTGTAAGCGTAGTATGTGTTTCCTAAAAAGATATAACAGTATTACAGAGTAACTTCAAATCCTTCAGTAGGTCTAGTAGACTTCTCAGACTTGTTTTAAATATCAGACAGAACTGCAAGGATAGGGTTAGTCAGAAGCACGTCAAAATACTGTCATTATGATAGACTATATTAAGGTTATCGAAATTTTCTTCTTGTTATTACAAAGCACTTGTTTGAACTGGTGCTTATATAATTATAACGCTAAAGCAAATATGTTACATAATTATAATCAACCTTCTAGATAAAGAGAAAGTTAAAGACATTTCTTTTAAATTATACTCTCACTGTGATACCAGCCAATAGAATAAGTGGATCTTACATCATTATACAGCAGCGTTTGAAGGATTTTGTTGGCTTTTCGAGCCATATCAGACAATCCAAGACACCTCTCCAGCTGCCGGTGACAAACATAGCACAATGTGTTCGGCATTCCATTTCCTTTTGCTGTGTTGAACTGGAACCAATACATATTTCAATCTAATATACATGTGTATTTAAACTACATTTTCATCATAAATCACTTCTGATTATCATCATTACTTTATATTTAGTTCTATCCATCCCAAGGTTGTCAACAGCAACAATAGTACTACCGACTAGCTAAATATTGCTAATTATTTTATCAGTCCAATGTATTTATGGTATGTATTTCATATTACATATCTACGAGTATTAATATAATTAACACCATAACAGAGTTCACGTCTGTTTGGTTTTTTTAAAAACAATGTGACCGGTATTTTCGAACATGTATAAAAACCTAACTCTAGACATAAAGACCAATTAGCAATACCTGTTCATAAAACTAAATTATACAGTCGCAACTTATACCATAGCTATAAAAATTTACAACAAATTGGACCTTTATTCAACAGAAAGCTATTTGATCTATTAAACAAATAAATAATGCTGGACTTTTCACACAGTATCATCTGGCCCCAAAGTAAGCAGATCTTGTGTTATGGGTACCAGATGACTCAAATACTACTTTAATACCATTTTTTGTAAATACATACATATTATACATAGAAACTACCAGACCCGAGACAAATACTAGCAGATCATACAAAAATTAGTTCCACAGCGGAAATCAAGCCCCCAACCTTCGTTTCGGCGATTCTGTCGGACCTTGGTCAACTGAGCCACAGAGGTCGTCAAACTAATTAGTATAAATTTATATTAACATCACTTAAACCAAAGTATTATCAGGTCATTAAAACAAAAAAAAAATTCACTTAATTTACGCCTGTTCGTACCTTATGACTGCGCAATCGTATTCTAGGGTAAACACTTGATTAAAAATATATTAGATAAACTACCATAAACACCTAGCTTTATACAGAACAATTGGCTTACGTAACGAAATGTAATCAAACTGTAAACGAAATGTTACCTCAAACTGATTCTACAAGTAAACAACAAAGTGTACAGCTCGGTAATAGCATAAGATTATTAGATTATAGTCCGATTCACAAATCCTAAAACCCAGACAAGCATAATACAACAACTTACCGAAATATCTCGTTTTACTCTTCAAAAAAAATCAAAATTCAATATTTATTTATTCAATAAAATCACAAGGACCACTTTGAATCGTCTTCTTACATGCTAGTGAATCTAGGTGCCGGTTCCTCCTAACCCTAGTTCAAGAAGAATCCGGCAAGAAACTTGTCTGGTCTTAACACTTTTTTGTATTATCCTTGACAATTTTGTTACGGATGCCGAGTCGAGTTGGAGCTGATTCATCCCACGCTTTTTTGTCATCTATATAATCAGATATTTTATAATATGCTTTAATAGACGGTTTCTGTTTCATAACGTTTTTAAATTTGCCAATCGACAAATCTAACACGTCGCTTGGGACCTTGTTATAGAAGCGTACACATTGCCCTATAAAAGACTTATTAACTTTAGCGAGCCTAACAGTAGGAACAGCGAGTTTATCTTTATTTCTAGTGTTAATACTATGATTATCGCAATTTTTTTAAATAAATGCATATTTTTGTATACATTAAATATACATTATACATTAAATTATATATTATACATTATGTATACATTAAATTTTCATATATCGTCACCGTAGAGCGAAAAGTCACTAAGTCGAAAAATAGCTAAATTTGCCATCAAAATCGCCAAATTTTTCTGCAAATTTCAGTCTTATGATCATGGCAATAAGTATGCTAGTTTTTGTTTTAGTATGTGCAAAAAATTTATAATTTTATGTTTTGAGTTACACAAGTAAGTAGAAAATTACCAAATTTTCTTAAGTATTTTTTTCATCATAGAAGTATTTACAAATCTATATCTTTATCGGCTTAATTACTTTTCCCCTTTTAAATAACAGCCCATAGCTAATCCTTATCTATTCTCAAAATAACTAAAGTAACTTGGTTAGTTTTAGAATGAATAGTTCGACACAAAATATGAAAGCGAAAATTAACTAAGTCCACTTAGTAACTACTCGATCCACGTTTCCAATAGTTTAGACTATAAAAGCTGTGAGCGATAAGTCATTATAACTATTTAATTAGTAATTTTCTATTACCAGGAACGCAAAGCTTTGTTTCGAATTGTCGGTATCATATTTTGATGATTATTTGAAGAACATCTCCGTACGTTTATTATTGCATAGTGATTTTTTCGCGCCAATTAATGAGTTTCATGTCTTTGATTTCGCCACCTGAGCGACTGGTGACTTTCATTCGCGGCGCTTAATCTGACTGCAGCGCACGCGTCTTTGTTTCTTTTCTATCACTTTTAAATAAATGTGAATTAACAATGAGTCGTGCACAGTTAATTTTGGATTTATTGAATAAAGAAGATGTTGCTGTTCAGGTAAGCGCTTAATGATTAATAATGTTTCATAGCGGTAACAGTTTTACTGTACCTACTCTGTAACTCAACGTTTTGATGCCATTTCTAGGTACTTATTGAGATGACAATGTCACGAAAACCAGGATTTCAGAAGTTCTAGGTACTACCTATACTGTTTATAAAACTGCCTGACTAACGTGCCTACCTACTAATTAAGAGCTTTGTTCGCCTGATGATTTGATTGCCTTTCCATACCTACCTGCCGTGCTTGTCATGTAAAATAATGTTTCTTCGTCATTGGTCGACGAAACGAAGGTACAGGCAGTGACATCAGAAGATGTTAAGTAAATGTTTTTGATAAATACCTTAGTAGATATCTGCATGTAGGTAGGTACCTACTACGCATGTACCTACCTACATGGCGTGTGCGATAAAAGCTACTTAAGTTCACTTTAGGATGTCACTGGTCGTATCTCTTAAGCATCATCCAATAGCAGGCCACTGCTGCACATGGGCCTGGCTGTACCTACCTACCTACTAATTTTTTTACGTAATCATGTATCTTATTAATAAATACTAATAATAAAGAGCCGCACCTACCTAATACCTTCACCTACTTCTAACTAACTACTTAAAAAATGAGTGCCCGTTGCTGCCCTTGCTTTTAAATCGGGCACCTACTTGATACCAATCTTAACCCAACACCGATACTTGGTTTGTGTGGAATGCAACCCATTTATTTCATATAGCTAGAATTGTTTGTCTCGTACTATTTTGATTTATTAATTTCAGGAAACACTACGTCAAAATGAAGCAGGAAAGAGTTTTGAAATCGACGATCTTTTTCAAAACGTGGACTGTTGTGAATCTGCTCCACAATCCGTCGTATTCAGCCCAAAATATATAGATCCATCAGCTATCAAGCCACCACTATCCGTTCCCATGGTTATGGACACCACTGATGATAATCTCATTACTGTTGAACACCCGTTCCTAGAAAATTATGCTTCAGCCAAGAGATTGTATTCAAAACTAGATCCACAGGTTGTCTCGTCAGCACACTCAGAGGCTATGGAAATCGATCATCAGCTTACCACTGTTGAAGAAAATGATGCTGTATCTAAGTCCGTATTCTAATATAAGCGGTATCGAACCCCTAGCCAGTTCTCCTGTTCGCAATTTATCTGATTCTAGCGTTTCTTGGTATCCAGATAGTGACGAGAAACGTTGTTTGAAGAGAAAAAGACAGGTGATTAGATTATCTTCAAGTGATACCAGTGATAGCGACGATTTGGCCTATGCAAAACGAAAAAACAACAGTAAAAGAAACCAGCTGGTGAGTTCTGATCAGCCAGGACATTCTAAGGAACATTACGATACTAATATTTCTAGTAACTCTATAGCCATCCAACCGATCGAAGAATGCGACGGCAACCAACACTCTACAGTCTCAACCAACTACTCAGAGAACAACGACCATGCAGCTATAGAAACTGAAGAATCTAATGTGCAGCAAAACTCGACATTAGCATCCAATGCTACCATGGCAAATAATAAGACCGATTCTAAGCGTTGGAAAAAAAGTGACCCCAGTAAATGGAAAAAATCAAGCTAAAACTAATAAGCAAAACTGTTTACCTTATCAAGGGAAAAAGGGAAATACCATGCCTGCGAAGAAGCCTAAACCAGTGAAATGCGACTTAAAATGCCGTTATCTTTGTGTAAGTAGCTTTTCAGAAGAAGAAAGAACTAAACTCTGCGAAGACTACTGGAAGATCAAGGATTACGGGGCACAGAAACAATTTTTACTACATCTGATTATTTCTAAGTTGACAAAAACATTGAAGGCTGGTATTCCGGATAATAAACATCGATGTGCCAGCTATGAATACTATTTCAACAAAAACGGCACTAAGGTAGGAGTGTGTAAAGTGTTTTTTCTCAAACCTTGTGCATATCAAATGGGCCCGTCAATGAAGCTCTGAAAAATAGGAATGAATTTGGAAATTTCACAGGGAAAGACGGTCGTGGTTCTCGTGATCCCATTAATAAGACCAGTCCTGAATCCGAGCAAACAATAATCAATCACATCAACTCTTTTCCTCGGATGGAATCCCATTATTGCAGAAAAAAAAACAAAGAGAATACCTGGACAGCAAACTTAGCATTACAAAAATGTACGAATTGTACAAAGAGAAACTTGCATCAACGGTTGATGAGCCGAGTTCTTTTTATGTTTACAAGAGAATATTTGGCTCCAAATTCAACTTGTCATTTTTCACTCCAAAGAAGGATTTGTGCATGATATGTACTCGCTTTGATAGCTCAGGTCGTCCGGAACATCTTAAAGAAGAATATGATGCACATATTGGGAGAAAAAATGCATCACAAGCTGCCAAAGCATTTGACAAACAACGGTCTATTACCGACGAAACTTATCTGGTTGTTACAGCTGACAATGAACTTTGCACATACCTGTTTGTGGTGTTGGAATCCTTTACTACGCAAGAAAGTTGAATGTTCAGAACTACACAATTCATACAGCAAAACCTCCCAATGAAGCATTCTGCATAACCTGGAACGAAGTAAATGGCAAAATAGGTAGTGTAGAAATAGCAAGTGCAATTAATTGGTGGCTCAGTCAAGTGCCATCGACTATAAAAGAAATCACTATTTATAGTGACACTTGTGCAGGGCAAAATCGAAATCAGTTTATAACTGCGTTTTTGATTCACCTGATCCAAAGACCCGACTTACATCTCGATGTATTGGAACAAAAATACTTAGAAAGTGGTCACACGCACATGGAAGTAGACTCAATGCATAGCGCTATTGAAAGACAGCAAAGAAATACCCCGTGAGTCAATCATGTGTCGTGCTCGATCGAAGAGACACCGAGAATCAGCACCTCCTTATGTAGTAAAGGAATTAACCTATAATGAAATGCTTGACGTTAGAGCTATAAATGAAAAGTTTGTCAGGAACACAAGCAAGGATAAAGACGGAAAGAAGATTATGTGGCTGAAAATAAAATGCCTTAAGTTTGAAAAGCAACTTTCTGGTATAGTTAAATTCCGTTACACTCACGAAGGGCCTTACTCCGAATTCGACGTTTTTCAAACAAATGAGAAAGTGGTTCCTCGAACTCGAACACGAAGAAGACTCCAAGAAGGGCATGAAATGGAAGAAAGTGACTCTGAAGGAAGGAAAAGGGACTTGATATCTCAATTAAAATCCTCTGATATCCCTAAGGCCTACTCCGCTCCTCTTCCGATTTCAAAGGCCAAGAAAAAAGATCTTCTTGGTCTTTGTCGCAAAGGGATTGTTCCTCAAGAACTTCATGCCTGGTATGAGTCTCTATCTACCAGCAAAGATGTGATAGATAGGCTGTTGGTGCCAGATGTTACAGAGGAAAGTGAAGATGCATAATTTAGAATGTTGAATGTTTTAATAAAAATTGTAAAGCAATTGATTAGGATTTGCTTGCATTTATTAGTGTTTTTTTTCTGAACATCACGTCAAAAAATGTGCGTGTGATTTTGTGCTTATCCTGATCTGTTTTTGTATGCTACTCTATGTTTTTCTCAACAAATCTTAGAAATAATTACTTATTGTTTTTTAACTCACTTAATCGTCTTGATAATCTAATAAAAATTTGCTGAAATAGGAAAATAATAAGTCAGATTAATTTACTAAAACACCTTTTGAATTTCTAAAAACTAGTTCCATTCTAATTAAATGAAGTTAATATCTTTTGAAAGAATCACATCGTGGGCAAATAATCACTATCTCCATTTTACAAATCAATAAATTGAACTTTGGTTAGGTATGGGAGGGAAAAAGGAAATAAATTAGTTTTTCATCATTATCTCTAAAAAAAACCATTTCAACTTTATTTTCGTGACATAAGCTTATTTTTTTTTACATTTTCTAAGAGATGAGACCATAAAATTAACAATAGCTTATACCATAGGGATGTAATGTTTTTTTTTCTTTTATAAAACTTTAAAGCTTCCTATCTCAAAAGGCCAAAAAGCTATTTAATTACTTTTCGCTCTAAGTTGACGATATATACTGACAAGGCACTGTCATAATATTAATTTCTTTAAACTTATTTCTAAGTGATTCTCTAGGGCCCTGTTATAAATTGTTACATGTTATAAATTGCACGAACAGCCCTCTTCTGCAGCACAAATATGGTGTTAATATCAGCAGCACTCCTCCACAACAGAATGCCATACGACATAATGCTATGAAAGTAGCTGAAGTAAACGAGTCTAACGGTATCTACGTCGGTAAAATGACGGATCTTTTTAACAGCGTATGCCGCAGAGCTGAGTCTCTTCAACAATTTATCTATGTGCGGGCCCCATTGCAGTTTATTATCTAAAGTAATGCCTAAGAACACTGTGGTGTCGACGAGATCTATCTTTTCGTTTTTAATTTTTACATTAGCTTTCACCTGTTTAACGTTGGGCAGTATAAAACGAATGCATTTCGTTTTTTTCTCGTTTAGTAATAAGTTGTTTACGTTAAACCATGTTACAAGTTTAGAGATTGCATCGTTTACATCGTCAAGATTAGTAAGTCGTCGCTTTAATTTAAATAAAAGTGACGTGTCATCAGCAAACAGTACAATGTCGTGATCATCCTTTACAAGTTTAGGTAGATCATTTATATAAATTAAAAACAAGAATGGCCCGAGTGGTATCCTTGTGGTACACCCATTTTTACCATTGAACCTGGAGAACGCTTTCTATTTACATCTACTCGTTGTGTTCGGTCACTTAAGTAGGATGTAAGAAGCTAAGTGAAACTCCCTTAACACCATAGTGATGTAGTTTGCTGATTAGAGTTTCATGATGAACGCAATCACAAGCTTTCGACAGATCACAAAAAATACCTAAGGCATCGCGTGATTCCTCCCAGATATAAAAAATATGTGATATTAACTCAACACCGGCATCAGTCGTTGAGCGTCCTTTGTAAATCCGAATTGTTTACTGTTGTTTATTTTTACTATCAAATAAATTGTTCCGAATTGTTTATTGTTACTATCAAATAAATTGTTGGTATTAAAATGCCGTTGTAATTGGTTTAGCATAAGTTTTTCAAATATTTTACTAAATGTAGGAAGTACTGATATAGGTCTAAAGTTACTAGGATCGGAATGACTACCTGATTTGAATAGAGGTATGATCTTGCTATGTTTCATTAAATCAGGAAATACTCCACTGTCAATATATTGATTAAATATGAAAGCTAGATCTGAGCAATAATGTCAATTAGTGGTTTTATAACACTGACAGAAATGCCCCAGAGATCAGTGGTCTTTTTTACATTAATCATTTTGAATGCCTTGATAATATCGTTATTGTCCACATGTTCAATGTAAAATTGTGTGACACATTCAGGTAAACTATCTTTTAACAATGATTCTGCTATTACATGAGAAGAGTTTAAAGACTTTGTAGTGGAGACTGGAATATCAGTTCTAGTTCTTTTATTAAAGATCTAGTGTTTTGATTGTGGTGAAATATGCAAATACAATAGAAAATTAACTGATATATTCACAAAAGCATTGACATGTGATTGATTCAAGCAGTCAGGTGATTGGCACTGTTTGTATAGATAATAGTAGGGTTATATATCTAAGTAGGTAACTATTCAGTATTTTTATGTAAGGACTTTGTGCACCCTGTCTGCACGGAACATATTATGGTAATGATGTGAAGCCTGTTAGAGATAAAGCCAGTGCTGTATGTTGGACGGTTCCCAATGTTGAGGGCACAATTGGTGAAGTCGAAGGTCCAGTATGAGACCAAATTTGTTACTGCCTGCCGTGACAATGCTTCCCCCTCTACCTACACCTGTGTGACCGTGAACTCGAGCAACAACAAGAGGATCACGGTTCAAACATACCCTGATGAAGATTCTCTAGATGAATCGAAACAGTGTTGGTGCCTTCATCAACAAAATAATATGTGAATAAAACCTGTGTTTATCAAAATGTAAGTATAGTACAACTCTTGTATATGTTGATGTCTGTCAGTAGAGTGAGGTCTTTTGCATAAGTAAATTATGTGTAATGCAATAAATTAAAATCTCAATAAACGCACTATATTTTCCAATTAGCTATGCAAAAAACAAAACTTGAATAATATTCTGTTTGTTTAAATATCCATGTTAATATAGAGCCCAGAGTGCATCTATTAAACATGACAAGACATGTTCAAAACATACAAGCTAACCAACTCAATGTGGTCCTATGACTAGTGCTAGCTGAGCAGAACCTTAATTCTGTTAATATACAATGGTTACTGTTCTTTTCAATCCATCTATGTTTCAGCTTCAATTACAGTTTGATGAAAATATTTGCCGTTATTTGTAAAATATATGACCCGTTGTTCATTAGCAGAATACTAAATGGCGCCTATAGCAGTCAATCAGCTAAAGTTATAGATTTCAATTGAGCTTACAGAAATTGACATAATTATCTCCCTGACCTGACGCAGCTACGATGCTCTACAGATCCATACACTGGCTGGTGAGATCAACGAAGATAAGATGCTTTAGAAGCTATCGTGGAACTGACGCTTTCCCAGAGGTTGATCAGAGTAATCAGACAAATACAAATCTATTCACCAATAACATAAGTATATAATCCTAATAATCAAATAACAAGAACAAGAGATTCAAAGACAAGTACTAAGCTTGGCTTCACGATTAGTGTCTCTGAATGTGCCTATGGTGGAATGTGCCTTGCATTGCACAGATGAGTTGAGAGTTGAGATGAGATGAGCACAGAATCGTGCTTATGTATACCAATACTGTGATTTAAGCTGTATTGTACCAATTCATTCTCAGCAGCATTTCCACCTCGACCCAGTAAATCACTACATGGTATAAAACAAAGTTGGTTCCCGCTGTCAGTCTGCCCCTATTTATGCTTACATCTTTAAAACTAGGCAACGGATTTTGACGCGGCTTTTTTAAATAGATAGAGTGATACAAGAGCAATGTTTATACGTATGATACATGCATAATATAGTAGAGAAACACTAATCATTTTAGACGTTTCTAATGTGATGTCGTATATAAACACATTTTTTTGGGCTTACATTGCAAACGCTGGCTGAACCCTACGAGATAGATCAAAATAATGTACAACAGTATTGTACACAAAGGTCTACAAAAAAGTCCGAGATGGTATATGTCTATCTCTTAGGTTATGTTATTCTCTTAGATAACGTTGCATAAAATGACATTCTGTAGTATATTTAGTATCAGCATTGCACACGTGCAAAGCCGGGGCGGGTCGCTAGTAATATATAAAAGACAACGAACCTTGGCATTGGTGAGTTTCTCATACATTTTTAGGAGGTGGATGTCATCTATGTAATGCATCCTAACATTGCGAACTAAACACACTCGGCAGACAGAAGTATCCATAGCCATAGTCAGCGGTTTACAATTAGACAACTACAAAATCACAATTATTTATAGATAAACGCGTGAAATCAAACAAAATAATAATTCGTAATAAATAATTAGTTAGACAGACCGTGACAGACGACCCAAAGAGTATGCCAAAGCGTATGCAGTATCCTATAAGAAGAGTCGGGACACCATAGATTATTATAGACTAATACTTACGTCAATGTCAATCCTTAGGTACACTTATATAGGTAACCAAACATAAACGAAATAGGGCTGTTCAGCGATAACATTTAAAATGTATCGATATCGATGAATGACCTGACCTACCCACGGTGGCAATTCCTAAGTGGTATTGGTTTAACTATAATTTTGTGGTGGTAAATGAAACTCCAGAAGTTTCATTTAACACCACAAAACAAGGTGCTAGGCTCAGTATAGATTTGGGTTCAATAATAAAACGTCATTAAAAAATTCAAACAAATTTATTTAAAATTTTTTTTTTTATAAGTACGTCTTCTTCCTGATTATCATAATAATACATAGACATACATACATAACATTTCATTTACATTTACTTGTTAAAATTGACCCATTCGCTTGCGGCTTTGCAAACCTTTGATGCTTCTTTATACCATGGCTAGGCTGTTTAACTGTGTTGTTTTTTTGGAAGGTTTTATCATCAAAATGTTTTCTGCAAACAAATTTTAATTCATTAAGTTTTTCAATTGATAATTCCTCATTGCCTGCCATCTTCACCCATTTTTACACCTAAAAATTATAGCATCGAAAAAAATATCGATGTTTGTAAAATGTTTCGATGTACCCCTCTATTACTGAGATTACCGTTATTATAATAATATTTTGTTCCAAAATTATTCTACTACTAATTATTCTACTCACCGCCCCTCATCCAGGGGAAATCTGACCATAAAAAACCGATTATTACCATATTTTCTTTGTGAACAAAATCCACATACTTACCTCGCATTACACACCATACACCTATAAATTTTGCTGGAAAACAGGAATTTATAAGAAACACACTCAAGTTTATCATGCTAGCAGCCTTTTAAACCTTATCTATCAGTATTTATTACAATTTAAAACGATTATTGAGTTCGTAAACAACATGTAAACATTCCAAAAAGTACAACTGACGCTGAACTGACTGACTGACTGACCAATTTATGTCAGTGCTGGAAGGAGGGAGAAGCTAATATTTTCCATTGCATCAAGTTTAGCCATATAGCATAGTTCGTTTTCTTTTTTTCATGTCGCAGCAGACTGAGACGACCATTCCACGTGACGTCTAGATTTAATTCAAATTTTGCACACCTGTCACAGACCGATGACAATGCAATAATTCGAAAAAAAAAAAAAAAGATTCCTAAAACTAAAAAGTAGAATATAAATAATAGTTAAAAAAACTAAAAAAACACGCTTTATATAGAAAACCAAACTAAATAATAGAAAATAAATTTTAATAAATGTAAGTAGGAAAAAAATGTTTTATATAAAAAAAAGCGTGGGGTGCTTTTTAAGATATTATCGAAATGATAATCCTTTTTCTCATATCTGTCAATGAAATATTTATAACTATTGACACCGTGCACCCGACGATTTTTTATATATAAAACATTTTTTTCTTACTTACATTTATTAAAATTTATTTTCTAATTTTTAGTTTGGTTTTCTATATAAAGCGTGCTTGTTATTTTTTTTTAAACTATTATTTATTATTTGAAATTAACGACTCGTCTTAGTAGTATTGATAATGAGGAACTATCGACGAGTTGCTCTTCAGAAGATGAAGAATCATTAGCGAGGCGTCTTCTACAAGTGGAATAAGTGCGCGGGATGTGGAATTTGGTAAAAGCTTACCGCCAACTTATCACTTGGTTAGGTTATGTTAGAGTATAGAAAACAACGCGCAAGGCGAGCGAGCAAAGCGAGCGTGCTGCGGCAGCGGCATTAATTTTAAGTAGGTACCTATGTAATTTCAATAATAAATATGATTCTTCTTCTGCTACACGTAGCAAGCAAACAAGTTGGCCTCGAAATTAATTTAACGAAAACTATGGCAATGACAAATACAACCAACCAAAAGGACAATATTTATTGGAAATGTACCATTAAAATATACAGAAGAATATGTCTACCTTGGCAAACAGATCGGCTTCGACCGAACAAGCAATGAATAAGAAATAGAAAGAAGGACACAACTAACCTGGAACAAATACTGGGGCATAAAAGACATATTTAGGAGCAACATGCCGGTATCTGTGAAAACAAAAGTGATGATGACATGCCTCTTGCCTTGCCTAACGTACTGTTAGAAGCCGTTCACGGATTCGGTTATTAAAAAAAAACTATTTTAAAACGAAGAAGTATTTTTTTAAAATACAAATTAGGATTGAACCCGCGAACAACCTTTTCGTTTGAATGAATAACCGAGACTGATGAGAGAAGGGATAGATGGTCATTTGGAGTAAAGGAGAGTGCTGATATAGGCAGGATGTCATCATATCTGTATACAGAGTATAGGTATAACACCTCCTCGTTATGAGGATACTTAGGGGTTGTTTGTTACCTAAGTTCCAAAATTAAATCTGGGTTCTTATTGCAGCAATAGGGCTCAATTCAAAATCAGGATCTTGTGTATCCGTACAGTCAGTATTTCTAGGGGTTGATTGAAGGGATTTAAAATTAAATTTAAGGATTTGGTTGTCAGTGGGTTTACAAAAACGATTAAACCTTACAAAAAACAAATACAATAAGATTACACATAATATGACGATAATTAGAGTAAAGTAATGTGTTTCATATTTTACAATGTGTGGGCTGTTATTAATTTCTTTTACATTATTTAATAATGAGTTTAGTGCAATTTTATTAGTTTTAAGTTCATCCAAATCGATATTTTGTAAGTGAATAGGAGACACATTATCTTTGATAAGGTCATTAAATTTTACAATGTTGCAACAAGAGTCATTAATTAGATTGAAGTTTGGTACATGGTTGACAGGTCACATAATATTATGAGTATATTTGGGTATGAGTGTAGTACTTCTACAACGTCCAACACAATCATCAGGTATGGTTATAATTCCAGTGACTAAAATACTAGTTTCATATAATTTAGACTTAGTACAATGTATAGAAATTTTATTAGGTTCCGACTGAACATAAATCCATTTATTATTAGTTAAGGTTTCCATATGTCTAATTTTCCATAAATAAATTTAGTGTCGCACTGTGTAGGTATGTTTCTGATCACTTTAGACAGGAGTTCACTCTTACAGGTAGGTAACGCGTCTGTTGTATAAACATTCGTGACGTCACACATAAGGGTTCCTGGGCTTACACTTTTGCAGTCACCCAAGTCGTCGAAATTACAATATTTTGATTTGTCTATGGTCATTGCGATGTACTTACTGTTAGGTATAATTAAACTGAATTTATTTGGTTCTAAAGAACTGTAGGGTGTAGGTAGAGCAATAGTATGAAACAATGTATATTCCTCAACACTAACTAATGGAACTTGTAAAACAAACACTATCTTATAATCTACATAATAACAAACTCATTTAGAGATACTTAAAATATAATGAATATTATTCAAATCCAAAACAGTAGGCAATTGTAGGTCCCTGGATAGGTGTCTGTAGTTATTGGCCAGTTCTCGATATAGCTGCGATGTTGTCATAATCGCTGGATGCAGGATGTTTAGACTACTGAACAGTATCGCGTTAGTTATATCTTCTAGTTGAAAAGATAAGGTAAGGATTAAGGATTGATGTTTCTAAGTTGAGATTTGGTTTACTTTGATAAGTATATGTAATCCATTTGTTTGTTTAGAGATATTCTTTAAGTTAAACGAGAGATGTTCAATAGCTTCATTTAGATTGATTTCGTTTTCCTTATCTTTGCTCAATGTTTTGTTATAAAAAGTTATAATTGAAGTGGTTACTAAAATGTTTTCCTGCATTAATGCGGTTAGACGTTTTTCGTTATTTTGTAAGGACTCTATTGCGTCGTTATATTTTAGGGCGTCGTTTTCATCTAAGGTACCAAAAATTTGTTTTAATACAGATCCTATACCCCCTATCCAGGCACGTTTGGCACGGCTATCTATCAAGTGTGAAATATAATTAAATTCATTACTTAAATCGTGGTATCGTGCTCTCACAGGTTGTAACCTATTATGACAAAACGAATCTATTTCGATTATTTGGGTTTGGTTGCACAAGTACCTGGTGTTTTCGAGTGCTGTTTCGATATATTGTATATGAGGATCAAAATGTGAGATATCTAATGGTATCAAAATTTTGAGATAGCCGTTACGGGCTTTTAGGGTACCTAAGTAGTCAAAATACAGGCCTGGGCTTGATGTTATGGGTTGAAGGTATTCCGTACTGAATTGCCCTCGTGCTAAAGCCCTGTAAATTAACAATAAAAATGTGTATAACTAAAATAGATCTGAATAAAAATAATCATAAAAATAAAACGTAAGGACCTATAACTAATATTTAATAATATGTATAAAAGTAAAAGTAAACCTAGATCTATATCTACTAACTATATTTCTGTTACAGGTTCCTAACTTCGGCAGGTTTTACCTGGTCATAGTGGTGAGTTATATGTCGTCGGTTAATCGACAAGGTTAGTGTGTTGTTACCGTTTATCTTTACTACTTTATAGGGACCTTTCCAGATGGGAGAGAGGGCCTTGCGTAGTCTGAGATGATTTTTGAGATAGACGTAATCACCAACTTTGTACGACATAGGTCGAGTGTGGGAGTCATAATACGTTTTTGATGATTCTTTGGATTTTCTAATGAGTTCCATAGCTTTCTCTCGTAAATACTTCAGTCGGTTTTGAAGCATCTGAACGTAGTCAGGGTACGTGGTTCCTAAAGAATCATCATAGATGGAATTTGGTATGAATGGTTTAATACCAAACATTAATTCGCAAGGCGCATAGTGCGTTGTTGTATGAACTGAGGTATTATACGCTAGCATGGCTGTATATACATAACGCGGCCAGTTAGTCTCCGCATTTATGTAAAATTTGAGGTACTCTTTCAGGGTGGAGTGGCTTCTCTCCAGGGCTCCTTGAGTTTGTGGATGGTAAGGAGAAGACCAGAGGTTTTTAATTTTCAGGAAAGAGCATGTCTTTTTGAACAGGTCTGATGTAAAGTTAGTGCCTTGATCAGTGAGGATTATTTTAGGGATTCCAAATATTGATATATAATGGAGGAGGCATTTGCAAGTTTCTTCCGCAGTTGTGCTACGAATTGGGTATGCTGACGAGAATTTAGTAAGGTCATCTTGGAAAGTTAGAAAGAATTTTAATTTTGCGGGACCCGCTTCTGGGAGTGGACCAACGACATCGATACAGACCTGTTGACCTGTTTCAGAAGAAGTGCTGGTGATCTGCATGGGTGCTCGATTGATTTTCCTAAGCGCTTTATTTTCTTGACAGGCTTTACATTGCTTAACATACGATTCTATATCATTGTGCATTCCCTTCCAATAATACGTTTGTTTGAGTCTATTAAACATGCGGGCAGATCCTAGGTGGCCCGCTATAGGGATATCATGATTATCATGTAATATCTTTCTGATTTCAGATGGAACTGGGAATATTATATTATTATGCTAAATATTAATTTTAATTCGGGTGTCATGGAAGAGAAATAAATGGAGAGGCAATGAATCTTGTAAATTCCACGATCTTCCTAGGTCTTAATATTGATGCAAAACTACAGTGGGGACACAATGGGGATACGGTGGCTTACTGATGAAGCTACAGCTAGACTAGTTTATTTCAGTTACTTCCATAGTGTTATGTCATACGGCATCATTCTCTGGGGGAAAGCAGCTGATATTGGTAAAATATTTGTAATTCAAAAAAGGGCAATACGTGCCATTTATAAAATGAAACCACGAGAATCTTTGAGAGAAATATTCAAAGAAATTAATATTCTCACAATAGCTTCACAATATATATATGAAAATTTGTTATATACACATAAAAATTAGAGATGGGATTCAGCAAAATAGTGACCTTCATAAAATCAACACTAGGAATAAACATAAATTATACATCCCTAGGTTTCGACTAGAAAAAGTTAATAAGTCATTTATGGGGAACACGGTGCGCTTCTATAATAAGCTTCCTGAAAATGCTACTAAACTACCTATTAAGAAATTTAAAACATACATTAAAGGTAGTCTTTTGAAAAAAAGCTTATTATAATATAGATGACTATATTATTGATAAGAATGCATGGCCTCATGTCGCTCTGCCGTCAGACAGTTAACCGACACACTTGAAATGTATAAACTCTCTTGTATTAGTATTTCGTAGTTAAGGTAGTTATAATCCATCCAAGCTATGAGCCATCGATCATTATAAAAAAGCGCTAGGACCAAGACCAGTTTCTTGCCAATTCTTCTCGAGCTTGGGTTAGGATGAATTGGCACCTAAATTCACCTAGTATGTAAGACTTTTCAAAGTGATCCTTGTGATTGTACTGAATAAATCATCTTTTGACTTTTTGACTTTTGAGATAAGTTATTATGTTATATATCTTTATGAAGAAATGTTTCTCGAAAGGGTTCTTCAGGTCTGGTATACCGATTTCAGTTATGTCCCCGATGGACACTAATTCATTTCTTATCATTTTTAGGGTTTCGAAGATTTCGGGAAACTTTGTTTGGTCGAAATGATGGACTCTAAAGTATAGTAGGTAATATATTTTATTACCTGTTATGAGTTTTTCAAATAGGAAAAGTTATTTTTCAGTGTCGCGTATTTTTGCGTAAATTTCAGGATTGCTCAGGATTTCCTGGATGTAAGGGTTAGATTCATCTAAATCAATAGATGTAGGAACTAGTAGAACCTTTGCGGGACATTTCATAAGACTCTCATTATGTTCTATAATTTCGGTGTTAAATGTTTTTCTGACATTGTTTTCAGAAAGGTGGGATAATCATCGACAGGTATGTCTGGATTTGCACTTGTTGATGATGTAGGATCAAACTGGGGTTGAGTAGGAGTAGGTAAGGATGGCGGTTCTTGAACCGGATCAGGTAAGGATGGCATTTCCTGTGTAGGGCCAGGGAAATTTACCTCATTCTCAATTTGTTGCCTAAGAGGATCAGGGATGTTATCAGGCAAATCGATATTTGGTAAGGGAAGGATATCTTCGTAAGGATCGACGAACTCAGAGTTTTGGACGATAGTCTCTTCGGGATTTAACGAAGGTGGGGATCTAAAGAGATCCATTAAATCAGCATCTAATTCTCGATGAAATTCGGCTTCGTTATTGGGATTGAAAGGTACGGGTTCCCTAGGTTGGACGGGATTAACTGGGAACCGGGTTAGAGCATCAGCGTTAGTATTGATTTTTCCCTTTTATGTTGGATATTATACTCGAATTCTTCGAGTTTTAGGCGCCACCTAATAAGTCTCGAACCTGGATCTTTGCAATTGAATAGCCATTGCAATGGTCTGTGATCTGATAGTATCACAATTTTGTGACCATAGAGGTAAGGTCTGAACATTTTAGTTCCAAAGACAATAGAGAGGCATTCTTTCTCGGTTACGCTATAGTTGCACTCAGCCTTATTTAGCGTGCGGGACGCGTAAGCAATTGGACGATCTTGGCCTACTGGTCCTTGCGATAATATCGCGGAAATAGCATAGTTTGACGCGTCACACGTCATATTAAATGGTTGTGAAAAATCAGGATAGGCGAGAACTGGAGCAGATACGAGTTTTCCTTTCAAAGTTTCGAAAGCGAGTTGCTGTTCGTTCTGCCATATGAAAGGGACATCTTTCTTCAAAAGAGTCGTAAGAGGTTTTACTAATTTTGCAAAATCAGGGATGAAACGTCTGTAATAGGATATTAAACCTCGAAATGACTTTATGTCTTTTGGAGATTTAGGGACGGGATATTCAGTGACGGCTTTTGTCTTGTCAGGGTTTGTTCTGACACCTTCTTCACTGATGATGTGGCCTAAATAGGCAACTTCTTTTCGAAGAAACTCACACTTCTCAGGTTGTAGTTTGAGATGGAAGTTGCGAAGTCTGCCGAAGACGGCCTTTATGTTGGACATGAGCGAAGTGAGGTCAAACGAATAGATTACTATGTCATCGAGATAGACAAAACACCTGGTTCCTTGGAGACCTGTAAGACAGGTGTTCATAAGCCTTTGGAAAGTGGAAGGGGCGTTCTTTAAGCCGAAAGGCATCCTTGTAAATTGGAAATGTCCCTAAGGAACAGAAAATGCCGTCTTGGGTGCGTCGTTGGTTGAAATACGGATCTGGTGGAAACCAGATGCAAGATCTAGAGTTGTAAAGTACTTGCTTTTGCCCAATTGGTCTAGGATTTCGGATATCTGCGGGATAGGATATATTTCCCCAATAGTAATATCGTTTAATTTTCTATAGTCGATTACGACTCGCCATTTTCTTTGACCTTGCGAGTCTGACTTCTTTGGAACAATCCAGATCGGAGAGCTCCAGGGAGAAGAGGATGGTTCGATGATATTATCATTAAGCATTTTACCAATTTAAGTTTCGACTTCACGTTTGTGACACTCCGGGAAACGATAGGATTTCGTATGGATAGAAATGTCACTGTTCGTCTTTATTTCATGTTTAAGGATGGAATTATAAGACAGTTGGTCGTTTGGTAGATAGAAAATATCAGAGTATTGAGAGCAAAGTTCTAGGAGAGAGTCAGATTCCTCGTTATTAAGGTGATCGATCTTCAGAGAGTCGATAACCGCGGCGGTGCGGTCGGATGCAGTATCGTAGAGATTGATGCAGCGCCGTGCCGTGCATACACTTAGGGGTTCTAATTTTAGGTTTAGATTCGAGTTGATGTTGATAGGGCGTCCGGAGACGTTTGCAATTGTTAGATTTACTCGATTGTTTTCCTTGACCTTTACGATGCAATTGGAAATTAAAAGATCATTGGGTATATGTTGATCCAGGATAATGCCTTCTTTCAAGCTAGATTCCCGCACCGAACATTCGATAACCGTTTCAGTACGAGGTGGAATAACATAGAAAGGGTCAAAGAAGTGTAGTTTTATTATTGAATTTCCTATTTTCAATGTATCGGTTGTATAATCGATTTTACAACCAAATGTTGTGAGGAAATCTGACCCTATGATACCGTCGTAGGGCAAGCTTGTCTCGTGATTCATGACGTGAAACTTATGGGATACAAGTCTTTTATCAGATATTCTAAGTTTCAACTGGAAATGACCTTCAGTGGAGGTTGGGACGTCGCCAGGGTCAATGCCCTTTATTTTAATAGGTTCCTTAACCAGCCTTTTGGATATTTTGGATACTGGATTTCTTGATAAGACATACGGCGGAACCAGAGTCGATAAGTAACGTCAAAGGGATATTAAATATTTGTGAGTCTAGAAGTGTATGTGGTAAATATCTTTTGGTTAGATCCAGGTTCACCTCGTAGACATTGGATACGGATTTATGAGGATTAGGACTGTCAGTTTGGGGTTGGTTACCCTGTTGGTTAGTCCGTTGAGGATTAAGACTGTCAGTTCGGGGCTGGTTACCCTGTCAGTTAGTCTGTTGAGGATTAGGACCGTCAGTTAGTTTGGGGCTGATTTCCCTGTCGGTTAGTCCGTTGAGGATAAAGACTGTCTGTTTGGGGCTGGTTACCCTGTTGGTTAGTCTGTTGAGGATTAGGACTGTCAGTCTGGGGCTGGTGACCCTGTCGGTTAGTCCGTTGAGGACAAAGACTGTCAGTTCGGGGCTGGTTACCCTGTCGGTTAGTCTTTTGAGGATTAGGACTGTCGGTTTGGGGCTGGTTACCCTGTTGGTTAGTCCGGATGTTGGATTTGCCGCCAGTACCTACAAACTGTCTCGAGCGGCACCGTCCCGAGACGATACCTCGTTTAAATCATCTCGTGAATATTCTTCATCGAGAGGATTGCCAAGTTCCTCCTCCGTCGATTCGCAAACATGATTTACTCTTTCATTGCGGAAATTATTCAAAGGTTTGGATTGAAATTTATTATTGTAGAAATCTCGTTTCTTGCAATCTTTGATCTTATGACCCATGGTTTTACAATAGCGACAAAAGTCGCCGCCACCAGTCTTACCTTGATTTGTTGGGTTTGGAGTTACACTTGGCTTCGGTTTATTGAGGTTTGCTTTGGCCTCGGTAGCTGGGCGCTTATACAAGCTCTGCTGGATACGTTTGTCAGATATTGCCATATTAATGGCTTCATTTAACGATTTGGGAGACCTGCATCTCACAATGTTCGACACTCTAGGATAAAGACCCATGAGAAAATGGTGGAGGGCGAGATCTTCCATCGCCACACACCAACCGGGCAATTCTTTTATTTTTGAATTTGATACAGTTATTTCGGTCAGAAGTTGTGAGAGGCAGGTTTCTATGCGCAGTGAGTACTGACTCACACTTTCCTGCGGGACCTGTCTGCTCTCTTGGAGATCGGTAAGGAGGTGAGCATAGTGTTTACGTTCACAGAATTGAGTTTTTAAAAACTCTTTGAGCTGATCCCAAGAGGAGAATTCTTTAATTGAACAGGCAAGCTTCGCTTTTCCTTGTAGTTGGCTTAGGATATATTTAAATAATATGGATTTCTGGTTCAATGCAGCGAGATCGTAGGCATTATTACAATTTACGATAAAGGAATTCAGTGTTTCCCGACTACCATCATAAGGTTTGATGAATTTAAATATGGTGCTCAGCCCGAGTTCAGCCATCGTTATTGCTGCGGCACCCGATCTAGTCGAGGAGAACTTAGGGGGGATTTCAATGTATCGGAACGACCTGGTTCCGGCTCTGTAATTTCTAAAGTTGGTTTGTTGTCTTCCCCTGTTCTAGGTTCTCCCTTTCCCATATTCAAATTAAACGGATAGAACTAATCATAGGTATCAACCTTATTAATTTACGGTAATGGTTTTTACTCGCTATTTAGAGAACCCTATATTCAACTTAAATAAAACAATGACCAAAGACTTACAATGTTAGCAACGTGTAGACGATACCGGCGAATACTGCAGATCTGCACATTCCGGAACGATAAGTTCGACGCGACGATCTCGATGTTTGACCGGACAGGGTGTCACAGAACAAGTAGATGACCAGGTCAGGAGTCGCAGGTGCAAGCGGGTGCCCACGTATTTCCAGGAGTGTCTTCAGTTTCTTCCGGTAGTCAAGGATAAGTATGCTTCAGTCTTCAATCAGGACGTAGTATATGAGTGTGCACTGGGCCTTCAGGATAATTCAGCCTTGGATATGGATATGCGCTATCACTTAACCTTCACTATAGAAAAATTAAGGGTGGATGTTCATAGTAAAATCACTTCACTATTTGGATATTATTTGAGTTCGGTTATTTTATTTTCTTGTTTTTTGGATATTTAAACGTTCACAAGGACACTGGGGATTTCCGATCCCACCGCTGCCACCAAATGTTAGAAGCCGTTCACGGATTCGGTTTAAAAAAAAAACTATTTGAAAACGAAGAAGTATTTATTTAAAATACAAATTAGGATTGAAACCGCGAACAACCTTTTCGTTTGAATGAATAACCGAGGCTGATGAGAGAAGGAATAGATGGTCATTTGGAGTAGAGGAGAGTGCTGACATAGGCAGGATGTCATCATACCTGTATACAGAGTATAGGTATAACAGTACGCCAGCCAGACATGGAATTTTACCAGCCAAATAAAAAATAAAATCAACATTTGCCAAAGAGGGATGGACGTAGTATGCTGAACATAAAGAAAATACATAGGATAAGGCATGTTACAAAGGAAAAGAATGCTTTGCAATACGCTCAAAAATTAAAGTGGAAATGGGCTGCGACATGGACATGGACATATTGCGAGACTCCAAGACCAAAGATGGACCAAAAGGGTGACGTCATGGCAGGGACCGCAAGGCAAGCGTTGCCGAGGAAGACCCTACGCCCGCTGGGAAGATGATATAAGGAAGACAGCAGGCTTAAACTGGTTTCATATAGCTCAAAACCGAGACCATTGGCTATCTTTGACGACATCTGTGGCGCAGTTGGCTAAGGTCCGGCTGAAACGCAAAAGGTTGCGGGTTCGATTCCCGCCGCGGGACAAATGTTTGTATGATCTGCGAGTATTTGTCTCGGGTCTGGGTATTTCTATGTATAATATGTATGTATTTACAAAAAAAAAAGTATATAAGTAGTATATCAGTCATGTGGTACCCATAACACAAGTTCTGCTTACTTTGGGGCCAGATGATGCTGTGTGAAATGTCCGGTATTATTATTATTATTATCTTTGGAGGAGGCTTTCACCTGCGGAGGGGTTCGTGCAGTAACGGAATAAAGAGATTATTAGTAGCTACTTAACCACAAAATTTAAAATAAATGATTTTTTCAACACACTTGCTCATAAAGTGGCTCTATGGTCACCGCAATTAGGCACAGAATGACACCCATAATCAAACTGTGACTTTTTCATTGCTATAACTCACTAGTGAGTTACAGTTTTTTTTTAATTTTATTGGTTAAGGTGCTTTGTTCTTCAAAAAGTTTTTATTCAAAAAAAGATCGTGTTTAATAGAACAAATGAATTAATGTTCCTATTGCTTGCTCATTTCATTCAACTTTTTATTTAAATAGATAATTTTAACTCGTACGTGTTTAATAAATAAAACTTTCACTCAAATATAAATTTTGTTTTCTCTGTAATAAAAGAAAACTTTAAATTCCCCATTTTGTACGTGGCAGAATAGGCGCAAACCCTATGCGTGGAAAATAAAAAAAAAACCTCATCCCTTTAGTCTGTGGCTGATCGCAATGCGCGCGCATAGGAATACTGATTAATTTTTCCCGCCATAGCGAATCATTTTTCACAACTCGTTTTCACTGTTGAGATTTTAGTTATTTATTAATTAAAATGTCTACAAGTACTACTTACGAAGAAAATGATTTATGTTGTACACCGCCCGATATAAGATGTGAAGCCCATAACGTTACGGAAAGTTTACTACCTGAAAACTCCAAGGAAAAATATCTATTAGGGTACCAAAATTTCATAAAATGGCAAAACAGCAAGAATACGCAGTCATTTTCAGAAAATGTGTTCATGGCGAACTTTAAAGAATTATCTTCTAAGTACAAACCTAGCTCTTTGTGGTGTTTATACTCAATGTTAAAAAGTACAGTCCGAACAAAGAATGGAGTGGACTTAAAAACATACTCTAATTTGTCAGCTTATTTAAAGAGACTATCCGATGGATTTAGAAGCAAGAAATGAAAGGTTTTATCGTATGACTATATTGAAAAATTTATAAAAGATGCTCCAGATAACCAATATCTGGGTACTAAGGTTAGTTAAATTAATTTTAAATATCTACGCGACTTCAGCCTGTGTTGTGTGTTGAACTTAATTATTGTTTCTTTTTTTTCAGGTTGCTTTAATATTTGGTGTAACTGGTGCCTGTAGGATACAAGAATTAACAAATATAACCGTAAAAAACATAGAGAACCATGGCCAGATGCTTTTAGTGAAGATACCTATCACGAAAAATAAAATACCGAGGTCATTCACCAAACACGGTCCATTCTATGAAATTGTTAAGAAGTATGAAAGTTTGCGGTCACCAAAAGCAAAAACTGACCGTTTCTTTCTAAATTACCAGAATGATAAATGTACCTGTCAGCCTATAGGTATTAACAAATTTGGTTCTATGACTAAAGAAATCGCTAAGTTTTTAGGTTTAGCAGATGCTGAGAGCTACACTGGACATAGTTTCAGAAGAACTTCAGCTACATTGCTGGCTAATTCAGGAGCTGATATAATGACTTTGAAGCGTCATGGTGGGTGGCAATGTAGCAGAATCATACGTAGAAGATTCCATACAAAACAAGAAGGAAATTTGTGCAAAAATCACAAAAAGAATTAAACTTGATTCTGAGGCGCTTCCTACTGACGAAACACCAAGAACATCCAATGATTGGATTTCACCTACCTACACGAATAATGAGCCATCTCAAATGACAATAGAACATGAAAGTATTTCAATAAATAATCTATCTGATGAGACCGCTAAGCCATCAAAAACAGTTAATTATAATTTTACTAACTGCACATTTACTAATTGTTTCTCCAAATAAACTTTTTATTTACTAAATAAAATGAGTTTTTATTGTTATTTTATTCACAAGTGTGTTGAAAAACGTCGTATGATACACGTGTGTATTGATGATTACCGTCCTCGGCTCTCTTGGCGCCTCAGCGGTAATCACCAACATTACGCACTAGTACCATAATGTAATATACAAAAAGAAAAAACAATTACACAATCGATCATTTTACAATAATAAAATAAAAATAGGTAGACATAAATACTATTTACTCCACATACTATTTACTCAAGTACTTATCGAAAACTGTAAAATTTGCACGAAATAAAAGGCTTTTTATTTTATTTTATTATTTATTTACCTTTGCAATTTATCATCTCAGTTCCTGAACTATTAATTTCATCTCGCAGTAATGTACAACAAGTGCTGTGTTGTGAGCGGTGCTAGTAATGTGATTGTTAGTTTTATAATTTCATTATGAAATTATGTCTAAATATTCAATCATCATTATTTTCTCCTAAAGTTGACGTCGTTTTACTTACAGCTTACACGAATAAGCGGAACGTAAGCTAATTAAACCCATTACCCATTGAAACTTTTTTCTGAATTCTTTATTTGAATGTGTTCTGAAAATAAAATCGCGATTTGAACGCCGTGAATACGCGTTAAAATCATTTTCAGGGAGCCTGAATTATGAAATAATAAATATATATCTATATATATAATTTCTATTCATATATAATTTCTATATATAATATATCTATATATATATAATTTTCCTTGCTCATGGCATCACGTGTGAACGGCTAGACCGATTTCGTTAATTCTTTTTCGGTTGTGTTTGTAATTGTCAGGAGAAGGTTTTTATGAAAAAAAAACAGACAGGACAACGTCTGTCAGGTCAGCTAGTATGAAATAAAAACACTGAACTTCTGTAACTTATAATTATTTAATTATGACAGCTCTCGTCTGACAGTTCTGACCGTTCTCGTCTGCTTTGGCTTAAGTTTAAGGTGAACTCCACGTGTATGAGTTGTGAAAAAAACTCTTCTGGCTAAAGGCGGCGGCACAAATGACGCAGCGGAACGGCTTTTCTCCAGTGTGCACGCGAATATGATTACTCACCATGAAGTTACTCTGAAACAATCAATTTCTTTATTTTTCTTGCTGGAGCCAACAGCTTCACACGCGTAGTACCAACAAAGCAAGTCTATGGTCTTCCTGAATATATAATACATCTCCGTACCAAATTTCATCGATATCGGTCAGCGCTTAGCCTTGTAACGTAATAAACAGATATACAGTCTATCAAAAATGTATCGGGATTGGATCATTTGTCTATGGTTCCAATTTGGTTTTTTTTTCGTTTGCTTAATTTTTAAGGTGCAGGAAAAAATGCCCTTCCAATTATAGACCGATCTCCCTTTTTTCAACTTTATCCAAAGTGTTGGAAAAGTTATTAAAATATGAGTGATGGGATATCTCGAGAAGAACAACCTGCTTTGATAACCAATACGGCTTCAGAGACCACAAATCTACCGAGGACGCAGTAATAAAGTTGACTTCTCAAATTAACACAACGAAGGAGCCGAAGGAGAAACATGTATAGGTGCCTTTCTGGATCTTCAGAAAGCATTTGACACTGACTCCATCAGAGTTTTACTAACCAGACTAGAATGACTGGGAATAAGGGGACTGGCTCTAGACTGGTTTACAGATTACTAGACTGGAAGAACACAGCGAGTACGAGTTGAGGGATATGAGAGTGATAGCGCTGCGTGCACTTATGGGGTACCACAAGGTAGCACACTGGGACCAACGCTATTACTCATATATATCAATGGCTTGAAAACAGTCTGCTGTCGCTAAATACAAGCAAAACCAAGTACGTGTGTTACAGTTTTACAGTTTGACGGCCGCGGGGAAACCTGAACCGGATCTTAACGTCAAGATTCATACTTACTCATGTTATCGTAATTATCGCTGTGTCAAATGTAACTGCTCCACGCTGATTCAGGTGGAGTCGATTAGATATTAAGGCGTGCTAATAGACAATGAGCTCAAGTGGAATATTGACATTACATCACTCGTATCTTGAGTAAGAAAACTCATTTATGTTTTCAAAAACTAATGAACCAACCACAAACTAATGCCATTGTTTATAGTTTTTGCCATAGTTTGTGTCAGTATGTGTTCTATATTAAAATGTCATAACGTTAACCAAACAAAATTTAATAAATAAAATCTTTTTTTTTCAAATCATTCTTCTTTCTGATTATTTTGAAAATACCTAGGTATTTACAAGAAAGTCCTTACTCTCGAGTCTGTATAAATTAACCAACTTGGTATTATATGGATCTCACAACTATTTACGGTAGTGGAACTGAGTTGAGAGATGTTTTTTTACAAGTAATGTTTTTTGATGGCATATTTTGCTTTAATTAGCATAGATCCTACATATAAGCGTTAAGACCAGACTGGTTTCTTGCCGGATTCTGCATGATTTTTTTTGTTCGGGTTAGGAAGATAAATAAAGAAAATAATAAATAAATAATCCCGACAATTCACACAGCATCTGGCCCAAAGTAAGCTTGTGTTATGGGTACCACATACCACAAAAAAGTAGGTACCTACTTATATAGGTACTTTTTTTTTAATACATACATATTTGATACGAGAGATTCAGCGTAAATGGCGCTTTCATAAGATGTATAAATCAACAGGTTTACAAAGTGATTACGAACAGTTTTCGAAATGTAGGTCATCAGTTAAAATTAAATTAACAGAAACTTTTGACGCCTACCAAGAGAGGCTACAAATCAATTTTAAAAAGGACCCGAAATCTTTTTTGGGCTTTATTAGGCAAAAACAATCAAAGCGTAATAAAACACGCATCAGTAAAGATGGGCAGGAGTTGAGTGATGAAGAGTGTGCCGAATGTTTTGCCTCATACTTTCACTCTGTGTACAGTCCAGTTCGGCCGAACCTGGACCCAGGGGAGGCCGAGCGCGCCTCACCCGCGGGGGCGGGGGCCGCCCGGGTGCACGTCGCACAGCTGAGTGCCCATGACGTGCGCAATGCACTTCGTGCACTAAAGCCAAAGCACTCTCTTGGTTCCGATAGCATACCTCCCTATATAGTTAAAGACTGCCGAGTAGTTTTCGAGACACCATTACTACATATTTTTAACTTGTGTTTAAACGAATGTCATTATCCAGACCGTTGGAAAACGACGCGAGTTATTCCGGCACCAAGGGCAGGAGGAGGGTTCGATGTGAACAAGTACCGTCCGATCGCCGTGCTGTCGGTCTTTGCTAAGGTATTTGAAAATACTGCATAAATGTATTTATTCGCAAGTGAGCGCGCGCCTGAGCGACGCTCAACACGGCTTTCGGCCGGGGCGCAGTACGGCTAGCAACCTGCTGTCGTTCGTGTTGCACCTGGCGCCGGCCGGCCGTGGACGCGGGCAGACAGGTGGATTGCGCGTACTTCGACTTTCAGAAAGCCTTTGATGCTGTTGACAATGATGTGCTATTGTCGAAGTTTTCCGCGATAGGCTTCACGCCGCACCTACTCAAATTTTTCGCGAGCTACCTTGGCGAACGCCGGCAGTATGTGGAGTACGCGGGGTACCAATCGGCTCCGTATTACACGTTTTCAGGGGTAAGTCAGGGCAGCAATCTTGGTCCTCTTGAATTCGTTATTATGGTAAACGATCTTCCCGAGGTAGTTAAAGAGGCAGGCTGCTTGCTCTTTGCCTGATGACCTGAAGGTGTTTGTTACGGTACCGGACACTTCTGATTGAGAGCGGCTCCAGTGTGACATAGACAGGGTGGTCGAATGGAGTAAAGCCAATAAACTACTGTTTAATGTAGTTAAGTGCTCCGTGATGAGCTATAGCCGCGCGCGCGCGCCCCTGCAGTACCAATACAAAGTGAAGGGGGTAGGTATGTCCGAGACCTAGGCCTCGAGATGGTGCCTGACTTGAGGTTCCGCGGCCACATTATAAATATATGCGCCAAATCATTTAGAAACCTGGGCTTCTTTCTTAGACAGTGTGAATTAAAAAAATATTAATGTTATAAAAATATTATATAATGCTCTTGTACGAATACACTTAGAAACCAATGCCGTCATATGGAACCCCCCCGAAGCTAAGTACAAGCTAATGGTAGAAAAAATAGAAAATAAATTTTCACGCTTTCTTTATTTAAAAGAGTAGGTATGGAGTTTATCCATACTACCCATTGATGTACCCGAGTTTGTTTGTGTTGGGTATGGTAGGCTACTGCAAGCTATCGGTGCGGAGGGACGTGGCGCTGGTGAAGTACATGGTGCGCGTGCTCCGCGGGGAGCTACACCAGCCGGCGCTGCTGGCGGCGCTGCGGCTGCGTGCGCCCAACGACTACTTGGGCGCGCGCCGCCGCCCCGCCATGCTGGAGGTGCCCAATTGTAGGACCAACCTACTTAAGTTTGCCCCCATGTCACTTGCTATATATTTACTTAATATCCTGTCTGAAAACAGCGTTGATATAATTCACCAAAACCTGCCGAAAATCATGGAAATGGCACAGCTTGTGATAGAAATGAAATGTTTTTAGATTTATAATTTATAACTTGTATTTAGGTACATTATAAAACTTAAGTACCTATGTTTGTAGATCTAGCATCGCCTTAGGGTTAAAAAAAAACCTGTTATGATGTTATGATTAATAGATAAATAAATAAATAAATATTATACATAGAATCACCCAGACCCGAGACAAATACTTGCAGATCATGCAGATCAAACATTTGTCCCGTAGAATCAAGATCACCGTAGATTCATTTGCATGTAAGAAAACGATTCAAAATGATCCTTGTGATATTATTGAATAAAACATCTTTTTAGTTTTTTTGATACGCAGTTTGTTTGTGAAATAAATATTAGGTCTTTACCTATGAAATTGTCGTTTTGTATGGAATAAGTGAAAGTACTTATTTTTTTAAACTTTTTTATTTCTGTTATTCAAAGTAATCACCCATGCAATCGACGCATCTTTGCCAACGCATTGGCAGTTTATTGATGCCCTTCTTGTAAAAATCAGCTGGACGGGAGACAACAAACTCTTCAAAGGCATTTTGTACTGCCTCTCGTGAATTGAATTTTTTGCCTACTACAAAGTTGGCTATTTTAGTTATTTTGGAAAAAGTAATAGTCTGGTGAGTATGGCGGATGAGGGAGAGCTTCCAACCCCAGCTCTTGCAGCTTGGAGACTGTCTGTTGTGCAGTATGGGGTCGCGCGTTGTGGTGAAGGAGCAGTGGGGACGACCGATTGACCAAAGCTGGTTGCCGATGTGCACGCTTCTCCATCATTGTCTCCCGTTCTTCACAGTACACATCTGCAGTAATGCTCATGCCGTTTTGTAAAAAGCTGTGGTGAATCACACGTACCGCGGGACACGCGTTTGGAACGAAGTCCCTGTCGTATGCAGGGTTGGCTTAATTCATCTTGATGTAATAAATAACTATTTTCATACATTTATTTGCAATATATTATATTAATTTATTTGTTTTTAAAAGATTGTGTACCTAATACAAAATTTATTGTAGGTATGATTAATACCTACAATAAATTTTGTATTAGGTAGGTAGGTACATATTTTGATTTCGTACAATATTACCTAGGTAGGTACTCATAGTTACTGTGGTACAAACTGTTATTAACATAACAATGAAACGTAATGAGGTAACATATTTTAAACATAGGTACCTAATATCAATGATAATTATTAATTTTCATCAGAACATTCAATTGATTTTTTGAACAATTGAACATTCAATTTTTGTGTCAAAAGTTCCATAATCGCCATACAGTATGGCGATTATTCATGGTATATATTTAGACACAATCTACCTATGTCTATTAGTTTCGATTAGCAATCGGCATAATTTCCATCATTAGTTTGATCGTAATTGAAATCCGTTTTGACAAGATGGGTTACTATTACGTACGCTGGATTTCTATCTCAAATCAAATAAATTTGTAGACATAGGGCCGTGAGTAACCTAAGTGAAGCCTTAAAACCATGCTACTCTGTTTAAATACACGCACCCGCGTATACACATCGGCTAAAACTGTGCTCCTGCGAATGTCACTCTAGCGGAGCGTGTCGTGTCGACGGTAGCGAGGCATCCATCTGGTTTTTGACACTTCTTGGACGAGAAGGGTCCAGCGCACCACGTTTGCGACGAATCGCTTTATATCTAGCCAATCGAAGTTAATCGGGAATAAATTAGTGTTGATTTGAGTACTAAAAATTATGATTAATCTTCATTTTCTATGAGTAAAAGAAATTGAAAGAATTACACCATTTCTGTTACAAGGAGAATCATGATTTGGTTTCGCTTCTTCACCCTGTGTCCACGACAAGTATTATGAATTTTGATGAAGGCCCTCCTGCGCTTTCATATTTGTTTGGTTTGAGGTTTCTACTCATATGACAGCATGTATGACAATCATCAGCAACCTTCCGTAATACCAATTCATCAGTAGTATCTACCTAACTGAAAACAATTAGTATCAAAGTTTTGATCCATCAGAATTCTATAATCGCCTGGCAGAACATTCAATAATTGAAATTATAGGTAACTGGAATAGCTCCTGCCAAAATAAGTGGAACTTTATCATAACTCTTGCTGAACTCTTGAAATAACTTTCTGTAGAATACTCCACTAATGCCCTAAAAATGAATTCCTTAACATCTTACATTTTTTGATTTATTGAAATGTAAACAACAAATAATTTCAACGCCATTTTCCATTGTACAAACAGCTGAGCTGAGCATATATCGCCAACAGATGAGTGCTCCAAACGCTAATCGTATTGACACATACCTAAATCTATTCAAAAATTTACGCTAAGAATATCGGCGAATAATTTCCGCGGGCGGTAATTATTTAGTTCAAAAATGGAACCTATGCATGTCGGCGAATATCAATGGATTTTATTTTAATTTCACTTGATTTCTTTCCGCGTACCTACTTCGGCGTAGATAAAGTAACGATTGTCGCGGCGGCGGTGTGACTGTGATGTCCGATCATCATACAGAAATGAAGAGATGGTTGATTGTGTGTTGTGTTGTGATTGATTGTGACGTGCCAAATTATTAGCTGGCAGGCCACGGCCACTGCGGCACAAAGGCGGCTTCCCTCGGTTGCCTACCACCTACCCAAGGTTGTTGACCTCCTGACTGTTTCTGGCTGTTGTTTTTGTGCTCGGTTGTCGAATTGCTTTTGAACTCTGTTTGATAGGTGGGTCGGTCGGTACCTACTTGTGGTAGGTTAGGTAGGTAAGTACGTCAGAAGCAGAGGGTGCTACACCTAGGTAGTTGTACGATCATAAACAAGTAAAAACAGACACCTAGATTATCTAGCATAGTAGAACATTTGAAATTGCGCGTACTTTTGTAGGTACTTACCACACGTGATGCCTAATAATTGCGTCGCTAAAGAAAGAGGTACCTACGTACCTACTGATAATATCATTTAAATTTAAATTAAATTAAATTATATTTTATTTCAGGCAACAAAATTATGTGTATGAAATACAATAACAAGGGCCCATAGAAAATAAATACCTTATAGACTAACATATTAGGTTGGGGAAAAAGTCTTTTCGCATTATAGTATTGTTGCGCCCGATACATAGCTCCATCTATTGGCAGGTGGACGCGTTAAATATTCACCTACAACGCCATCTGGTATCGAGTAGATGCAACCTACAAAGTACACGTATCGAAGGCATAAGATTGAACGAGATAGCAATATCTCTCTATTGCAAGCGAATATTTGAGCGCGTTCCGGTTCGTTCTCGAACGTTCGAGTTGCGTCGCGGTTGTGCGCGACGCACTCGACGCTCGTATAAATACGGCGGTGGTTTGCGGATACAGTCAGTCTATTTTCGGCTAAGCAAGTGATACAAGTGCGAAAGTTTTGAAGTGTTATCAGTTGTGTTGTAGAGTTGTGACTCTTATTGTGTTCTATTGGAAAGTTTACTAGTAGAATCAGTGGATTAAGTTCTGTGTGTGGTAACTTTGAAATTAAAGTTATTATTTGGTAAAATCAAGCGGTTTCATAATTTATCAGTACCCGGCCCGGCAACAAATTGGTGTAAGAAGCGGAGATAAATAAATGCCGGTTTTACCTAAGGAAGTCACGGACGGTATCCGGACAAGGAGTCAGCGGCAACAGGAAATGGATGAGAGGCGGTTTGGAGGTTCTCCATCACAAGAATGTCGACAGGTTCTTCAACCAACGATGGAGTCATCTGGTGAGTTATCGAGAGTCCCACCATCAGCTGTGGCTCAGGCTCCTGCTGCAGGGGCCCTTGCTGCCTTAATGGCGATGCTTCAGGAACAGGCTCGCCGTCAGGAGGAACTGGTTCACTGGCAGGAAGAACAAGCTCGCCAGCAACGGGAAGAAGAGGCTCGCCGGCAGGAGGAACAAGCTCGCCAGCAACGGGAAGAACAGAAATGCTGGCAAGAGGAACAGGCTCGTCGGCAGGAGGAACAGACTCGCCTTATAAAGGACCTGCATGGAGCTATTGGCAAAGAGCTTCAGGAAGTTAAGGAGCAAATCCAGCACCATGTCAGCCGGATTTCTGAAGCAAAAACACAGATCGCAAGTGTAAAAAAAGCTGTGGATCTGCTGAAATCTGAAGATAGAGATATTGCTCCTGTGGTCTCTTGATCGTCAGCGCGAGGATTTAAGGTGCCACCATTTGATGGAGGTTCTTCGTGGTCCGGCTATAAAATTCAGTTCGAAGCTGTCCGAAACGCAAACGGATGGACGAAGTCGCAGGCTATGACTGCACTAACATTAGCCTTGCGTGACCAAGCACTCAATGTCTTGGAGGCCATTGGAAGTAACGTGAGTTATGAGCAGCTGCTGGAGGCACTAGAATCTCGATATGGTGACGCACATCTAGAACATGTTTTCCGCACTCAATTAAAGGACAGGATTCAGCGCAATTCGGAGAACCTGCAGCAGTAGGCCCTGGAATTAGAAAAGCTGGTTCGGAAGGCTTTCCGATCATCACCTGCACCACTTATTGATGGAAACTTGGTTCAGTCATTCGTCGATGGGATACGTGACTTGAAAGTCAGAGCTACTGTGAGACTTGGCCATCACGAGTCTTTGAAGAACGCCTTGGCCCATGCTTTGGAGGTGGAAGTTGTACGGATGGACACTCGAGCACATCACATCAGAGAAGTGGTGGAGTCCAGCTGCGACGGTCGTCCAAAGTTCAGTCGGAAATGTTATGGGTGTGGAGAAAAGGGTCATCTGAGGTCCAGTTGCCCGAAACGAAACAAAAAGAGTAACGACAGATCTCAAGAACAGGTGGTGAGCACTCCCGCTCCCCAGCAGCAGGGAAACGTCAGGACTGCGTGGCGGGTGCTAGCGGATATTGATAAAGCACCAAGAGTATCGATTTCACAAGCCCACGATGGGAACAGCCTGATCATCAAAGGCCAAATTAATGGAACGACCTGTAAAAAGACTTTGGACTTTGAGTAGTGAGTTCCCAACTTGCGAATCGCTTTCTTGGGGACTTTTCCCGCAAATGTAACAGAGTTCAGCTCGTGACAGCAACCGGCCAGCACATATCCGTTGAAGGCGAAAAGCAGGTGGAGATGAAACTAGGGGAGACAACTTACCATCACAACGTCATCATTGCCAACATAGTTGATGAGTGCATTCTGGGTTTGGATTTCTTGCGAGAACACCACGCGGAGATCGACGTAAATCAAGGGATTCTAAAATGTGGCACAGAGGAAGTCTTTATGGAAGGAGGATCATCAGGAAAAGTCTACTGCCTGAAGGAAATTATGCTTCCTCCAAGATCGGAAAATATGGTACCAGTACGCCTATTACAAACATCAGAGAAAAATCGATGTGTATTGATAGAAAGGTTAGACAATGACCTACCATGGATTGTGGCACGAACTCTAGTAAAGGCAACCACCATCTCAGCAGTGCGAATGAGGAACCCAAGTAATGAGGAACATCTCATTAAGAAAGGAATGTAAATGGGTAATTGTGAAGAAGTAACCTGGATGCGAAGATGTCAAGAATTATCCAGTGACAATAAATTAGAAGTTAATTACAATGCGTCATCATTGCTGAAAGATTGTCGCAAAGATCTTTCTGAAGAGGAGGTTGCAATGGCTGAGAAGATGTTACATCGATATGCTGATATTTTCTCTTCGAATGATGCTGACATTGGAAAGACTGCGCTGGTTCAGCACACCATAAACACCGGTAACGAGTCACCGATTCGTCAACGACTAAGACGATTACCTGTCGCAAGAGAAAAGAAAGTGGAGGCTATGATTGAAGGAATGGTAAAAGACGGAGTGATAGAACCTTCTTCCAGTCCCTGGTGCTCTCCTGTGGTATTAGTCAAGAAGAAGGACGGAAGCTTGCGTTTTTGTGTGGATTATCGTCGACTTAATGACGAAACGAAGAAAGATAGTTATCCACTTCCAAGGATTGACGACACACTGGACACATTGACAGGGATGAAGTGGTTTACAACCCTTGACTTGAAAAGCGGCTACTGGCAGGTTGAAATAGACCTTAAAGATAAGGAGAAAACGGCGTTTTCTACGGGAAAGGGTCTGTGGCAATTTAATGTAATGCCGTTCGGGTTGTGCAATGCCCCTGCAACTTTTGAAAGGTTGATGGAAATGGTACTAGCTGCATTAATTGGAGACGCCTGCCTTGTCTACTTAGATGACATTGTTATAGTGAGGCGTACGTTTGAAGACCAGCTTCAAAATCGTGAACGTGTACTAGCTAAAATTCGTGCAGCCAATCTTAAATTGAGTCCTAAGAAGTGCTCATTTTTCAGACGACAAGTAAGATCCTTAGGGCACGTTATTTCAGAAGATGGTGTGCAAACTGATCCAGAGAAAATCGTTGCTGTTAAGGATTGGCCGATCCCAAAAGATAGATAGAGAGAGACACAAGTCCGAGCATTTCTAGGATTGTGTTCCTATTACCGACGGTTTGTGAAAAACTTTGCTGATGTTGCTAAGCCCTTGCATAAACTCACCGAGGAGAAACGACAGTTCAGCTGGGACAAAGAATGCGACATTGCCTTCCAAGAGTTAAAACGGCGTCTGTGTGAAACACCTATTCTTGGTTTCCCTGACACCGAGAATAAGTTCATCGTTGCGTAGTAGACGCAAGTAATACTGGTATTGGAGGCGTATTGTCCCAGCGCAAAGGAGATCAAGAGATCGTGATAGCTAACTTCAGCAAAGCTTTATCTAAACTGAAAAGAAACTACTGTGTCACTAGAAGGGAACTATTAGCAGTAGTAAAAACTTTGCAGCATTTCAGTAAATACCTGCTGGGGCGTAAATTTCATCTACGGACCATGCTGCATTGAAATGGCTGCTACAGTTCAAAAATCCTGAAGGACAAGTGGCAAGGTGGATCGAACAGCTACAAGAGTTTGACTATGAAACTGAGCATCGCAGTGGAAAATCTCACGGTAATGCGGATGCATTGTTAAGAAGACCTTGTTCAGAAGAATGTAAACATTGTGTAAAACAAGAGTCCAAAGAAGTGGTACCCGTCAGAATGTTGAGCACGGATCTAAGTGATGAGTGGAAGGAAACCCTGCAGAAAGCGCAGACGGATGACTCAGATATTAAGGCAATCATCGAATGGATAAGGGCTGGAACTTCTAAACCTGTATGGAGTGATGTGGCTGGAATGAGCACAACAACAAAAAGCTACTGGGCACAATGGGACAATCTGGTTATCCACGATGGAGTATTGTGCCGTAAATGGAAAAATGCTCACGGAGATCACGGTCATCTGCAAATGGTTGTTCCAAAGCTAAGTATCTGAAGTGCTTAAACTCTACCATGAAGGATGTTCCGAGGGGCATATGGGGGTAAAGAGAACTCTGTTGAAGATACGTGAGCAATTTTACTGGATCCATTGCAGAGATGATGTGGAAGACTGGTGCCGAAAATGCACGAGTTGCGCAGCAGTGAAAGGACCCCATACACGCAGCAGAGGTGCATTAAAGATTTATAACGTGGGAGCGCCATGGGAGCGGATAGCTTTGGACATTGCGGGACCATTCCCTGCTACAAAAAATGGAAACAAGTACTTCATGGTTGTTATGGATTATTTTACTAAGTGGCCGGAGGTCTTTGCAATCCCAAACCAAGAAGCGTCGACAGTAGCCGATAAGTTAGTCCATGAGGTCTTTTGTCGTTTTGGAGTACCCTTGGAAATTCACAGCGATCAAGGGAGGAATTTCGAGTCCCAAATATTTCAGGAAACATGTCGAGTGATGGGCACTTATAAGACAAGAACCACCTCTTATCGGCCACAATCCGATGGAATGGTTGAAAGGTTCAATCAAACGTTGGAGAGATATCTAGCAAAAGTAGTGGGAAACAAGCAGACCGATTGGGACAAGCACATTCAACCGTTTTTACTGTCATATCGAAGTGCAGTTCACGACAGTACAAGTGTCACTCCAGCTTCGGCGAACTTTGGACGAGAACTACGGTTGCCAGCAGACCTTATAACAGGTATTCCTCCCCAGTCTCCGTGCAATATAACAGAGTACGCGAGTGACCTTCGCAACAAATTGAACGATGTACACGAACACGTTCGCCAATCCAGCCAATAAATGTCTGAAAAGATGAAGACTCGATATGACCGAAAATGAAACCACTTGGGCATTTATCAGTACCCGGCTCGTAACAGTATGTATGAACTTGTAAAAAAATCTCTTTGGCTATACTACACTCGTGAGCAACCGAATCGAATCACCCCTACAAAATTTACAAAATGTAACTTTTTTCCAAAATGACTTTAGTAATGCATATAAGATAGTATATTTTTTGGAAGCTTAATTTTTAGGCTTTAAAATAACACTACTATCATTTAAATTTGTTCAGTTCTTTTTAAAATAGCGCTGTATCAGTGCAAGCATCAAAAATGCGCTTTGTGCAGTAGCTGTGCGGGCGCGTTCCAACCCCCTATAAAACCCCCGTGCAAGCAGTGCACACTTATCAGTCGCTCATCAGACGTTGACCTGAACACACCTACGCAAGTTACGATCGCCGATTCACAACCACTATGGATACAACACCAGAAATAGCCGCTCAAGTTGTTGCTTTGCTGCAACAGGATCTCAGCCAGCGAGAAGTCGCTCGTCGACTAAACCTGAGTCAATCTGCTGTGTTTAGGGTGTACAGAAGATTCCAAGAGACTGGTTCTTACTCCAGGACGCCAGATACCAGTCGGCGCCGGGTAACATCTGAGAGAGACGACCGTTTTATCGTTTCGACGAGTCTCAGAAACCGCCATCTTACCGGTGTTTCTGTCCAGCAGCAGCTGAGAGAAGTTCGAGGAGTGTCTGTCAGTCAATGGACAATCAGAAGAAGATTAAAAGAAGCTAACCTCGTTCCAAGACGGCCTGCCAGAGGCCCAAAATTGACCACAGCTCACCGACAAGCGCGCCTTGAATTTGCTCGCGAACACATTAATTGGAGTGCTGAGCAATGGCGGTCAGTCCTGTTCACTGACGAAACCAGAGTGTGTCTACATGGCAGTGATAGGAGAGCTCGGGTCTACAGGCGCCCAGGCGAGCGGTTTGCGCAGTGCTGTTTTGCCGAAACCGTGTCCTACGGGGGTGGTTCGTGTATGATGTGGGCGGGCATTTCGCTGGAAGGAAAAACGGAGCTCGTTTTCATCCCTGGTGGAGGCCGAGGAGGCGGTCTGACTGCTGCGCGATATGTGGAAGACATTCTTCTGGATCATGTCTTGCCTTATGAAGGCTTCATCGAGGACGGCTTTCTGTTAATGCATGACAATGCCCGGTGTCATACAGCACGAATCACTCGTCAGTTCATGGATGAAGTTGGCATTCGGACCATGGACTGGCCAGCATTAAGTCCTGATCTCAATCCGATTGAGCATGTATGGGACCAACTCAAACGGAGGGTACGAGCCAGAAATCCGGCGCCTACAAGCATCGCAGAGCTAAAGATAGCGCTGGAAGAGGAGTGGGAAAGGCTACCTCAAGAACTGATTAAAAAACTTATTAAATCAATGAAAAACCGCCCTCAAAGTGTTATTAGAGCTAGAGGAGGCAACACCAAATATTGATTAAATAAATGAAGAGTATTAAACATAAATTTTCTGTTTTATTTTAATTTTGATTAGCCCTATGTTAACTTAAATTAACTTCACTTTTGTTGTGTTTCCATTCAAAACTGATTAATTAAAAAAATACTGTGTAGATTTTTAAAATAATGGTGTAATTTTGAAGCTTAAAGATCAAGCTTTCAAAAAAAATATATTCTATATGCATTACTCAGGTCATTTTGGAAAAAAGTTACACTTTGTAAATTTTGTAGGGGTGATTCGATTCGGTTGCTCACGAGTGTATTTGTATCTGGCTGGTTTTGGTAGCATAAAAAGTTTAAATTTTAAAGAACATAATTCCAAATTCAAATTAGGAAAATGTGTGATTTTTATTTGTTTTTCGTACTGTCAAGATGAGTGAATCTAATGAAGAAATTCGATACATTTTAAAATTTTACTACAAAAATAGGTTAAAATGCAACGTAAGCCTCGAAAAAAATTTTCGTTGTTTATGGACCTAGTGCAGTGTGTGTGAGAGTAGCACAAATTTGGTTTAAGCGTTTTCAATGCGGAAATTTTGATGTCAAAGATGCACGTCGCTCTGGTCGCCCTATTACGGATATAATGGATGCCATTTTTGAAAAAGCGGAGCATGGTCGGCATATCAGTAGTTACGACGTAGCAAAAGAACTGGGAGTTGACCACAAAACAGTTTTGGCGCATTTGAAAAAAACTGGGTACACAAAAAGCTCGATATTTGGGTACGAGCTCACTGAAAGAAACCTAATGAACCATGTGATTTGTGATTCTTTATTATGACGTAATGAAACCGAACCATTTTTGAAGAAGCTGATAGCTGGTGATGAAAAGTGGATTACGTACGATAAAGAAAAAGAAAAAGATCGTGGTCAAAGGCCGGTCAGGCTTCACAGACTGTGGCGAAACCCGGGTTAACTCGCAACAAGGTGATGCTGTGTGTGTGGTGGGATTGGAAGGGCATTATTCATTATGAGCTGTTACCACCAAGCAGGACCATCGATTCTGAACTCTACTGCGAACAAGCGAACAACTGATGAGATTACAGCAAGAAGTTGAGAGAAAGCGGCCGGAATTAATCAACAGAAGGGGTGTGGTTTTTCATCATGATAACGCTAGACCTCACACATCTTTAGCCACTCATCAAAAATTAAGAGGGTTTGGCTGGGAGGTGTTAATGCATCCGCCGTATAGTCCTGACCTTGCACCTTCAGATTTCCACTTTTTTCGGTCTCTTCAGAATTCTTTAGGCAGTGTCAGGTTAACATCACGAGAGGACTGCCAAAACCACTTGTCGCGGTATTTTGATCAGAAGTCCCAAAATTTCTATAGCAATGGGATCATGCCCCTAACTACAAGATGGCAAAAAGTTATCCGAACAAAATGGTGCCTAGGTACATACTTTAGTTAAATGTAAATAAACTATATTAAAAAATGTTTTGAATTTTCTAAATATATGCGAAAAAACTTTTTCCCCAACCTATGATTTATACATATAAACTTATGAACTAGGTACACAAAAAGTCAGGGCACTTTCTTCGTAAGCGGTGCTTCCCTGTACCGTAGACAAGTAGACAACTCCTGCTGACCAGAAGTCGGGTGCGAGAAATACGTCCTTGTACTTGGCAGCATATACGACTTGAAGTTGGTCTCTTTATTTGATTCTAACCACTTCAAGCCATGCACAAGTACAGCGGCAAATATCGGTGTGTGGAACAAACGTTGGTATGGGCTTCAAATAAGTACCTAGACTTTAAGACGCAGGAGGTTGCGGGTTCGATTCCCGGCGGAGGACTTATGTTTGTATTCAAACTTCAGACAAGTAGATATGGTTTAGGCGCAAGAGGTTGTGGGTTCGATTCCCTACAGGAAAAATGTTTGTATGAAAAAACACTTATGTACCTTAATCCAGTGACGGCACTGGGGCTGCCAGCTAACACAGTTGGTTGGTGGCTTAGGTACCTATTACTCTTGCCTACTGCGTTTATATTTGCTTTGATTGTTCCAAGTTTAGTGGATGCGGTAGGTAGGTAGGTAGGTACATGGTTTCATTACACGGCCGCAAATTAAATTAATTGTACAATAGTGCCCAGGTAGGGACTTTTGACTTGCTTTTGTTAGTACCTACTTAGTAGTTAATCTTACCTACAAAGTTATTATTTAACGTTGGTAGGTAGGTACAAGCAAGATTAGTTTAGCTGCACTGCCCCAACAAGTAACGCAATCAATTATAAGGGATTGACACAGAGCGTAGCATACAGATGTTTACGTATCAATGCATGTAACATACCGCAGATTCCTCATAACATTTACGAGCTTTCTAATTCAAGCCGTAAGAAACTACGAACGCAAGCATGATGTCACGGCGAGCCCTGCTTTGATAGGGCGGCTGTTGGAGCTGGCGTGCATTTGCCTAAGCTCGCATCGAGAAGGCGTGTCTGTTCGATTTATTGAAATACTTTGATTGTGTACCTACTTACTGCTAGAATAAAATTTAGTTTAATTGCTTGATTTACCTACTGTGATCGTGACCCAGAACCAGAAAAGTAAAATGTTATAGGACAAAATAAAGCTCACTGCTTGGCTAAAATTTCTTGCTTCTTATTCATCTACTAATCAGAGAGCAGCTTTATCTTGGTGACAATTTGTATGTATATTGAGCAATTTGTAGCGACTGGCATTCAGTCTAGTAGCAGCCCAGCAGTAAGAACAAAGAAGAAATAAAAGTGAAGAAAATTCGAAGTGGTGTTTCAAGCTCTCCAATCGTAGCGCAACGAATGTATACAACCCTGTACTGTACAATTATTTGCTCGAGACTGCCTATCGTGTCGGAACATAACGAGAATACATGCCCACTGCAAACAACCCTGCTGCGACACATATTATATTGTTATCCTAAAAATAACAGATCTCAGATAATATATTGTTTTCCTATAAAATTACAAGCTACGGAGATTTCAGATTTGGGTAGTTGATTGTTGATCACTTCAGTGATCTATCATTATATCATGAATCCAACAAATAATGCAAGCTCTTACCATAAGCTCTCAGAACTTAATATATTTAAGAAATTGTATGTACAATGAGCAGTTAGACCGCTAAGGACGCGACAGACACGTCAGACGGTTGAAGCTGCTTGATGCAGAGTTCGTCGACCATGGTCTGATTGTTGTGCCCTCTAACAACTATAATAAACTGAGGCCGACAGCTATCATCCAGTCTTAATAGTACCAACTAAAGATATCTATGGACGACTAGCCTTACAGTTTAGCTGACAGGTCTGCACTGCACAATAATCAGGCCTGACCTGGTACACTGTGAGCGTTGAGATGAGCAGACGTTCTGCGTCTACTCAATTGTGATCGTGTATTTTCCTCAAAGCTAGACGTTCCAGCAACTACATTGTGTTTGTGGGCTCACTGCCGTGTAGTGTGCGTATTTCAAGAACATTGAACCTAGGATAGCCGTGCTAACCTTGAATTTCCATCCAAACTGTCTGCGGCGTGCTGAGCACGCCTGGACCAGATATGACCTGTAATATGGCCTCTGTCATTTAAATCAGGGTGTCAAAACATGTCCAGAATAAAATTCCATTTTTTAAATCTAATATGCAATGTATTTGACATAGGTACTCATTAAATATCTTTGATTTTCAGCAAAGGCCTTCCAGGCTCTAACATTGCTCCCAATCACTGGCTTTCTTCTACAATGCTCCTTATAGACATGGCCTATGTTCCGTCTAAATTAGCATATGACATGTCAAACTCACTTTACAAGCCTTCATAACATGTTACATTACTATTCTACATTGTAAAGGTATTTGTTTTAATCCCAGTGTGAATGTGCATGTGACTTGTGAAATATTTTTTTTACTTTTGCAACTTTCGAACGTAAGAACATTATAATATACAGCATATTAATATTTATTACAGGTTTGTAGACTTTTCTCCCCTGTGAATGCGCATATGTTTTGTCAAATTACCTTTCTGAGTGAATTCTTTATCACAAATTTTGCAAGAGTATTGCTTTTCACCTGTAAATGCTCATATGACTTGGTCAAATAATATGTTTTTGAGTGATTGTTTTTTCACAATTTTAGCAAGAATATGTGTTTCGTATTGGCTTGATGATGTGTTCTGTTGAATATTCTGTTGTGATCAGAAAAAATCGTCCAACTGGGCTTTGAAAGCCATTTCAAATTCACAAAACCTAATAATAGAATGTGAGTGAATGAACAATCGACATTTCATTCCATCGTTTCGAGAAAAACTCACTCAATTGACTGGACAACACGCGCTGGATTGCATTTTGGAAAACCTGTGTAAATAGTGAAAATAAGTGTTTTTAGTGCATTTAGCAAGATCCCGTACCCGGGTACCGTAATTCCAGAGTGTAACACATTCAAAACAAGGTACGTGGATTTGTATCGTTGGTTCTTATTTCATATCACAATCGAATCATTTTATCGGAATAACATTCGGCAATTTCCCTTGTTAAGCGGTTAATTGACCCTAGTTAAGAGCTTCAGCGATCACGGTCCGGCTTTGCAACAATATGGCATGCGCATATGCATTCTCAAATGATTTTTTTGAGTGAATGTTTTACCACAACTTTTGTAATAAAACGGCTTTTCACGCATTATGACTTGTGAAATATTTTTTTTATGTGCATGTTTTGGTTAAAATGAGCTGGCGGGAAATTTCATCGTTAGTACTTTCATAAATGTCAAAGTGTTTTAGAGACGAGGGATATGACTTTGGTTCAGAACTGCAGAATGTGGAGTAATACCTAATCGTCATCGTTATGCAACATAGGCTGCTGGATTGACTTCGTCTTCAGAAGAGTAGCTACTACTGTCCGACTGTGCCTTCTCAGGTGGTACAAGTGTCTGAATCTGTCAAGTGTTAATATTAGTAAGGATTATAGACTAATAGGTTTGTTATTGTACGGAGTTGTTAAGTAGGTAAGGATAAAGAAAGTTAATGTATAAAAATACCAGGGTTTCGTACAACTTTTAATGTTTGTAACCACAAAAAAAAGAACTTACCCTATAGCTATTTAGTTCCTGCCGTTATTTTAAAATAAATGGTTAGTTTAGTTTTTAATTAAAATGTGATTTATAAATCAGTAGGTACCTAAGCATTTTATTTTTGTAAAAGCAAATTATTATAAAATAATATATATTTCATAAAAGTTTACAGTGCATATTTATTACTAAAGCGATAAACAACTTTAAGTTGTTCACCTCAACATGTCAGTAGGTAATACCTACTGAGGTACTGGGTGTTTCAACAATAGGTGGAAATGTTGCAAAATACTACCTACAGATCTCTTCTAGAACGGATATGTCATAAAGGCCGCTACTACTATATAGATGCTATTTTAACTTTCCCATACTCATCAGGGACGCAGTTGATCGCGGATGATAGCGTGAAAACCATTAATTTGCTACCTACTATGCAAACACTGCAAATGCTATGCACTACAGAACCGGGGCAATCTCATCATCATCTGGTATGGTGCTGATCCTGGCAGGGCCGCGCCGCCCCTGTGTGCGAAGTGTGCGGCGCACACAGGCGCCAAGACAATAGAGGCGCCGCCGCCATCGAAATTATTTTTGTTACACACAACAACATATTCTTTGTAGTGGAGTATCGATAAGTAAGTAGGTACAATAGGCGCAACATATGCCTTGTAAATAACAAAACATAATTATAATGCCTGATTCAGACCCCTAAGACGTCGTAAGACTCCAAAGAGTTTTGATTATGAACACGAAGACCATACTATAAATGATCCGAAAACCGCTTTTGAAATTAATGTATTATTTAAATTATTTTATATATTGGATCAAGCTTTATCCTCCGTAGACGAAAGATTTAATTTATTGAATAATCAAAATTACGTGTTTAATTTTTTATTTAAACTAATTGATTTTCAAGATCAAAGTCGATTAAGAAGTAGCTGTCATCGTTTGCAGGAAAAACTTTCTGCAAATGATTCATTGGATATTAACGCCGATGATTTGTGTGAAGAAATTGTGTTATGTCAGTCTTTTTTCAAAAAATAAAATAATTATGTGGTGAAAATTCTCGAATTTATATATTTAAACAATTTGACAGCTGTTTGCCCTAATATCACCATAGCATTACGAATTTTGCTAACTATGCCAGTTACCGTAGTGAGCGCGGAAAGGTCCTTTTCTAAATTAAAACTTATAAAAAATTACCTGCGTTCAACAATGAGCCAGGAAAGATTAAACAAATTTAGCAACAATATCAATCGAGAAAGCCATATTAGACCATATAGACATACCTACACGAGATTATTAAGGATTTCGCAAACAGAAGAGCGAGAAGAGTGGAAGCAATATAATTTAAGTATGTTTATATTCTTACATATTTTAGACTCTTGTTGTTTTTTTTAAACATAGCATACGTAATACTTAGTTTAGATAATTGATTCAGGCGTGACTTTGCGGAAATCCATTACAAAACATTAAACAGATGGAATCTTACTAAATATTTGCGGAATTGTACTAAATATTTTTCCATCTGTTTAATACTTAGTTTAATCAGTATTATTAGAAATGTCAGCTATATTGTTATTAATATCTAAGTAGGTATACCATTAGATATAACATCATAAATAAAGTATGTAAAAATTTAATTCGTGTTTTATTTTTGGCAGTAATTGGCAAGCGGAAACGAACTGGTTTTACCTATTTAGGAAAATATAATCTGAGTTTATAAAACTGGAGAACATTTATTTCGGTCATAATCAACAAATAATAAAAATACAAGTTGAAACATGAAGATTCGTGAAAAAAAGAGGCGCTTCATAGGTTTCGCACACAAGCGCTGTGGGGGGTCGGCGCGGCCCTGGATCCTGGACCACCAAGCTTGCCCTCATCGAGCGTGTCAGTCTTTTTATTTTTATCGTGTCTCTAGTTAGTTATTTCAAACCAGTGTGGAGAATGAATTAAAGTGCGTCGCAGGGGTTTCTTTCTTGCATTTTATTGCGCCTTTGGCAATTAAACGGATGGATAAATATTTAGTACTATTCCGCCAATCTATTTCCAAAGAGTTAGACACGATGCAGGCGCATGCACCTCCCTCCCGCACGCAGTTGAAAAGCCACGCAACGCTTTAGTAAACGATTAGCGCACACCATCTACACAACCTCTAAAATAAATTCGCCGTGTTTCACCTCTCCACGAGGCAGCCTCAGGAACACTCGACTCGCCCCACACCTTGACGAAAATCTCTGCTCTGCAGACTGTCGCTAGTTAGAATGAGACAGCAGCATAGCAGCATAAGTTACAGCATTTATTTACCCCTGGTAATGTTTAAAAAACAGGCCGAGTCGAACTATAAATAATGCGGAGAGTATAAGTAGGAGAGTAGGAATCGAAGGAAAAGAGGAATACGGAGTCCAGTAGAGGATAAACTGAGCTGAAACACAGTGAAACGATAAAGCACACTATAGTAAAAACTATGAGTAGTTTATCGTTTATCAGTGTCAAGAGTTGACCCCAGGGTTGTCACAAGAAAACAATACTTAATTTATTTATATATATATTAGAGATCAAGATCGCCGTCACCATTATTAGTATTATTATAAATAGTTAACAATGAACTATCAAACTTAATCTATTAATCTAATCTGTTGTTTAAAACTGCAGTTTTAAACATCACAAAAAATAAACACGCATTTTTATAAACTATAAACTTATAATAAAAGCAAACGTGCGTTTCTAACACGTTGGCGTACGCAGCTCTTGCTGCACGCTCTTCTTGCACGCCCTCTATCTAGACGTCTTTGTCGGTATGAATAATAGACTGCTAGGGACCGTCTAGCCTAAAAATAAAAGGCCCTCCAATGTGTTAACTGTCGTAAGCAAATGGCCGCTTTATACACAAATTCGTCGTCTTTGGTCTTTCAGCCACCGTCATTGGTTTTCAACTCATTCAGACAACATACCGTCCGTATGTGTTTTGACAAATAACTTTTAGATGTAAATGGCTTATTACATTTGTTGCAGTGATATGGCTTTTCTCCTTTGTGACATTTCATGTGCTTGATTAAATCATTACTTTCGGTAAACTCTTGATTACATATATTGCAAGGATAAAGCTTTTCTCTTGTATGTATTTGCATGTGTTTTGTCACATAACTTTTGGTAGTAAATGCTTTGTTACATATAGTGCAGGAATATGGCCTTTCCCTAGTGTGAACCTGCATGTGCGATTTTAAACCACCATTCTGAGCAAATGCCTTATCACATCTATTGCATATATATGGCTTTTCTTTCGTGTGACGTCGCATGTGTTTTGTCAGTTGACTATTGGACTTAAATGACATAGTACACACGTTGCAAGGATGTGGCTTGTCTCCCGTGTGTATCCGCATATGCATTTTTAACGTGCAATTTTGGTTAAATGCCCGTTCGCATATGTTACAAACATATGGCTTTTCTCCACTGTGAATACGCATATGTTTTTTCATGTAACTATTAGATATAAACTTCTTATCGCATACGTTGCATGAATATGGCTTTTCGCCGGTGTGGATACGCATATGCATTGTCAAATTATTTTTTTGATTAAATGTTTTATCACAATTGTTGCAAGAATATGGCTTTTCACCCGTGTGAATGTGCATATGCCTTTTCAAATTAATTTTTTGAGTGAATGTTTTATCACAATTTTTGCAAGAATATGGCTTGTCACCCGTGTGAATGCGCATATGAGATATGAAATGACTCTTATTATAAAATGCTTTACTACAGCTTTTGCAGGAATAGAGCTTGTCTCCCATGTGAATGCGCATATGACTTTTCAAACTGGAATTTCGAATGAATGTTTTCTTACATTTGACACAGGAATATGACCTTCCCCAATTGTTACTTTGTATTTTTTTGAACGGAGGTTTTTTATTCATAAATGAATCAAACTTTGGGCGAGAATATTGCTTTTCTCCAGCCTTGATTTTAGTGTGAAACTGTAAATGTTTAACCAATAGATGTTTAGTGTTCATTATTTTATTGCAAATGTCGCAATAGAAGCTTAGGATCGTCAGATTGTTGACCGTTTTTACAGATGGTTCTGAATTATCCGAGTCATCACCAATTTCAACATCTCCATCTGTTGAAATTGGTGTGTTCAGTGTCTCCAAAATCAATGCTTCATCTAGTGTCTCCAATATCAATCCTTCTTCATGAACTTCTTCATTTTGAGCTGTTTCTTTTTCTTTCACGATTACTTGCTGCACCTTGACAGTGACAGGAGAGGCACTTGATGTGTTGGAATATATATTTACCGAAACGTGCTGTGTAGGAGTCACAATTAGGTCATACTTTACTCCCAGAGATGGCATTGTAAGCGTAGTATGTGTTTCCTAAAAAGATATAACAGTATTACAGAGTAACTTCAAATCCTTCAGTAGGTCTAGTAGACTTCTCAGACTTGTTTTAAATATCAGACAGAACTGCAAGGATAGGGTTAGTCAGAAGCACGTCAAAATACTGTCATTATGATAGACTATATTAAGGTTATCGAAATTTTCTTCTTGTTATTACAAAGCACTTGTTTGAACTGGTGCTTATATAATTATAACGCTAAAGCAAATATGTTACATAATTATAATCAACCTTCTAGATAAAGAGAAAGTTAAAGACATTTCTTTTAAATTATACTCTCACTGTGATACCAGCCAATAGAATAAGTGGATCTTACATCATTATACAGCAGCGTTTGAAGGATTTTGTTGGCTTTTCGAGCCATATCAGACAATCCAAGACACCTCTCCAGCTGCCGGTGACAAACATAGCACAATGTGTTCGGCATTCCATTTCCTTTTGCTGTGTTGAACTGGAACCAATACATATTTCAATCTAATATACATGTGTATTTAAACTACATTTTCATCATAAATCACTTCTGATTATCATCATTACTTTATATTTAGTTCTATCCATCCCAAGGTTGTCAACAGCAACAATAGTACTACCGACTAGCTAAATATTGCTAATTATTTTATCAGTCCAATGTATTTATGGTATGTATTTCATATTACATATCTACGAGTATTAATATAATTAACACCATAACAGAGTTCACGTCTGTTTGGTTTTTTTAAAAACAATGTGACCGGTATTTTCGAACATGTATAAAAACCTAACTCTAGACATAAAGACCAATTAGCAATACCTGTTCATAAAACTAAATTATACAGTCGCAACTTATACCATAGCTATAAAAATTTACAACAAATTGGACCTTTATTCAACAGAAAGCTATTTGATCTATTAAACAAATAAATAATGCTGGACTTTTCACACAGTATCATCTGGCCCCAAAGTAAGCAGATCTTGTGTTATGGGTACCAGATGACTCAAATACTACTTTAATACCATTTTTTGTAAATACATACATATTATACATAGAAACTACCAGACCCGAGACAAATACTAGCAGATCATACAAAAATTAGTTCCACAGCGGAAATCAAGCCCCCAACCTTCGTTTCGGCGATTCTGTCGGACCTTGGTCAACTGAGCCACAGAGGTCGTCAAACTAATTAGTATAAATTTATATTAACATCACTTAAACCAAAGTATTATCAGGTCATTAAAACAAAAAAAAAATTCACTTAATTTACGCCTGTTCGTACCTTATGACTGCGCAATCGTATTCTAGGGTAAACACTTGATTAAAAATATATTAGATAAACTACCATAAACACCTAGCTTTATACAGAACAATTGGCTTACGTAACGAAATGTAATCAAACTGTAAACGAAATGTTACCTCAAACTGATTCTACAAGTAAACAACAAAGTGTACAGCTCGGTAATAGCATAAGATTATTAGATTATAGTCCGATTCACAAATCCTAAAACCCAGACAAGCATAATACAACAACTTACCGAAATATCTCGTTTTACTCTTCAAAAAAAATCAAAATTCAATATTTATTTATTCAATAAAATCACAAGGACCACTTTGAATCGTCTTCTTACATGCTAGTGAATCTAGGTGCCTGTTCCTCCTAACCCTAGTTCAAGAAGAATCCGGCAAGAAACTTGTCTGGTCTTAACACTTTTTTGTATTATCCTTGACAATTTTGTTACGGATGCCGAGTCGAGTTGGAGCTGATTCATCCCACGCTTTTTTGTCATCTATATAATCAGATATTTTATAATATGCTTTAATAGACGGTTTCTGTTTCATAACGTTTTTAAATTTGCCAATCGACAAATCTAACACGTCGCTTGGGACCTTGTTATAGAAGCGTACACATTGCCCTATAAAAGACTTATTAACTTTAGCGAGCCTAACAGTAGGAACAGCGAGTTTATCTTTATTTCTAGTGTTAATACTATGATTATCGCAATTTTTTTAAATAAATGCATATTTTTGTATACATTAAATATACATTATACATTAAATTATATATTATACATTATGTATACATTAAATTTTCATATATCGTCACCGTAGAGCGAAAAGTCACTAAGTCGAAAAATAGCTAAATTTGCCATCAAAATCGCCAAATTTTTCTGCAAATTTCAGTCTTATGATCATGGCAATAAGTATGCTAGTTTTTGTTTTAGTATGTGCAAAAAATTTATAATTTTATGTTTTGAGTTACACAAGTAGAAAATTACCTAATTTTCTTAAGTATTTTTTTCATCATAGAAGTATTTACAAATCTATATCTTTATCGGCTTAATTACTTTTCCCCTTTTAAATAACAGCCCATAGCTAATCCTTATCTATTCTCAAAATAACTAAAGTAACTTGGTTAGTTTTAGAATGAATAGTTCGACACAAAATATGAAAGCGAAAATTAACTAAGTCCACTTAGTAACTACTCGATCCACGTTTCCAATAGTTTAGACTATAAAAGCTGTGAGCGATAAGTCATTATAACTATTTAATTAGTAATTTTCTATTACCAGGAACGCAAAGCTTTGTTTCGAATTGTCGGTATCATATTTTGATGATTATTTGAAGAACATCTCCGTACGTTTATTATTGCATAGTGATTTTTTCGCGCCAATTAATGAGTTTCATGTCTTTGATTTCGCCACCTGAGCGACTGGTGACTTTCATTCGCGGCGCTTAATCTGACTGCAGCGCACGCGTCTTTGTTTCTTTTCTATCACTTTTAAATAAATGTGAATTAACAATGAGTCGTGCACAGTTAATTTTGGATTTATTGAATAAAGAAGATGTTGCTGTTCAGGTAAGCGCTTAATGATTAATAATGTTTCATAGCGGTAACAGTTTTACTGTACCTACTCTGTAACTCAACGTTTTGATGCCATTTCTAGGTACTTATTGAGATGACAATGTCACGAAAACCAGGATTTCAAAAGTTCTAGGTACTACCTATACTGTTTATAAAACTGCCTGACTAACGTGCCTACCTACTAATTAAGAGCTTTGTTCGCCTGATGATTTGATTGCCTTTCCATACCTACCTGCCGTGCTTGTCATGTAAAATAATGTTTCTTCGTCATTGGTCGACGAAACGAAGGTACAGGCAGTGACATCAGAAAATGTTAAGTAAATGTTTTTGTTAAATACCTTAGTAGATATCTGCATGTAGGTAGGTACATGCGTAGTAGGTACCTACCTAGATGGCGTGTGCGATAAAAGCTACTTAAGTTCACTTTAGGATGTCACTGGTCGTATCTCTTAAGCATCATCCAATAGAAGGCCACTGCTGCACATGGGCCTGGCTGTACCTACCTACCTACTAATTTTTTTACGTAATCATGTATCTTATTAATAAATACTAATAATAAAGAGCCGCACCTACCTAATACCTTCACCTACTTCTAACTACTTAAAAAATGAGTGCCCGTTGCTGCCCTTGCTTTTAAATCGGGCACCTACTTGATACCAATCTTAACCCAACACCGATACTTGGTTTGTGTGGAATGCAACCCATTTATTTCATATAGCTAGAATTGTTTGTCTCGTACTATTTTGATTCATTAATTTCAGGAAACACTACGTCGAAATGAAGCAGGAAAGAGTTTTGAAATCGACGATCTTTTTCAAAACGTGGACTGTTGTGAATCTGCTCCACAATCCGTCGTATTCAGCCCAAAATATATAGATCCATCAGCTATCAAGCCACCACTATCCGTTCCCATGGTTATGGACACCACTGATGATAATCTCATTACTGTTGAACACCCGTTCCTAGAAAATTATGCTTCAGCCAAGAGATTGTAATTCAAAACTAGATCCACAGGTTGTCTCGTCAGCACACTCTGAGGCTATGGAAATCGATGATCAGCTTACCACTGTTGAAGAAAATGATGCTGTATCTAAGTCCGTATTCTAATATAAGCGGTATCGAACCCCTAGCCAGTTCTCCTGTTCGCAATTTCTCTGATTCTAGCGTTTCTTGGTATCCAGATAGTGACGAGAAACGTTGTTTGAAGAGGAAAAGACAGGTGATTAGATTATCTTCAAGTGATAGCAGTGATAGCGACGATTTGGCCTATGCAAAACGAAAAAAAACAACAGTAAAAGAAACCAGCTGGTGAGTTCAGATCAGCCAGGACATTCTAAGGAACATTACGATACTAATATTTCTAGTAACTCTATAGCCATCCAACCGATCGAAGAATGCGACGGCAACCAACACTCTACAGTCTCAACCAACTACTCAGAGAACAACGACCATGCAGCTATAGAAACTGAAGAATCTAATGTGCAGCAAAACTCGACATTAGCATCCAATGCTACCATGGCAAATAATAAGACCGATTCTAAGCGTTGGAAAAAAAGTGACCCCAGTAAATGGAAAAAAAATCAAGCTAAAACTAATAAGCAAAACTGTTTACCTTATCAAGGGAAAAAGGGAAATACCATGCCTGCGAAGAAGCCTAAACCAGTGAAATGCGACTTAAAATGCCGTTACCTTTGTGTAAGTAGCTTTTCAGAAGAAGAAAGAACTAAACTCTGCGAAGACTACTGGAAGATCAAGGATTACGGGGCACAGAAACAATTTTTACTACATCTGATTATTTCTAAGTCGACAAAAACATTGAACGCTGGTATTCCGGATAATAAACATCGATGTGCCAGATATGAATACTATTTCAACAAAAACGGCACTAAGGTAGGAGTGTGTAAAGTGTTTTTTCTCAAAACCTTGTGCATATCAAATGGGCCCGTCAATGAAGCTCTGAAAAATAGGAATGAATTTGGAAATTTCACAGGGAAAGACGGTCGTGGTTCTCGTGATCCCATTAATAAGACCAGTCCTGAATCCGAGCAAACAATAATCAATCACATCAACTCTTTTCCTCGGATGGAATCCCATTATTGCAGAAAAAAAACACAAAGAGAATACCTGGACAGGACAACAGCCCTCTTCTGCAGCACAAATATGGTGTTAATATCAGCAGCACTCCCCCACAACAGCATGCCATACGACATAATGCTATGAAAGTAGCTGAAGTAAACGAGTCTAACGGTATCTACGTCGGTAAAATGACGGATCTTTTTAACAGCGTATGCCGCAGAGCTGAGTCTCTTCGACAATTTATCTATGTGCGGGCCCCATTGCAGTTTATTATCTAAAATAATGCCTAAGAACACTGTGGTGTCGACGAGATCTATCTTTTCGTTTTTAATTTTTACATTAGCTTTCACCTGTTTAACGTTGGGCAGTATAATACGAATGCATTTCGTTTTTTTCTCGTTTAGTAATAAGTTGTTTACGTTAAACCATGTTACAAGTTTAGAGATTGCATTGTTTACATCGTCAAGATTAGTAAGTCGTCGCTTTAATTTAAATAAAAGTGACGTGTCATCAGCAAACAGTACAATCTCGTGATCATCCTTTACAAGTTTAGGTAGATCATTTATATAAATTAAAAACAAGAATGGCCCGAGTATTGATCCTTGTGGTACACCCATTTTTACCATTGAACCTGGAGAACGCTTTCTATTTACATCTACTCGTTCTGTTCGGTCACTTAAGTAGGATGTAAGAAGCTTAAGTGAAACTCCCTTAACACCATAGTGATGTAGTTTGCTGATTAGAGTTTCATGATGAACGCAATCACAAGCTTTCGACAGATCACAAAAAAATACCTAAGGCATCGCGTGATTCCTCCCAGATATCAAAAATATGTGATATTAACTCAACACCGGCATCAGTCGTTGAGCGTCCTTTGTAAATCCGAATTGTTTACTGTTGTTTATTTTTACTATCAAATAAATTGTTCCGAATTGTTTATTGTTACTATCAAATAAATTGTTGGTATTAAAATGCCGTTGTAATTGGTTTAGCATAAGTTTTTCAAATATTTTACTAAATGTAGGAAGTACTGATATAGGTCTAAAGTTACTAGGATCGGAATGACTACCTGATTTGAATAGAGGTATGATCTTGCTATGTTTCATTATATCAGGAAATACTCCACTGTCAATACATTGAATAAATATGAAAGCTAGATCTGAGCAATAATGTCAATTAGTGGTTTTATAACACTGACAGAAATGCCCCAGAGATCAGTGGTCTTTTTTACATTAATCTTTTTGAATGCCTTGATAATATCGTTATTGTCCACATGTTCAATGTAAAATTGTGTGACACATTCAGGTAAACTATCTTTTAACAATGATTCTGCTATTACATGAGAAGAGTTTAAAGACTTTGTAGTGGAGACTGGAATATCAGTTCTAGTTCTTTTATTAAAAATCTAGTGTTTTGATTGTGGTGAAATATGCAAATACAATAGAAAATTGAATAGAAAATTAACTGATATATTCACAAAAGCATTGACATGTGATAGATTCAAGCAGTTGAGTGAATGGCACTGTTTGTATAGATAATAGTAGGGTTATATATCTAAGTAGGTAACTATTCAGTATTTTTATGTAAGGACTTTGTGCACCCTGTCTGCACGGAACATATTATGGTAATGATGTGAAGCCTGTTAGAGATAAAGCCAGTGCTGTATGTTGGACGGTTCCCAATGTTGAGGGCACAATTGGTGAAGTCGAAGGTCCAGTATGAGACCAAATTTGTTACTGCCTGCCGTGACAATGCTTCCCCCTCTACCTACACCTGTGTGACCGTGAACTCGAGCAACAACAAGAGGATCACGGTTCAAACATACCCTGATGAAGATTCTCTAGATGAATCGAAACAGTGTTGGTGCCTTCATCAAGAAAATAATATGTGAATAAAACCTGTGTTTATCAAAATGTAAGTATAGTACAACTCTTGTATATGTTGATGTCTGTCAGTAGAGTGAGGTCTTTTACAAAAGTAAATTATGTGTAATGCAATGAATTAAACTTTCAATAAACACACTTTCCAATTAGCTATGCATAAAACAAAACTTGAATAATATTCTGTTTGTTTAAATATCCATGTCTAATATAGAGCCCAGAGTGCATCTATTAAACATGACAAGACATGTGCAAAACATACAAGCTAACCAACTCAATGTGGTCCTATGACTGGTGCCAGCTGAGCAGAACCTCAGTTCTGTTAATTTACAATGGTTACTGTTCTTTTCAATGCATCTATGTTTCAGCTTCAATTACAGTTCGATAATTAATTAAACACCTATTTCTGTTATCTCTATGAACAAACATTTCGATTTCGACAGATTTGATCGATTTTTGATAACTTTATAAACATAACGACCCGTTGTTCATTAGCAGAATACCAAATGACGCCAACAACTGTCAATCGGCTGCAGTTATAGATTTCAATTGAGCTTACAGAAATTAACATAATTATCCCCCTGACCTAACACAGCTAGGATGCTCTACAGGTCCATACGCTGGCTGGTGAGATTGACGAAGATAAGACGCTTTAGAAGCAATCGTTCGGACTGATCGGAACTGACAATTTCCCAGAGGTTGATCAGAGTAATCAGACAAATACAAATCTATTCACCAATAATATAGGTACCTATATAATCAAATAACAAGAACAAGAGATTCAAGGACAAGAATTAAACTAACTTTTTTAATAGATAAAGTGATACAAGAGCAATGTTAATATGTATGATACATGCATAATATAGTAGAGAAACACTGATCATTTTAGAGGTTTCTAATGTGATATCGTAAATAAACACATTTTTTGCGCTTACATTGCAAACGCTGGATGAACCCTACCAGATAGATCAAAATAATGTACTACAGTATTGTACACAAAGGTTTACAAAAAAGAACGATGGTATATGTCTATCTCTTAGGTTATGTTAGATATATTTCTATTATATATATATATTATATTATATTATACATTTCTCTTAGATAAAGACTATTCTCTTGTATATAAAGACATTCTGTAGTATATTTATTATCAGCATTGCACCCGTGCAAAGCCGGGGCGGGTCGCTATATATTACTATATGAAAAAGACAACGAACCTTGGCATTGGTGAGTTTCTCATACATTTTTAGGAGGTGGATGTCATCTATGTAATGCATCCTAATATTGCGAACTAAACACACTCGGCAGACAGAAGTATCCATAGCCATAGTCAGCAGTCTACAATTCGACAATTACAAAATCACAATTGTTTATAGTTAAACGCGTGAAATCAAACGAAATAATAATAATTAGACGGCCGTTCCATCCACGTACGTAACGTCTAGAATTGACAATTGTCCATCGAGTAAGATTTTTGTTTTTTTTCTGTCTTTGGAGCAGGCTAAAGTCTAAAGACCATACTACCTTGTCACGCGTAAAATAATTTCATCTAGATTTTAACAAACAAATTGACTATAAACAAATATAAACACTTGACACTAGCAAAATTGACATTATTATGTCTCAAGCCATAAACAAAGAAGAAGAAGGGATTCTTCGTATGTCATTTCATGAAGAAACATAGCTCTGCAAATAAATATATATCTTACTCGTTTTATTGCATGTTTTATACAGTAATCTTAGCGAATTTTAATGAATAAGCTTTGAATACATGGGACAAGTAACGACTAAGACTTTAACAAACAAATTGACTATAAACAAATATAAACACTTGACACTGGCAAAATTTACATAATTATGTCACATGCCAAAAACAAAGAAGAAAAGAAGAAGAAGAAGAAGAAGACGTCACAAAGTCGTATGTTGTGGTACGTCGTTTGTTATTTTACAACATTTGGTGTCTCTTGATAAAACAATACTGATTATTTTTGCTTGAATCACAAAGAAATACAAACTTTCATTCCAATTATTTACACCCAAATTAATAAAAATAAAACAAATAATACCTGGAAACAAATAAACCTATAAATAATAACTCGGGAAAAATTTATATTATAAGAGCACAATGTTTACTCCCCAAAACGGCCAAAAAGGCCAAAAATAATCATAATTTAATTTGAAGTGCTATGTTAGAGTGCTCGTAAGATAAGTCTGCGCGCGACTGATGGCGTACTTAATGTTGCCAGCTAAACTTTTTTTTGTTTTCCTTATTTTAATCAAAAAATATCTTACGATACATAATCAAATAATATGATTGAAGTATTCTAGCTAGGTTTAATTCATGTTCTTACTAACTTATCCAATGGCATCTTATATACAGAGGCGTTTCTACGAAGTGATGAGCACTGGCGAAACATCGCATCTCAATTTATGAGTGAAACCCTGAGGCTGCGAGAAATAGAACTGCAGCAGCAGACGCAATGGCAGGGGTTATTCTCTAAATTTCTCAGTATTTTAGATGAATACAAAAACAAGTAGTTATTTTTAGTCTTTCATATAATAAACCTACATTATCCCTAACTACTGCTGGACTGCTAGTCTACAGAAAGAAAAGCTATACTAAAAGAAATACCTAGCAGCTTTCCAATAATTGCTTCTACATATCATAAACATAATCATCATCATCAAAGTTGTATGTAAGCAGTTATTGCGAAATATACCTACCTAATAATTAGAAAGCTCCAGTCGAGGCAACGAGGTACGTTTTAGCGGAGCTACACGAGCCTTAGAGCAGACGTCGTTTGCAGCTAAAATACGTACCTCTAACGCCTTCGTCAAAAGTTTATATGCGATAGTTCGGTTTCTACGCAAAGACGGTAAGTCTTGCGTAGTGTAATTGATTTCGAAAGATTTTGACTTAGACTTCTTGAAGCTACTTAATTTACGACTACGAGACTTTCCGAGCGACATGGTTCAAATTAAACAGTAGGTACAACAGGAGGCAAGTATAATTAAGTGTTTACACAAATACCTAAGCAGGCGCGTATATATTTTAGGAAAAATGTATTTAATTGTGGTTAAAACGTGAAACAAAATCATGTATTGAAACCTGCCTAGTTATGTAGCACGATGTGCAGACAACGTAGATAAGAAATTGCACACAATAACTTCAACTTCGCATAAGCTAAATATACATAAGTACAAGCGAACACTATAGAAAAAAGATATGGACCTTGACACTATGAGGTACGACCTACAAAACAAGTTCAGCTTATATAGTATGCAGCGAAACAATGTTCCGATACTTGTACATCCGATGGCGATACTCGTACTAACTGTTTGATAAGCTGTTTATTCACTCGTTATAGCAAATATTTCAGTGTAGCACTTGGCCGCGATGAGCGGTTATAGTGTTACGTTACGTAGTGTTTACGTACTACCCTCGAGATAAAAATGAGAAAAGAACACAATGTTAAACGATGTTATAACTTTGATATTTAGATAGAAGAATTACCTACGATTATGTTACGATAAATGAGTGATTGACTAAGTAATCTACGTATGTTATGATGATTGATGTAAAATTTGCAAGCCGAATTAAATTTTGCACCGTTGGTGATTATAATGATTGCACAATTTGGATCTCACAAAATGTAACGATGAAATTAAAATATATACATATACAATATAATTGCACTTATATTTACTTATGGAATGATTGTTCGATGGTGATAGCTCGTGAACGTTAAATAATGAATTTAAGATATGATATTTTTGTTTTTAAGTAGTATAGGTACGGCGTAATTCTGATGGAATTGAATAACTTAGAATGCGATAAATACCTAATGCTTTTAGTTAAGACAATAGATCGATTGAGATATTCTAAGCTACGCTTTTAACCAGAAATACCATACGCAGAATAAAGATGGCAATTACAATTTGCAATAAAGATGGCGAAAACAATTTGCAAATTTAAAGTTCCCTGGTTTCGGCACCAAAAAGAATGTAGCATACGCACAAACAACCGAATATTAGTTGTGGCTTTCTGCTACTCTGGGAAGACCTTTCGTGGAAGAGTCTAACGAATTTACTTTTGATAATACACGATGTTCACATCATGTTTTGCTGACAGACGGTAGAAATATAATGCGATTACATAGGTAAGGTACCTAAGAAGAAGGTAAGATAGGATAGGTAAGAATGCGATCAGCATACGTTTAGGTTCCACCACGATATTTCACGGGCTCACGATATGGGTCTTGAGATAGAAGAGAGGTTCACAAGGTTGAAGATTACACGCAAGAGTTTGATGAAGCTTTGTAGCTTTCGCGATCTCGATAGATGCGCACGATTCGGTCGATGTCCCACGAAGAACGGGTTGCTGGTCACTCCAAGCTTCGACGGATAAGTGTCGCATGACAACCAAAAAATTGGCGTCTTTCATACTGCTGTCAGAGCTAGAAATGACATGAACATCGGGCGTGTAATGTTTGATACGAAAAGAAATATACCTAGTTTTGTCAATGAATGATATTCAGAGGCTAAGGAAACGAAACACTATGCTTGTATTGGAATCATTTTGGAGTTTTCGTGCTCCCTATGCTATTTATTTACGCCCAAAGTTGTGTTTCAATCAAGTGTTAAAATACGTTTTTTTGAGGCTTGTATCTTTCAAACCCGAACCTTTTTTACGATTCTGTTGCGATACAAGCATAGATTATGACGAGATAAATTGATATCACTCTTCGTTTTGATTGTTTAACATCAGACGATGGAGTGATCACCCTTCGCCGTTTGTATGGAAAGATAATCGACTAGATCGATAATCACTCTTAAGCTTTACTACGGATACTTTTCCAAAAGCATTTAAAACAGCTAATTGTTTCCCCAATTTTTAAGGCGGAGGAAAAAATGCCCTTCCAATTATAGACCGATCTCCCTTTATCTAAAATGTTGGAAAAGTTAGTAAAAAGAAGAGTGATGAGATACGAGTATCTCGAGAAGAACAGAATTAACAACCTGCTTAGTGATAACCCATACGGCTTCAGAGACCGCAAATCTACCGAGGAAGCAGTAATAAAGTTGACTTCCCAAATTAACACATACCTCGACAAAGGAGAAACATGTATAGGTGCCTTTCTGGATCTTCAGAAAGCATTTGATACTGACTCCATCCATCCAATTTTACTAACGAGACTAGAATGAGTGAGAATAAGAGGACTGGCTCTAAACTGGTTTACAGATTACTTGACTGGAAGACCATAGCGAGTACGAGTTGAGGGATATGAGAGTGATAGCGTTGCGTGCACCTATGGGGTACCGCAAGGTAGCACACCGCAAGGGACCAACGCTTTTACTTATAGATATCAATGGTTTGAAAACAGTCTGCTGTCGCTAAATACAAGCAAAACCAAGTACGTGTGTTACAGTTTTACAGTTTGACGGCCGCGGGGAAACCTGAACCGGATCTTAACGTCAAGATTCATACTTACCCATGTAATCGTAATTATCGCTGTTTCAAATGTAACTGGCTGGCTGAGACGCAGAAGGTTGCGGGTTCGACTCCTGCCACGGGAAAAATGTTTGTATGATCTGCAAGTATTTGTCTCGGATCTGGGTGTTTCTATGTTTATGTATGTATATACAAAAAAAAAATTATTTAAGTAGTATATCAGTCATGTGGTACCCATAACACAAGCTCTGCTTACATTGGGGCCAGATGATGCTGTGTGAAATGTCTGTCATTATTATTATTATTATTATTAGGTATTATTAACTGCTCCACGCTGACTCGGGTGGAGTACAGTACGCTCAAGTGGAATATCGACATTACATCACTCGTATCTAGAGTAAGAAAACTCATTTACTTAGGTACGTTTTCAAAAACTGAAGAACCAACCACAAACTAATGCTCCTCTAATGCCATATTTTTTAATTTTTGCCATAGTTTGTGTCAGTTTGTGTTCTATATTAAAATGTCATAACGTTAACCAAACAAAATTTAATAAATAAAACCTTATTTTCAAATCATTCTTCTTTATGATTATTTTGATAATACCTATTTACAAGAAAGTCCCTACGAAAAGGCGGGAACCTCGAAAGTGGAAAGGCGCGAACTCTCGAAATCTTTTTGTAATTTAATTGTAATCTCTGTAAATATATAATTTTTTTCGTTGTAAATAAAATACAAAGCTAGTGCTGGTACCGGTAAGCCATGGGGAAAAAGAGGAAGAGGTGTGAGCAGCCTCCACCTCCGGATGAAGACCAGTCGGAAGGGTCGACCTCAGACTCCGACTCGGTCGAATCTCCACAAGCTGATGAGGTCAAAAAAAACAGTAAGGAAAAGGACAGGTATGAGATTTATAAAGTTCAAGGATACATACGAAAATACCCGGATAATTCCAACAAGTCGGACGGATTCATCGTATTCCTGACGCACACTGATGACGGCGTTGCTTTTAATGATCGTGACCGCTTAAAACTTTCCAAAGCATTACGTGAACATTGCGTCTCTGGAGTTTTACATCTGAGATCAATAAATAGGTACAAGATAGGAATAACATTTGACCTATCTAACAACGCCAATGTTTTTATACAAAATAAAAAATTACTGGAACAGCTATCGCTAAAAGCCACCATCCCAGCAGGCGACACGGAGGTAACAGGTGTTCTGACATCTGTTCCCACTGAGATGTCAAATAAGCAAATTTTTTCGCTTATTGGCAGCTCCAAAAATATAATACAGGTCAGAAGATTCCACCACTTGGGTTGGTCAACCAACCCAAGCGGTTGCTGTTACATTCGCGTCGACTCAGCTCCCCGAATATGTATACTTGGACTCTTGGCGACATGAAGTGAAATCATACACACCCCCTGTAAAACAGTGCTTAAAGTGCATGCGGTACGGCCACATTGCTAAGTTTTGTCGCAACACAGAGGTCTGCAGCATCTGCTCCGGCACGCATAATTCAAAAGCTGTAGTACTGAAACTAAAGATGCAAAATGCTCGAACTGCGGTGGCAATCACATCGCAATATCTGCTGCTTGCCCTATTAAAAAGCAGAAGGTAGAAGAAAATCAAATAAAATCTCGATCTGCCACATACTCAGAACTTTTGTCACTAAGTCTTTCCCAGCACTGTCAGCTAGGACACTTGATGTACAGGTTAATAATCTCATGAAGTCTGAAGTTTTTATTAATATTTTAATAGAAACAATCACTAAAATTATAACAAACAAAGATGTCCCCATAAATTCAGGGTCTTTTAGAGATACCTTAAAAAAAACTCTAAGTAACAAGTTACCTCCAACATCATAATGGATTTTTTAAATATTATTCAATGGAATGCACAAAGTCTATAGGTACAGTAACAAACATATATTTACAAACTTCCTTTATTCAAATAACATTAATATTGCAATTATTTCTGAAACATGGTTTAAACCATACCAAACATTCAAAATAAAACAACAAAAGTGTTATAACATTGAACGTAATGATTGTGGAAACAATCATAATGGTGTAGCTATTCTAAGCCATCATTGGCGCTACATTGTGACTGGTCTCTTTATGATAGCCCAGTCGGCACAAGCTATCATCTTCCTATAATAATTAAAGTTTTATTGAATAACAATATCACTGGTTCGGATGCTAGTTGTCATAATTTGAGACATTTACCAATCTATCCAAATTACAAACTTACAGATTGGAAAATGTTTAGTAATTGCATGGATAAAATGTTGGTTGATTTTATAGTGGATACTGAATGTCCGCAAGATTCCTATTTAGATTTTTTTAAGGTATTGCGTACGGCCGTTGATAGGTCTATTGTAAGCAGAAATTCTTCTGTTGTCAATGTCACTGATACTGACAGTCAACAGTCATGTGTTAATAAACCTGGTAAAATAACCTTATCTGCCTTGGTGGAATGAAAAATGTTCAGCAGCTGTTTTGAAATCCAAAGAAGCATATTTAAATTTTAAATTCAATCCAACAGAAGAAAGCTATTTGGAGTTCAAGAGACTACGAGCTCACAAAAAACTTACAATAAAAATAGAACGACAAAAAGCTGGGTCTCTCTTTGTGAAACTTTCAATCGATGCACTCCATTAACCGTTGTATGGAAGTTCATGCGTATATTTAATAAATCTTACTATAAACCTATTCAATATGAAGACGACTCATGGATTTGTGATTTTTTATCCAAATATACTCCTGATTTTGTACTACCTAAATCGAAAACACTTAATTCTAATAATAGCTTTCTTGTAGACTTTTTTTCATATAGTGAATTAACTTCTGCCATTTTCTGTAGGAGGGATACTGCTTTTGGTCTTGATGGAGTACCATTTATAATCTTTAAGAAAATTAATAGAAACTGTTTGACAATTTTTCTCCAAATTTTAAATTTACTTTGGCAAAATAATATAATACCTCACAATTGGAAAACTGACTGTTTAGTACCAATTTTGAAACCCAATAAACCCAAATTATGCCCTGAATCTTATCGTCCTATTGCGCTCACTTCATGTGTCGGTAAAATTTTTGAGCAATTGCTAAAGCAACGTTTGGAATTTTATGTAGAACATCACAAACTTTTACCTTCCAATTAGTTCGGTTTTTGTAGAAATCGTTCTGCTCGGGAGAGTATTTGTCAATTACAACTTGATATATGTCATTCCTTGGCTGCAAACAATCATCTTGTCGCTGTTTTCTTTGACATTTCAGGCGCTTTTAATAGCGTCAATATTGAAATTCTTTGTCAAGAACTGCTTTTACTAGGCATTCCTGAAAAAAATATAAATTGGATCCAATGTTATTTCTCAGATCGAGAAGTTTTTGTAAAATACAATAAACATCTCTATGGTCCAAGATATTCTTCTGTAGGTGTATGTCAGGGTGGTGTCATTCTGTCACCCTTAATTTTCATTTTGTATATATTTCGTTTAAATTTAATATTAGGTTCACATGTTAAAAATCTTCAATTTGCAGATGATTTGGTTGTTTATGCGTCGGGAGCAGATTTAGCTCCTGTAGCTGAAATTGTCAATGACGCTTTGACAAAACTTGAAAAATACTTTTCTTATTTAGATCTTCGTGTTAATTCGTCGAAGTCTAAGGTAGTGGTTTTTGGGAAAAAATCTAATAACTTGCCAGCGATTTATTATAAAAATGCACCTTTGCCAGTGTCTCTTGAAGTTAGGTTCTTGGGAGTATTATTCTCCCATAACTTATCCTGGAATAGTTACTCTAAAGTTTAGAGTTGTTTAGAGTCTAAACAAATCATTTGCAAAGCTCAAAAGCTCACAATGTAATAAAGTCTTTGTCAGGCTCTTATTGGGGAGCAGATCCAAAATTTTTATTAACATTGTACAAATCTTTAGTTCGTAGTCATTTTGAATATGGCTTCGTTTGTTATGCTGCCGATGTAAAAATTGTAAATAGAATTAATACATTTCAAAATAAATGTTTGCGTTTAATCACAGGGGCATTTAGGAGTACTCCTATCAATGCTATGCAGATTGAATGCAGGCTTCCACCAATTAATATTCGTTTGAATTATCTAAAAGAAAGGTTTATATTAAAACTTCATTGTGTTTCTGGCAATAGTCTTTTGACTAATCTTTCCGGAGCCCAAGGGGTTTTTAAATCTTTTTTTATGCTTCAGGGCTTTCAGAGTTTTAAATAATTTCTTCAAAATTTTAATATATATCAGGAAAATCATACCTTACCTTGCTATGAAGGATCTTTTAATAGTAAATTCCCAGAAATTAATGTACTTATTGATAATGCTTTGTCAAGTAAAGAAGAAGTGTGCACAATATTGTCTGAATGGACAGATCACAAGTTTGTCTATACGGATGGAGCCAAAAACGATAACGCTGTGTCTTTTGCCATATTTGAATCGTCTTTGAATATTGGTGTTGGTCATAAAATGGATAAATTCGCTAGTATTTTCACAGCTGAAGCTGTTGCAATCTTGAGCGCTTTAAAACATATTAAAAGTCGTAACTTGGGACACAATAAATGGGTTGTTGTTAGTGACAGCATGATTTACTTAATAAAACAGCTATGGGTGGAGTTATTTGATTTAAATATTAATGTTAGCTTCGTGTGGGTGCCTTCACATAAAGGTGTTGAAGGAAATGAAAAAGCAGATTATCTAGCTAATACGATAGTTAAGTTTTCAAATACCATATCATCTAATATTGAAAGCGGTGGTGATGCAGATGTCTTGTTACCATACACAGACGTTGTAAGTCTCCTAAAACAACGGATGTGTTATGCATGGGGAAGACATTCGTATCACTATACGCAAGTCGAAAATAAAGGTTCCTGGTATGCAACTCTCGATGTCCAGATTGATTCCATACCGTGGTTTTGTAAGAGTAAGATTTTCTTAAATAGAAAATTTTATTCTACAATCTGTCGAATGCGCTTTGGTCACTGTCGTTTGAACTATCATCTCTATCACTTAAAGCTGGTTGACTCTTCTGATTGTGAGCATCAGAAGATCAGAGCATCTTCTGATTGTCAGTCACGAGAAGTTCAATCATTAAATCATATATTTTTTGATTGTCCATTATTCAGTATTCAGCGCCTTGTACTGATAAATGGACTCCTCCAAATTTATGGTGAGCCTGATTTGGTCCCGCGTTGTATTCTAGAGCTACTTAAGAATGAGTCAACCTATATAGAGTTGTATAAGTTTTTATTTAGTATTTTAATTGATATATAAAAATGTGCAAAATGTACAATTATAAATGTAAAAGAATATAATAGTAATTAATTATTAAAAAAAAAATAACAAAAAATGGGAAACCAAAAAAAAACTTTTATTTACAATAATAAATATGTACATAACTATTTTATAATATTATTAGCAAAATAAAATACTTATTCAAGTTAAAAAAAAAAAAAATCTTTCAGATGTATCAAAGTATTTTGATGAATACATAAACATTGTTTATGAAACTTACGAAAGACATAAAATTTACCCTTGAAACGGATGAAATTATTTTACGCAAAACAAGGCAGTATGGTCTTTAGACTTTAGCCTGCCCATATGAGCGAAAAAAAAAAAAATGAAAGTCCCTACTCTTGAGTCTGAATAAATTAATCAACTTGGTATTACATGGATCTCACAACTATTTACGGTAGAAGAACTGAGTTGAGAGACTTGGTTTTTTTACAAGTAATGTTTTTTGATGGCATTTGCTTTAATTAGCATAGATCCTACATAAAAGCGTTAAGACCAGACTGGTTTCTTGCCGGATTCTTCATTTTTTTTCTTGGGGTTAGAAAGATAAATAAAAAAAAAAACCCCCGACTATTCACACAACATCATCTGGCCCAAAGTAAGCTTGTGTTATGGGTACCATATACCACAAAAAAATACCTACTTATATGTATAGGTAGGTACTTTTTTGTACATATATACATATTATACATAGAAACACCCAGACCCGAGACAAACACTTGCAGATCATACAAACATGTGTCCCGTAGATTCAAGATCACCGTAGATTCATTTGCATGTAAGAAAACGATTCAAAATGGTCCTAGTGATAAAACACCTATTCAGTTTATTTGAATTAATAAATTCAAATTCAATAACAATATCCGCTCCAATGGAGCTCCACGTTGTTAATCTTTAACTCTCCTCTGCTGCGTATATAGGGTCCTTTCACCGCTGCGCAACTAGAGCATTTTCGGCACCAGTCTTCCACATCATCTCTGGATCCAGTTCTCTTTACCCATATACTCGCCGGAGCATCCTTCATGGTAAAGGACTTTCGTTCTCAAACTCTTGTAGCTGTTCAATCATCTAGGTATGTAACTTGAGATCAGTCGTTGCTTTCTCTATTTCTTTTCGGGCAACTAGACCTTATATGACCCATTTCTCCACACCCGTAACATTTCGGACTGAATTTTGGATGGATTTAGGCTTCACCACTACTCTGCGGCGATGTACTCGAGTGTCCATTCGTACAGCTTTCACCTCCGAAGCATGGGCCAAGGCGATCTTTAAAGACTCGTGATGGCAAAGTCTAACAGCAGCTCTGACTTCCAAGTCACGGATCCCATCGACGAATGCCTGAATTAAACGATTACGAAAATTATTCAATAAACAAAATAAAAACTACTAAATAAGGAAACCGTTAAAAAAAGAATTTGAAGAATAGAAAAATCATTTTAACAGGAAATCTAAAAAAAAAGGAAAGGTAGGTACCTAAGTCAAAAATTAGCGCAACGAACGAACGTTTCGTTTTAGTTGAAACGAACTATACATATATATTATTATTGTATTCTTAAGGACCAGAAGTGTCCTTATGTCCTACATAGGGCTTGCATTATCCGTCACATTTTGGTATTCGGATAATATGGTTAATAGTGAACTCTACTATTCGGATATCCGGATTTTCCGGATAATTCGGATGATTATTGAAATAAACTAAGAACAAAAAAAAATAAAAAAAATACTTTTACAAAAGTTTACGTTTACGAAATCACAAAAAATTACAATCTTCTGTCTTAAAATTATCTTATCTCATAAAAAACATTCGTAACGAACTGAAAAAATAACAAGCGTTTTTTAAACTGTTTATACATTTAAATACCTGGTGCTTTCTCCTCTAGCTCTAATGCATGTCTGCATCCGGTCAGGCATGCTCTGGATCATAGTTTTGACATGCACTATGGCTTTCCAAGCGGCTTGCGCTGAAGCGCGGACCTGGTTGAGAGTTTGTGGCGGGTTGGAACCGCATACGGAGCTGGTGATCGTCGACGATCGGCTAAATGCTACTCGTTACATGGAAGTGATCCTCCAGGATCATGTTCTGCCTTATTCCGGGTAAATTTTTTATTAATTATATTATAAATATATATAATTATTAATTAATTATATAACAAACAATTTTTATTAATGCACGATAACGCATACGCCCACGTTGCGCCGCGCGTGGAGGAGTACTTTCAAGTGGTTGAAATTTCAAGGTACACCAATATACCCAATAGAACACATCTGGGACCTTGCTCAAAAGAAAGATTGGTTTTTAGGATTTGTGAATAGGACCATTATCTAATAATCTTCTGCTATTACCGAGCTGTGCATTTTTTTGTTAACTTGTTAAATCAGATTGTTAAACTGTAAACAAAATGTTACCTACATTTTCTTTACAGTTTGATTACATTTCGTTACGTAAGCAAATTGTTCTGTATAAAGGTAGGTGTTTACGGTAGTTTATTTAATATATTTTTAATCAAGTTTTTACCCTAGAAATCGATAGCGCAGTCATAAGCATGTGCTACATGGTTTGAAACCATAGTTTAAAACAGATGTTTTAAACCGTGTAGATAGTGGTATCAAGCCAAATTTCGCATGACCTTTAAACGCCCTTGGTAGATAATCTTGCCCAGCAAACCACTGGCAGAAGCGGTGGTTTAAAACTTGTTTAAAATCAAGCTTACCACAGTCGCGCCGCATCGAGCGCGGACGTATTGCGCGCAAGCACCGAATTATAGAGAAAGAACGTGAGGTTATCACTGAATTCATCGAGTTAATTAAGAGACCTACCCTGTCTCTGGGACTTAACGTGTAAGGAGTACAAAGACTCCACCCAAAAAAATATGTTTATATGTAATAGTGCATTACAAGCATTCTGCACACGTATATTCAGCACGAGCGTTTTAAACACACTGAATATGGGGTTTGTTTTAAACCAACCACTATTGTGAACCAACCTTTAAAATTACAATTTGGTCACTTTGGTCACATAATCTTTTGTTTGACCTTATTATTTTTCTCTTTTTATAATTTGCACATAATGTTTTATGTATAGATAATGAAAAAGTATAGTGGGTTTATTAAAATTTAATTATTAATTAAACACACAAATTAGTTTTGCACAAGACATCCCTCCACTGACAGACATTGACATGGACAAGAGTGTAACTACAAAATTAAATCTGTACATGTACATACATACATATAGGTACATTTTTATTTTTTTATTCGATGCACTTAAACTATACAGATAATTCAGTAGGTATTGTACCTTTAAACCTGTTAAGGTTTGTCTAGGCACTCACATTCGTCGTAAATATTAAATAACAATAGTAATTATTGTAGCAGAAACTAGTATTACTAAACAATAAAATAAACTAGTATTAGTAACATACTATTACTAAACTAAAATTTCCCTGAAATAACTGGGCAACTTGATGGCCAGAACAGTGGCAGCGTTGCATTGCCATGTTGCATGGCATTGCTAATTTGCTGATCAAAATAAAAGCCAGTATTCTGTATATTTATTTACAAAAGGCATGGTACAATATACATTAGGTAGAATCCTTACTAATATTATAAATGCGAAAGTTTGTATGTATGTTTGTTACTCTTTCACGCAAAAACGACTGAAGCGATATTGTTTATACATCAGAATGATGATGTGTGAAATGTCCGGCATTTTTTTATTTATATTTTTTATTTTTTATTTTATTTATTTTTTTATCAAATAGCTTTCTGTTGAATAAAGGTCCAATTTGTTGTAAATTTGTATAGCCATGGTATAATAGTTGCGACTGTATAATTTAGTTTTATGAACAGGTATTGTTAATAATTGTTCTCTAAAATATAGTGAAATTTTTATACATGTTCGAAAATACCGGTTACATATTATATTGTTTTTAAAAAAACCAAACAGACATGCTTTCTGTTATGATGTTAATTATATTAATAGATATGTAATATGAAATACATACCATCTATTGATTTATGATGAATCTATAGTTTAAATACATATGTATATTAGATTGAAATATGTATTGGTTCCAGTTCAATACTGCAACAGGAGATGGAATGCCGAACACATTGTGCTATGTTTGTCACCGGCAGCTGGAGAGGTGTCTTGGATTATCTGATATGGCTCGAAAAGCCAACAAAATCCTTCAAACGCTGTTGTATAATGATGTAAGATCCACTTATTCTATTGGCTGGTATCACAGTGAGAGTATTATTTAAAAAAAATGTCTTCAACTTTCTCCTTATCCAGAAGGTTGTTTATAATTATGTAACATGTCTACTTTAGCGTTATATAAAAGGACCATGGAGTTCAAACAAGTGCTTTGTAATAACAAGAAGGAAATTTCGATAACCTAAATATAGTCTATCATATGACAGTATTTTGACGTGCTTCTGACTAACCCTATCCTTGCAGTTCTGTCTGATATTTAAAACAAGTCTGACAAGTCTACTAGACCTACTGAAGGATTTGAAGTTACCCTGTACCCTGTAAATCTGTCATATCTTTTCAGGAAACACATTCTACGCTTACAATGCCATCTCTGGGAGTAAAGTATGACCTAATTGTGGCTCCTACACAGCACGTTTCGGTAAATATCTATTCCAACACATCAAGGGCCTCTCCTCTCACTGTCAAGGAGCAGCAAGTAATCGTGAAAGAAAAAGAAACATCTGAAAATGAAGAAGTTCATGATGAAGGATTGATATTGGAGACACTAGATGGAGATGTTGAAATTGATAATACAGAACCATCTGTAAGAACGGTCAACAATCCGACGACCCTAAGCTTCTATTGCGACATTTGCAATAAAAAAATGGACACTAAACATCTATTGGTTAAACATTTACAGTTTCACACTAAAATGAATTCTGGAGAAAAGCGATATTCTCGCCCAAAGTTTGATTCATTTATGAATAAAAAACCTCCGTTCAAAAAAATACAAAGTCACAATAGGGGAAGGTCATATTCCTGTGTCAAATGTAAGAGAACATTCATTCGAAATTCCAGTTTGAAAAGTCATATGCGCATTCACATGGGCGAAAAGCTATATACCTGCAAAAGTTGTAGTAAAGCATTTTCTAATAAGAGTAATTTGACATGTCATATGCGCATTCACTCGGGTGAAAAAACATATTCTTGCAAAAATTGTGATAAAACATTTACTAAAAAAATAAATTTGACAATGCATATTCGCATTCACACAGGAGAAAAGCCATATTCTTGCAACAATTGTGATAAAACATTCACTCAAAAAATTTATTTGACAAGGCATATGCGCATTCACACGGGAGAAAAACCATATTCCTGCAAAAACTGTAATAAAGCATTTTCTCATAAAAATAATTTGACTAGTCATATGCACATTCACACAGGTGAAAAGCCGTATTCTTGCAAAAATTGTGATAAAACATTCACTCAAAACAATAATTTGACAATGCATATGCGCATTCACACGGGTGAAAAGCCATATTCCTGCAAAAACTGTAATAAAGCATTCACTCATAAAAATTATTTGACGAGTCATATGCACATTCACACGGGTGAAAAGCCATATTCTTGCAAAAATTGTAATAAAACATTTACTAAAAAAAATAATTTGACAATGCATATGCGCATTCACACGGGAGAAAAGCCATATTCTTGCAACAATTGTGATAAGACATTCACTCAAAAAATTAATTTGACAAGGCATATGCGCATTCACACGGGAGTAAAGCCATATTCCTGCAAAAACTGTAATAAAGCATTCACTCATAAAAATTATTTGACTAGTCATATGTACAATCACACGGGTGAAAAGCCGTATTCTTGTAAAAATTGTGATAAAACATTCACTCAAAAAAATAATTTGACAATGCATATGCGCATTCACACGGGTGAAAAGCCATATTCTTGCAAACATTGTGATAAAACGTTCACTCAACAAAATAATTTGACAAAGCATATGCGCATTCACACGGGAGAAAAGCCATATTCCTGCAAAAACTGTAATAAAGCATTCACTCATAAAAGTAATTTGACAAGAAATATGCGCCTGCACTCGGGTGAAAAGCCATATTCTTGCGAAAATTGAGAAAACATTTATTTAAAAAAATCATTTATAAAATTCATTTGACTATGCATATACGCTTTCACACGGGAGAAATGCTTTATTCCTGCAAAAACTATAATAAAGCATTTTTTAAAAAGAGTTATTTATGATTTCATATGCGCATTCACACGTTCACACGGGTGAAAAGCCATATTCTTGCAAAATTGTGATAAAACATTCATTCAAAAAAATATTTTGACAAGTCATATGAGCATTTACACGGGTGAAAACCAAAAGCAAAAATTTTGATAAAGAATTTACTTACTAAGGTAATTTGACAAAACATATGCGCATTTACAGAGGAGAAAAGACTGCAAACCTGTAATAAATATTAATATGCAATATATTATAATGTTCTTCAGTTTGAAAGTTGCAAAAGTAAAAAGCTTATTTCACAAGTCACATGCACGTTCACACGGGGATTTAAACAAAATCCTTCACAAGGTAGAATTGTAATGTAACATGTAATGAAGCCTTGTAAAGTGAGTTTTACCATATGCTAATTTACACGGAAGATAGGCCATGTCTATAAGAAGCATTATACCGCGTGTCGCGGAACTAGTATGTTATGCCGGGGTGGGTCGATTTTCGATACTTACGTGAACAACATTATGTTTTACCTCTATTATAAGTTCAATGTTTTTCATTGAAGAAATGAGCAGCAAAGTTTGCTTCAAAACTGCACTTACTACAAATAGTAACGTCCCTAAAGTCAGCTGTTTATTGAACTCTGAGCGTGACCCCAAAATGAAGTATCGTTTGAGTTCACGCAACACAAACATAAAAGTTGCCTACATTGTGATGCCTCTGAGAAGAAAGTAAATTTTTGTGTTCTTGTTGAGATCAGCTGCAATTTTTATAAGAATCTTTATTCTTCTATAAAATTTTCGGATTTATTGCATTTAATTTTTGTTTTTAAACAAAAATTTGCAATGATGATGATGATAACATGTTCACAAGTCTTTATTAAAACAACTTGATTTGGATCTTCATAGAAATTTATAGCATTGGGTAGGTAGGTATCTAACCAACATTTTTCGTAAGTAGGTAGAATACATAGGTAGGTAGATCTTCATAGAAATTCAAAGCATTAGGTACCCAACCTACAACATTTTTCTTAGGTTGGTAGATAGATTTCTTATTAATATTTCTAGGCTAGGTATCTATTAATTTGAATTTCTATGAAAAATCTTGTCTATCCCATATTTTCCCTTAGTTTTATCTGTCCACCTCATTGTGCGACTGTGTGAATTCGCGGCTTTTTGTCAAAGGTGTCAAACAAAACAGACAACCAATCAGAAGAGTTCAATCCACATAATAAATAATAAATCTCGGCTAATTCCAAAAATAGTCTATCTTTGTAATAAGCCGACATTTATTATTTTGTCAGAAATTGGTTCCGTAGGAATTTATTTTTAGTCGTTGTTCCAATTAAGACTTTATTTATTTTATTCATTAATTTATTTATTAATTCTTTTATTGGTTTTTTCTTGGTATGTTGTGTATGTATTTTCTGTGTTGAATTAATTGGTTTTGTCACTAGTTTTTTTCTGTATGTAGTCTTAACATGAGTCTAGTGATTAATGGTGACAGAACTAGAGTGGTTAAAGGATTCAGTGACCAAGAAAGAAGCAGTGACATGACTACATAATAAACTATATTATATTGCGTATAAACTAAGCAAAATAACTTCACTAAGAACCAAAGTAGTATTTACCAAAATGAATGTCATCATTGTGATAGGTTTGAATTTTCACATCAAAAATGAACCCTAAAAAATTGTCGGCAAGATCAAAGGATTTTATTTTGCTTTGATTGATTTGATTTTTGCTCAGTGATTTGTTGTACGTCGTGCGGTCAACGTGAGTGAGTGACCATGTGTTTTTTAAACTCAATCATAAGTGCTTTGTGATGAATATCTAGGAGGTAGTACCTAGAATAGGTACCTACTAATCGTGTAATGTAGTGTTTGTTATTGTCAATTTTTAAAATTTTATGGATTCGCCAAGATCAAGACATTAAACGGTATGTAATCTACATAAGTAGTTGCTTCTTTTACCATAAAATTTAAAACATTATTTTCCAAGAGACGAATAGGTAACTAGATTAGCCGCTGGATTAGTAGGTAGTTACTAAATAAATATCTACTTCGTTTTGTGCTACAAACGAAACAACATGGCTTGTGTGAATACCGCAGTCAGTTTGTATTGTAGGTAACTACATCAAAAGATACTTACCTACATACACCAACCTAGGTATCTAGCCTAGCTTAGCAGACAATTTGTACTCACGCAAAAATAGGTAGGTATGTAGGTAGGTAACGCACTTAGAAACATTGTTGGCAAAATAAGGGTTGTCAATTTTATTTCTTGAATGTTTTTGTATGGAAATCTGAAAATATTAATTCTTAGGATTTGTACCCCCACAACTGTTAATTTTCATGGTCGGAATCTCCTCGTTCAGGCTTAAAATATTAGTTTTTGAATTCCCTGTAGAAGAAAGCCAGTGATTGGGAGCAATGTTAGAGAAATCTGAGAGGCCTTTGCTGAAAATCAAAGATATTTAATGAGTACCTTATGTCAAATACACTGCATATAAGATTTAAGCCTATAATGTTTGTCATAGCAGGTTATTGTGCAGTGCAGACCTGTCAGCTAAACTGTAAGGCTAGTCGTCCATAGATATCTTTAGTTGGTACCATTAAGACTGGATGATAGTTGTCGGCCTCAGTTTATTATAGTTGTTAGAGGGCACAACAATCAGACAATGTTCGACGAACTCTGCATCAAGCAGCTTCAACCGTCTGACGTGTCTGTCGCGTCCTTAGCGATAAAACCGCTCATTGTATAGGGTCTTTCATTAAGCGTGTCCTATCTTTAAATTTAAATAAAACAAAGTGTGTGTGATATATTATCGAAATTATTTATTTATTTGAAAGATGTAGTGATGCCATTATGTGTGGAATATGACATCTTTCAAATGTCCGCCACGGCTTCTCTGGGTGGAGCGCATGCGAGATATCCAATTTTCCATGACTTTTGCGCATAAATCAGGCTGAATTTGACTTATGGCATAGGTTATGTTGGCTTTGAAGGCCGCTGTGATTTGTGGTTTATGCACATAGACCTGCGACTTAAGAAAACCCCACAAGAAAAAGTCTAGCGGGGTTAAGTCACAAGATCTCGGTGGCCAGTTCACATCAGCTCCACGTGAGATGACCATGCCCTCAAATCTCTCATGCAGAATATTCAATGTGGCATTCCCAAGTCACGACGCAAAATTCGCCAAGTTGTGGTCTGTGAAAGGCCGAGTTCTAGTGAGCGACGCGAAATCGACTGCCTCGAATTCTCCTGCACACTCTCACGGACAGCGGCGATGTTTTCGGCAGACCTTGCGTTTCGTTGACGTACGGGTGTTGGTCGATCATTTACCGAACCGGTGGACTCAAATTTATCCACCACACGACGAATAGTCCTCTCGGTAGGACGATTATGGCGACCGTAAAATGGGCGAAGCGAGCGGTGCGTTGCCCGAACAGAACACTCATTTTGATAAAACAATTTATCACGTGTTGTTGAATGCTATAGCTATCCATGATGATTTGGCAAAACAGAATGAATAAGTTACAACCAATTTGGCAGCCGTAGCTTCAACAAGATGGCCGCTACCAACTGTCAAAGTTCGGACGTGCCTATTGGAAGACCCTTTACATACATTTTCTTAAATATATTTTGTTGTAAGAGCTTATGGTAAGAGTTTGCATTAATTGTTGGAAAGGTGCTGAAGTGATCAACAATCAACTACCCAAATCTCAAATCTCCGTAGCTTGTAATTTTTTAGGATAACAATTTAATGTGTCGCAGCAGGGTTGTTTGCAGTGGGCATGTATTCTCAATTTGTTACGACATGATAGGCAGTCTCGAGCAAATAATTGTACAATACAGGGTTTTATTGTATACATTCGTTGCGCTGGGATTGGAGAGCTTGAAAAACCTATTCGAGTTTTGTTCACTTTTATTTCTTCTTTGTTCACTTTTATTTCTTTGTTCTTACTGCTGGGCTGCTACTGGACTGAATGCCAGTCGCTACAAATTGCTCAATATATATACAAACTGTCATTAAGATAAAGCTGCTCTCTGATTGGTGGACCAATAGGAAGCAAGAAAATTTAGCCAAGCAGTGAGCTTTATTTTGTCCTATACATTTTACTATTCTGGGTCACGATCACAGTAGGTAAATCAAGCATTAAACTAACTTTTATTCTAGCAGTAAGTAGGTACACAATCAAAGTATTTCAATAAATCGAACAGACACGCCCTCTCGATGCGAGCTCAGGCAAATGCACGCCGGCTCCAACAGCCACCCCATCAAAGCAGGACTCGCCGTGACATCATGCTTGCGTTCGTAGTTTCTTACGGCTTGAATTAGAAAGCTGGTAAATGTTATGAGGAATCTGCGGTATGTTACCTGCATTGATACGTAAACATCTGTATACTACGCTCTGTGTCAATCCCTTATAATTTATTGCATTACTTGTTGGGGCAGTGTAGCTAAACTAATCTTGCTTGTACCTACCTACCAAGGTTAAATAATGACTTAGTAGGTAAGATTAACTACTAAGTAGGTACTAACAAAAGCAAATCAAAAGTACCTACCTGGGCACTATTGTACAATTCATTTAATTTGCGGCCGTGTAATGAAATCATGTACCTACCTACCTACCTACCGCATCCACTAAACTTGGAACAATCAAAGCAAACATAAACGCAGTAGCCAAAGTTATAGGTACCTAACCCACCACCTACACGGTTATTAAATCAAGTAAATATAAAAAATTTAGATACTATACATGCTGTAATATTTAATAAAAAATTGTAAGTAGGAAAAATGTAGATACCAAACCCCAAAACTCATAGTGAGGAAGGGGAAATAAAGAAAAACCCTGTCTTTTAATTGACCCACTACTATATAAGGACTCTGATCACGTCAGAGGGCAACGCAGCTAGTGACGTTTCGAGACGTCAATAATTTAAAAAAAAAACCCACCTACCAACTGTGTTAGCTGGCAGCCCGGTCCCTTCACTGGATTTAAGTACTTACTTAAGAGGCTTGTTACATTACGATCGTGACTTTTTAATAAAACGCCGATTTTTGGCGTTCTTGTTCAGAGAAATCGAAAGTCTTCGACAAATTTTACTTATTGTATGGTGGAGAATAGTTATTACTATAGTTCATAGCGGCCTCGCTTTTTGTATATTTTTGTTATTTATTTATGTAAAGCCATAATTCCAAAGCAAGTTTGCAAATAAATTGCGCGGAGGCACCTTTTCAAGCTCGTGGATTGAACGTCTGTACTATGAAAATTAAATAAAAAATATACCACAACATCTCTCATATAGTAGTTGAGTTTCTAGCGGCCTCGGAATTTAGAAATATATACAAAGTATCTACAAAAAAAATCCAATTCAAAACTAAAACTACAAAAAATGTTAAGAATTACCCGTAAATTTCTCCTTAGTACATTAATACTATCGAGTAACATTTATATCAGAACAAACGTTAGTTCATAAGCAATGAAGTTGTGTACTTTTTTTATATAATATTATATAAAACTATAAATAAACGTAATTACAACTGCGCGAAATGCACAAAATAAATTATATAATGCGATGCGTGGGTCGCTCGAACTCAGTACTGCGCGAGCGCTCGTAGACGTTCGACTTGTGTCGATTTTTTATGCGCCAAACGCGACTAGTGCGACTACGACATTTTGATCAATTTTTATATTGAACATTTATCAAAATAGAATAACGAATGTTGGCTCGTTACATTTTTTTACCGAGTCTTTACTTACTGATTGTTATGTTTATTTTTAGCATGGGTCAAAAAGGATCCGTTTATAAATCTGTTAAAAAGAAAGATATGTACACTACACACACATTTAATAAATCAAATGAAGTAACAAATAAAAAAACAGGTCATACAAATTATCGAATTATACATTTTATTTTTCGGAAATTTATTATAGTAATTTATTTAATATTTTTTTATTGTTTTATAATAGCTGTTGCTCGCGACTTCGTCCGCATTTGATGATGTGAAACATCTATAGGCTAGGGTTAAACCTAATTGTTGGCGTCAAAGTCAAAGTCAAAAGTCGAAGTCAAGTCAAAAGTCTAAATTCTAAAGTCTAAAGTCAAAAGCCAAAAGCCAAAACTCAAAAGTCACTGCCACCGAGGCACATAGTTTTCTTATTTATTTTTAAATATTAATAAGGAAATATTTTTTTCATTTCATTACGTCATGTCAGGCCAAAATGCCCAATGGACATATCCATAATACATTTCGTGTAATATCAAACCAAATTTCTAAGAAATCAATAATATTATATTGTAGAAAGAAATAATATTGTGAGTACCTGTTTTATTAAATATTTTTTTTATGAAAACACTTGCTTACTTATTTGTTATACAAAACGTCAACAGACAAAAATCACAATACTAACTAATATACAGTCTACACGAGCGAAGCCGCGGGCTGTAGCTGGTAAACAGCAACATAAATAAATAATAATAATAATAACAATATCTCAATATGTATGCAATATATAAAAAAATAACTCAATAATAGAAAAAATATCAAAATCGTTTACACGTTGTCTACAGCTGTGTCGTGAACTCGTGACCTCGAGGGAGTTGTCGCCGTGCTTCAATATACCTAATCTTTCAGAACGAATGTTTGTGATAGGCATCTTAAGTGTTTTTCCATACAAACATTTTTCCTGTAGGGAATCGAACCCTCAACCTCTTGCGTCTAAGCCATATCTGCTTGTCTGACGTTTGAATACAAACATAAGTCCTGCGCCGGTAATCGAAACCGCAACCTCCTGCGTCTTAAAGTCTAGGTACTTATTTGAAGCCCATACCAACATTTGTCCCACAAGCAACCACAGAGCCACAGAGGTCGACATTAAAATAAAAAAAATTCATCAGTAGGTAGGTTAGGCATCACGTGTGGTAAGTACCTACCTTCCTACAAAAGTACGCGCAATTTCAAATGTTTCTGACGTACTTACCTACCTAACCTACCACAAGTAGGTACCGACCGACCAACCTATCAAACATACAGAGTTCAAAAGCAATTCGACAACCGAGCACAAAAACAGAACAGCCAGACACAGGGTTACCTACCTACCCACTAGGACGCAATAGAGTCCTTACAAAATAACGAAAAACGTCTAACCGCATTAATGCAGGAAAACATTTTAATAACCACTTCAATTATTACTTTTTATAACAAAACATTGAGCAAAGATGAGGATAACGAAATCAATCTAAATGAAGCTATTGACCATCTCTCGTTTAACTTAAAGAATATCTCTAAACAAACAAATGGATTACATATACTTTTCAAAGTAAACCAAATCTCAACTTAGAAACATCAATCCTTAATCCTTACCTTATCTTTTCAACTAGAAGATATAACTAACGCGATACTGTTCAGTAGTCTAAACATCCTGCATCCAGCGATTATGACAACATCGCAGCTATATCGAGAACTGGCCAATAACTACAGACACCTATCCAGGGACCTAGAATTGCCTACTGTTTTGGATTTGAATAATATGCATTATATTTTAAGTATCCCTAAATTAGTTTGTTATTACGTAGATTATAAGATAGTGTTTGTTTTACAAGTTCCATTAGTTAGTGTTGAGGAATATACATTGTTTCATACTATCGCTCTACCTACACCCTACAGTTCTTTAGAACCAAATAAATTCAGTTTAATTATACCTAACAGTAAGTACATCGCAATGACCAAAGACAAATCAAAATATTGTAATTTCAACGACTTGAGTGACTGCAAAAGTGCCCAGGAACCCTTATGTGTAACGTCACGAATGTTTATACAACAGACGCGTTACCTACCTGTAAGAGTGAACTCCTGTCTAAAGTGATCAGAAACATACCTACACAGTGCGACACTAAATTTATTTATGGAAAATTAGACATATGGAAACCTTAACTAATAATAAATGGATTTATGTTCAGTCGGAACCTAATAAAATTTCTATACATTGTATTAAGTCTAAATTATATGAAACTAGTATTTTAGTCACTGGAATTATAACCATACCTGATGATTGTGTTGGACGTTGTAGAAGTACTACACTCATACCCAAATATACTCATAATATTATGTGAATATTATGTACCTGTCAACCATGTACCAAACTTCAATCTAATTAATGACTCTTGTTGCAACATTGTAAAATTTAATGACCTTATCAAAGATAATGTGTCTCCTATTCACTTACAAAATATCGATTTGGATGAACTTAAAACTAATAAAATTGCACTAAACTCATTATTAAATAATGTAAAAGAAATTAATAACAGCCCACACATTGTAAAATATGGACCACATTGCCTTACTCTAATTATCGTCATATTATGTGTAATCTTATTGTATTTGTTTTTTGTAAGGTTTAATCGTTTTTGTAAACCCACTGACAACCAAATCCTTAAATTTAATTTTAAATCCAATTCACCCCTTCAATCAACCCCTAGAAATACTGACTGTACGGATACACAAGATCCTGATTTTGAATTGAGCCCTATTGCTGCAATAAGAACCCAGATTTAATTTTGGAACTTAGGTAACAAACAACCCCTAAGTATCCTCTTAACGGGGAGGTGTTATACCTACACTCTGTATACAGATATGATGACATCCTGCCTATGTCAGCACTCTCCTTTACTCCAAATGACCATCTATCCCTTCTCTGATCAGTCTCGGTTATTCATTCAAACGAAAAGGTTGTTCGCGGGTTCAATCCTAATTTGTATTTTAAATAAATACTTCTTCGTTTTAAAATAGTTTTTTTTTAATAACCGAATCCGTGAACGGCTTCTAACAGTACGTTAGGCAAGGCAAGAGGCATGTCATCATCACTTTTGTTTGCACAGATACCGGCATGTAGCTCTTAAATATGTCTTTTAAGCCCCAGTATTTGTTCCAAGTTAGTTGTGTCCTTCTTTCTATTTCTAATTCATTGCTTGTTCGGTCGAAGCCGATCTGTTTGCCAAGGTAGACATATTCTTCTGTATATTTAAATGGTACATTTCCAATAAATATTGTCCTTTTGGTTGTATTTGTCTTTGCCATAGTTTTCATTAAATTAATTTCGAGGCCAACTTGTTTGCTTGCTACGTGTAATGATTCAATCATAAGAAGAATCATACTTATTATTGAAATTACATAGGTACCTACTTAAAATTAATTAAAGCTGCACCCTATAGTTTGTGAACAAGCGGTTGCTTGTTAGTTTGGTTGGTTTCCTAGCTTGTTTTGTTTGTTTGAATTGATTTGATGTTGATAACAAATTATAAAACACCACTCTCACTCCCAATAAGAGGAATTGCCCCGTTCTCGAGATATTTGAATAAATTAGTCCTTATGCTCTTACCGTGACCTTGTATTATTCTTCTGGCGCTTCGGCGGCCGCTGCCGCGGCACGCTCGCTTTGCTCGCTCGCCTTGCGCGTTGTTTTCTATACTCTAACATAACCTAACCAAGTGATAAGTTGGCGGTAAGCTTTTACCAAATTCCACATCCCGCGCACTTCCTCCACGTGTAGATGACGCTTCGCTATTGGTTCTTCATCTTCTGAAGAGCAACTCGTCGATAGTTCCTCATTATCACTTCTACTAGGACGAGTCGTTAATTTCAAATAATAAATAATAGGTTAAAAAAACTAAAAAGCACGCTCTATATAGAAAACCAAACTAAAAATTAGATAATAAATTTTAATAAATGTAAGTAAGAAAAAAATGTTTTATATATAAAAAATCGTCGGGTGCACGGTGTCAATAGTTATAAATATTTCATTGACAGATATGAGAAAAAGGATTATCATATCAATAATATCTTAAAAAGCACCCCACGCTTTTTTTTTAAATAAAACATTTTAATCTTACTTACATTTATTAATATTTATTTTCTATTATTTAGTTTGGTTTTCTATATAAAGCGTGTTTTTTAGTTTTTTTTAACTAGTATTTATTTTCTACTTTTTAGTTTTAGGATAATCTTTTTTTTTTTTTTTCGAATTATTGCATTGTCATCGGTCTGTGACAGGTGTGCAAAATTTGAATGAAATCTGGCAGTTTAAAGTGGGTCAAAATCGCGTCCTAAAGAGTCTATTACAAACATACTAACATACAAACATACATACAAGTGAAGCTAATATAAAGCGTATAAAACCGACTCGTTGATGGCTGAAGTTCGGCCATGGTAGGCAGGTAATCGGTAAGCGCGGCAGCCGGCTGCCGTTTGGGGTTTTACGTATGTTTACGAGTGACGTATGGCGCGATTTGGCGCGGTTACAGTGACACATGACAGGTTTTTTACGTTTTGTTCGCATCATTTTTGCAAAACATGGTAAACCACAGACAACAAATACGACTAATTTGGATATTAGTAACGGATAAATATTGATAGATGGCGCGTCTGTCTGCTGCGACATGTAAAAAAGAAAACGAACTATGCTATATGGCTAAACTTGATGCAATGGAAGATATTAGCTTCTCCCTCTTTCCAGCACTGACATAAATTGGTCAGTCAGTCAGTCAGTTCAGCGTCAGTTGTCACTTTTTGGAATGTTTACATGTTGTTTACGAACTCAATAATCGTTTTAAATTGTAATAAATACTGATAGATAAGGTTTAAAAGGCTGCTAGCATGATAAACTTGAGTGTGTTTCTTATAAATTCCTGTGCTTGACTTTAGTAGTGCGTCGCACGAATTGGAGGGTGAAAAGACTCACATCTGGTAGGGTTTTGCTTTCTGATTACATATTTACCACTAATAACATCAGGTTATTCCGAGAAAATAATAAAACATTTTTAACCTCAAATCAAATAAATCAGATAAAACTACGTAAAGATTGACAGATAATAATCAACTTTGTCGTATTTCTTGTCTATGGTTTAACATGTTGTGTACAAAATTTATGTGAACGAAACGTAAAAATCCTGTCAGTGATTTTGTTATGGCTTCTTTCGACGACTTTGGCTTATCTTCACTTCACTTGGTTACTTATCACCTATCACTAGGTAGGTTATGTTGGAGTATAGAAAAAAACGCGCAAGGCGAGCGAAGCGTGCCGCGGCAGCGGCCGCCGCAGCGCCAGAAAAAAATACGAGGTCACGGTATATCTCACTTGGTTACTTATCACCTATCACTAGGTAGGTTATGTTGGAGTATAAAAAAAACGCGCAAGGCGAGCGAAGCGTGCCGCGGCTGCGGCCGCCGCAGCGCAAGTAATTAATACAAGGTCACGGTATATCTCACTTGGTTACTTATCACCCATCACTATGTAGGTTATGTTGGAGTATAGAAAAAACGCGCAAGGCGAGCGAAGCGTGCCGCGTCAGCGGCCGCCGCAGCGCCAGAAAATAATACAAGGTCACGGTATATCTGATCTTTGTCGTATTTGTTGTCTGTGATATATCATGTTGTGCAAAATTGATGCGAACGAAACGTTACAAATTTACGAAACGTTACGATAGGTTACAAATGTTTTTTTTTTCTCATTTGTGCAACTACTTGGGAGCTTTACCAGGGGTGAGGCGGACCTCTCCCTCCTTGGTAATTTTAACTAGATTTGTATCAATATTTTTTTTTGAGGTTAGGTTACATTTATTCAAATATCTCGAAAACGGGGCAATACCTAGTATGGGGGTGGTACCAGGGGGTAGGGAGGGTCCCCCCCCTCCCCTCCCATTTTTTTCCTTCATTTTCGTGCGACGCACTACTAAAGTTTAACCAATTCCTGTTTTCCAGCAAAATTTAGAGGTGTAGGGCGTGTAATGCGAGGTAAGTATGTGGATTTCGTTCACAAAGAAAATATGGTAATAATCGGTTTTTTATGGCCAGATTTCCCCTGGATGAGGGGCGGTGAGTAGAATTATTAGTAGTAGAATAATTTTGGATTAAAATACTATTATAATAATAGTAATCTCAGTAATAGAGGGGTGCATCGAAACATTTTACAAACATCGATATTTTTTTCGATGCTATAAATTTTAGGTGTAAAAATGGGTGAAGATGACAGGCAATGAGGAATTATCAATTGAAAAACTTAATGAATTAAAATTTGTTTGCAGAAAGCATTTTGATGATAAAACCTTCCAAAAAAACAACACAGTTAAACAGCCTAGCCATGGTATAAAGAAGCATCAAAGGTTTGCAAAGCCGCAAGCGAATGGGTCAATTTATAAAAGTAAAAATGTAATTTCTTATCTGATCGTTTTTTATTACAGGTATTATTATGATAATCAGGAAGAAGACGTACTTATAAAAAAAAAATTATATAAATTTGTTTGATTATTTTAATGACGTTTTATTATTGAACCCAAATCTATACTGAGCCTAGCACCTTGTTTTGTGGTGTTAAATGAAACTTCTGGAGTTTCATTTACCACCACAAAATGATAGTTAAATCAATACCACTTAGGAATTGCCACCGTGGGTAGGGTAGTCATTCATCGATATCAATAAATTTTAAATGTTATCGCTGAACAGCCCTATTTCGTTTATGTTTGGTTGCCCATATAAGTGTACCTAAGGATTGACATTGACGTAAGTATTAGTCTATAATAATCTATGGTGTCCCGACTCTTCACTTCAACAAATATTGCATACGCTTTAGCATACTCTTTGGGTCGTCTGTCACGGTCTGTCTAATTAATTATTACGAATTATTATTTTGTTTGATTTCACGCGTTTATCTATAAACAATTGTGATTTTGTAATTGTCTAATTGTAAACCGCTGACTATGGCTATGGATACTTCTGTCTGCCGAGTGTGTTTAGTTCGCAATGTTAGGATGCATTACATAGATGACATCCACCTCCTAAAAATGTATGAGAAACTCACCAATGCCAAGGTTCGTTGTCTTTTATATATTACTAGCGACCCGCCCCGGCTTTGCACGTGTGCAATGCTGATACTAAATATACTACAGAATGTTATTTTATACAACGTTATCTAAGAGAATAACATAACCTAAGAGATAGACATATACCATCTCGGACTTTTTTGTAGACCTTTGTGTACAATACTGTTGTACTTTTGATCTATCTCGTAGGGTTCAGCCAGCGTTTGCAATGTAAGCCCAAAAAATGTGTTTATATACGACATCACATTAGAAACCTCTAAAATGATCAGTGTTTCTCTACTATATTATGCATGTATCATACATATAAACATTGCTCTTGTATCACTCTATTTATTTAAAAAAAACGCATCAAAATCCGTTGCCTAGTTTTAAAGATGTAAGCATAAATAGGGGCAGACTGACAGCGGGAACCAACTTTGTTTTATACCATGTAGTGATTTACTGGGTTGAGGTGGAAATGCTGCTGAGAATGAATTGGTACAATACAGCTTAAATCACAGTATTGGTATACATAAGCACGATTCTGTGCTCATCTCATCTCAACTCTCAACTCATCTGTGCAATGCATGGCACATTCCACCATAGGCACATTCAGAGACACTAATCATGAAGCCAAGCTTAGTACTTGTCTTTGAATCTCTTGTTCTTGTTATTTGATTATTAGGATTATATACCTATATTATTGGTGAATAGATTTGTATTTGTCTGATTACTCTGATCAACCTCTGGGACAGCTACAGTTCCACGATAGCTTCTAAAGCATCTTATCTTCGTCGATCTCACCAGCCAGTGTATGGACCTGTAGAGCATTGTAGCTGCGTCAGGTCAGGGAGATAATTATGTAAATTTCTGTAAGCTCGATTGAAATCTTTAACTTTAGCTGATTGACTGCTATTGGCGCCATTTAGTATTCTGCTAATGAACAACGGGTCATATATTTTACAAATAACGGCAAATATTTTCTTTTGTTTGTTCATAGAGATACATAACAGAAATAGGTTTTTAGTTAATTATCAAACTGTAATTGAAGCTGAAACATAGATGGATTGAAAAGAACAGTAACCATTGTAAATTAACAGAATTGAGGTTCTGCTCAGCTAGCACTAATCATAGGACCACATTGAGTTGGTTAGCTTGTATGTTTTGAACATGTCTTGTCATGTTTAATAGATGCACTCTGGGCTCTATATTAACATGGATATTTAAACAAACAGAATATTATTCAAGTTTTGTTTTATGCATAGCTAATTGGAAAATATAGTGCGTTTATTGAAAGTTTAATTCATTGCATTACACATAATTTACTTTTGTAAAAGACCTCACTCTACTGACAGACATCAACATATACAAGAGTTGTACTATACTTACATTTTGATAAACACAGGTTTTATTCACATATTATTTTCTTGATGAAGGCACCAACACTGTTTTGATTCATCTAGAGAATCTTCATCAGGGTATGTTTGAACCGTGATCCGCTTGTTGTCGCTCGAGTTCGCGGTCACACAGCGGGTCACGTATCTCGCGGCGCGGGTCATGCGTGTAGGTAGAGGGGGAAGCATTGTCACGGCAGGCAGTAATAAATTTGGTCTCATACAGGACCTTCGCCACTTGTGCTCCCAACATTGGGAACTGTCCAACATACAGCACTGGCATCATTACCATAATATGTTCCGTGCAGACAGGGTGCACAAAGTCCTTACATAAAAATACTGAATAGTTACCTATTTAGATATATAACCCTATAGTAGGTCTTTCATTAAGTGTGTCTTATCTTTAAATTTAAATAAAACAAAGTGTGTGTGATATATTATCGAAATTATTTATTTATTTGAAAGATGTAGTGATGCCATTATGTGTGGAATATGACATCATTCAAATGTCCGCCACGGCTTCTCTGGGTGGAGCGCATGCGAGATATCCAATTTTCCATGACTTTTGCGCATAAATCAGGCTTATGGCATAGGTTATGTTGGCTTTGAGGGCGGCTGTGATTTGTGATTTATTCACATCGACCCGCGACTTAAGAAAACCCCACAAGAAAAAGTCTAGCGGGGTTAAGTCACAAGATCTCGGTGGCCAGTTCACATCAGCTCCACGTGAGATGACCATGCCCTTAAACCTCTCATGCAGAATATTCAATGTGGCATGAGCTGTGTGGCACGTAGCGCCGTCTTGTTGAAACCACATGTCGTTGGTGTTCAGATGATCCAGTTCATGCCAAAAAAAGTTGGTAATCAGCGACCTATAGCGCTCGCCGTGGACAGTGATGGCCTGGCCAATGTTGTTCTCAAAGAAATATGGCCCGATGACGCCGCCAGCCCAAAACCCACACCAAACTGTAACTTTTTCGGGATGCATTGGACGCTCTTGGATCTCATGTGGATTGGTATCGTCCCAAATTAGACAATTTTGTTTGTTTACGTACCCATTCATCCAGAAAAGGGCCTCATCGCTGAAGATAATTTTTCTGTGAAAATTACGGTCAGTTGCTAACTGCTCCAATGCCCATTCAGCGAACACACGTCGTTGTCTTTGGTCGTTTACCTTCAATTCCTGGGTGTGTTGAATTTTATACGGGTGCAGGCCCAAGTCACGACGCAAAATTCGCCAAGTTGTGGTCTGTGAAAGGCCGAGTTCTTGTGAGCGACGCGAAATCGACTGCCTCGGATTCTCCTGCACACTCTCACGGACAGCGGCGATTATTTCGGCAGACCTTGCGTTTCGTTGACGTACGGGAGTTGGTCGATCATTTACCGAACCAGTGGACTCAAATTTATCCACCACACGACGAATAGTCCTCTCGGTAGGACGATTATAGCGACCGTAAAATGGGCGAAGCGCGCGGTGCGTTGCCCGAACAGAACACTCATTTTGATAAAACAATTTTATCATTTGCACGTGTTGTTAAATGCTATAGCTATCCATGATGATTTGGCAAAACAGAATGAATAAATTACAACCAATTTGACAGAGTAGCTACAACAAGATGGCCGCTACCAACTGTCAAAGTTCGGACGTGCCTATTGGAAGACCCTTTATTATCTATACAAACAGTGCCATTCACTCAACTGCTTGAATCTATCACATGTCAATGCTTTTGTGAATATATCAGTTAATTTTCTATTCAATTTTCTATTGTATTTACATATTTCACCACAATCAAAACACTAGATCTTTAATAAAATGCTATTTTAATATCTATATGCTTTGTTCAATTGCTATTTTCAAAAGTTTCTGGCATATCTATTGCTCCTTTATTGTCCATATAAAGAATACATTCCAGATCCACAATTTCCCCAAAACCCTTACGTAATCCTTTAATATTTATTATGTCACATGTACTATAGTAGCTCCAGCAAAATACTTAAATATTTTATACTAGCTGGTGCCCGCGACTTCGTCTGCGCAGGGTTAGTACTTCGTGTAATTCCAACGGTTTCCAGCGCACGCCAGAACAGGTTGCAGATGGCAGAATTTTTTTCCATTTCCTTGACACTTATCATTATATTTTGGACAATTCACACAATACCTTTATAAATTATAGCCTATGTGTTATTCTGATGTATAAGCTATATGATTGTAAAGTTTCATTAAAATCCATTTGGTAGTTTTTGCGTGAAAGAGTAACAAACTTTCGTGTTTATAATATTAGTAGCTGACCCGGCAAACGTTGTTTTGCCATATATCTTTCGTAAAATATATATAAATATATATGTATATATTTTAAAAGTATCCTATGTTACTTCTAATACCTCCAAGAATATGTGTACAAAGTTTAATGATGATTGGTTAAGTAGTTTTCGCGTCAAAGAGTAATAAACAAAATTACATTCACATTTATAATATTAAATTAGGATTAGGAAGTAAGAAGTAAGATAATTTTTATGTCCTGTAATAAGATTATCATCACCTACAAATATTATCATCCATACCAGAGAAGAACATAGATATTTGTTCTGTGTCTGGGTGTTATTCTAATGAAACACGATAGGTAGCTTTCAACTGACTGACAATTTATTTGATACAGACAAACGGATAGACAAAAACAGTATCAGCATTGAACGCTAGATGGCGATAGTAGTACTTATTTGTATTAATTTTGTTATCTATTACCAATACCACGACTTAACAAAATAATCCAGTCTTTAAAATAACAAAAAATAACACAATACCACGACTCAACAAATATTTTCAAAATTGTTCTGAGACTAAATTACATTTAATTCAATTTTACTATGCCCATACTTTGCATAAACTTATAATGTTTAATTTTACATAAACTTTTAGTAAATATATCAGCTGGCATTTCTGTAGTTTTCATGTACACAATTTTTATTAGCTTATTTACAACTGCTTCTCTAATAAAATGAAATCTTACATCTATGTGCTTACTTCTTCTATGGTACATACAATTTTCTGAAAGTTTCTGTGCACTGCACTCTCTATTAACAAGTTCATGTAATATGTTTTTAAGAAAAATAGCTTCTTTGCTGGCCTCACAGACAGCCATATATTCAGCTTCTGTGCTAGACAAGGCTACTGTCTGCTGTTTTCTTCTCTCATGAGATATTACACATCCTGAATATTTGAAACAATACCCAGTATAGGATTTTCTATCTATAATGATTGAAGCCCAGTCCGCATCTACAAATCCAACTAAATCACAATTATTATTTTTAACATACAATCAACCAAAAGATTTTGTAGATATCAAATATTTCAAAACTCGTTTTGAATGTTTCCAATGTGTTTCAGAGTTACAATTATTAAATTGACTGAGATAACTAACACAATATGATATATCAGGTCTTGTAAGTATAGAAAGGTACATTAAGCTACCAATTAACTGCTGGTATATTTACTAGTTACATTTTTACCCTTTTCAAGTTTTAAATTAACTTCCATGGGAGTATCTATGTTGCTACAATTTTTCATATTAAATTTACACAACAATGTTTCTATAAAATGTTCTTGATCAATACAAATTTTATCTTTTTCTATCTTCACATTCATACCCAAACATTTTTTTAATTCACCTAAGTCTTTTAACTTAAACCTGGCACTTAACTGGCACTTTAGGTGATTAACTTCTTAAGAACAGTTCGTAAATATAAAGAAATCATCAACAAACAAAGCCACAAAGGTCTTGTCATTCCCAGATGATTTTACAAATAAACAATGTTCATAAATATATTTTTTATAGCCAAACTCTTGTAAACAGTCATCAACCTTTTTATACCATGATCTTGCTGACTGTTTAAGTCCATAAATGGCCTTTTTTAATTTTAAGACTTTACCTTCATTACTTTTACATTTAAAATTTGGAGGTAACTGAAACTCCCTGAAACACTGTAGTACCTGGTTTTTCTCCTTTATGAAATATACAAAGGTCATTCGGCTTGCATCGTCCACAAAAAGAAGAAAATATCTTGCTTGACCAATCGAACGGGTTTCCATTGGCCCGCAAAAATCTGAATGTATCAATTCTAGCAATTTTTCACTTCTACGACCTTTATGTGGGAAAGGCAAGCGAGCTTGTTTGCCTTCACAGCATACTTCACAGTTGGACTTCCCAATATCAGCCTTATCATCATAAGATACTCCCTCTACAGCGCCATCTTTCATTTTCTGTAAGTCTTTACAATTTATATGTCCAAGCCTTCTATGCCACTGGTTAGCATCAATACTCTGGACTGCTGCAGCCAACACTTTCTCTGATTTCACCATATTTAACTTGTACACACCATTTTCTAAATCTGCTACTCCAATTAGCTCATTCTGTTGATTATGGACGTGACAAACATTTGTTCTAAATGTTACTATACTTCCACTTGCTATCAACTTATTGACTGATAAGAAATTTGTTGCTAGGTTAGGTATGTACAGAATATCTCTTACTGTGATGTCAAACTGAGAATTATTCACTTTCGTAGTGATCTGTGTATCACCTGCACATAAAACCGGCACAGACATTAGGTTCGCCACAACGTTTCTTTTACGTCACGTACTTCACGAACTCGCAACAACATTTCTTTTCTTGGGGTCATGTGAGCACTCGCTCCTGAATCCACGTACCAATCTACTGTACTGAATTTTGCGTTCAAAAATGCAGTACTAAAAGCATTAACTTGCTTTTGTTTAGTTTCAGGACAATGGTTTTTGAAGTGTCCGAGTTGTTTACATTTGTAACATCTAATAGTTTTTACGGATTTTTGTGACTGTGACGTTTTTGACGTATTTGACGATTTTGACCTATCTGCAGTGCTGCCAACTTTAATATTGCGCTGCTGCCAACCTTTAGATAAAAACGCGCTTTCGGCGTTCCCACTACTACCAACCTCCGTGCTCATATCCAATAATTTCGATTTAATGGCATCCGTACTAACTGTCATGCCGGAATGCTCGATTGCCATGATCATCGGGGCAAATTTCTCCGTTAGTCCAGCCAATAATAAACAACCAATCCATTCGTCAGTAATTTCAAAACTCGTGCCTCGCAACTTTTGAGATGTATTTACAATCTGAGTGACATAGCTAGTCATGGATTCACTGTCTTCCAGTCTTATAGAAATCAAAAGCCGTAGCAAACTGATTTTTCTTTGGAAACCCGAATCATCAAAAAGTGATTTCAGACGCTCCCACACATCATTTTCAGTTTTCTCATTTTTGATATGGACATAGAGAGATGAATCGATAGTCATGATTAACTTTGCTTTGGCTTTTTAGTCATCAAGTTCGGGAACAGTTAGAGCTTCTCTATTCTTTTTAATGTCCATGCCTTCCAAAATGAGAAAATTCTCGGCGGCAAACGCCCACTCGTCATAGTTTCGCGTCCCTTGAGTTTGGGGACGTTCACGATGTAACTGCCGGCCATTGTTCAACAACTCGTTCAACGACAACGAAAATAAAAACACTTTCTGCTCGTCACAGTTTAAACTTTGAACAAATCTAGTCCAACCAACACGAGTCACACAGCACGAATTACTCAATAGTTTTAATCAATAGTTTTTAGTCCTGCGATGGAATTTTAACACTTTTATGAAAAAAATTAAATGGCCCTAACCTCTAATGAAACACGATAGGTAGCTTTCAACTGACTGACAATTTATTTGATACAGACAAACGGATAGACAAAAACAGTAAGAGCATTGAACGCTAGATGGCGATAGTAGTACTTATTTGTATTAATTTTGTTATCTTTTACCAATAGTTATAAAGTATCATAAGAATGTATTTAAAAATATAGGTATAAGTATTCTGTCAGTCATCTAGTCACCATAATACAAGCTATGCTTTGTTTAGGACTAGTTGGTGTTGTGTGCATTGTCCAGCAATATTTATTTAAAATGTATTATTATTTATATCTTATTATTCATGTAGTACTTACAAAAATATAATTTGATCTTTCTAATCTAATTTGTTGTCAAAATTACAAAGTCTATTGTATTTTAAACTAAGTAGACTTTTCTTAGGAAATATTTCAGACAAAGATAGTTTTTAATAAATTACATATTAAAAACTATCTTTGTCTGAAATATTTCCTTCAATGCTTAAATCATTTCCCTTGCTGTCTTTTCCTTTATGAGTAGTTTTAAATTTTAATCTTCTGATTATGTTTCTCCATACAAAACTATTTGTCCGCCCCTGCCTTTGCAAGTTCAGACGAATTATTTCCCTATTATTGAATATTTTTGAGTCATTACACTCATTAGACCTTTGTACTATGTTATATTTAATGTATGTATTATTAATTATTTACGTATTATCTTTCAAAATACTGACTTGATTCTATTGGATGATAGAAAACTGTAATGGCATCTAGGAATTCTAGTTATCATCCATTTTAGTTGAATGTCCGTGTTATAAGGTGGTAAAAACAGTTTGATAATTGCAGAGTTAAAACGAGATATTTCGGTGAGTTTTTGTATTACTTGTCTGGTTGCTTGTCTGGTTTTTAGGATTTGTGAATCGGACCATTATCTAATAATCTTCTGCTATTACCGAGCTGTGCATTTTTTTGTTAACTTGTAAAATCAGATTGAAACAGAACAGAATCAGAAACTGTAAACAAAATGTTACCTACATTTTCTTTACAGTTTGATTACATTTCGTTACGTAAGCAAATTGTTCTGTATAAAGGTAGGTGTTTACGGTAGTTTATTTAATATATTTATAATCAAGTTTTTACCCTAGAAATCGATAGCGCAGTCATAAGCATGTGCTACACGGTTTGAAACCATAGTTTAAAACAGATGTTTTAAACCGTGTAGATAGTGGTATCAAGCCAAATTTCGCATGACCTTTAAACGCCCTTGGTAGACAGGCTTGCCCAGCAAACCACTGGCAGAAGCGGTGGTTTAAAACTTGTTTAAAATCAAGCGTACCACAGTCGCGCCGCATCGAGCGCGGACGTATTGCGCGCAAGCACCGAATTATAGAGAAAGAACGTGAGGTTAACACTGAATTCATCGAGTTAATTAAGAGACCTACCCTGTCTCTGGAACTTAACGTGTAAGGAGTACAAAGACTCCACCCAAAAAAAATGTTTATATGTAATAGTGCATTACAAGCATTCTGCACACGTCTATTCAGCACGAGCGTTTTAAACACACTGAATATGGGGTTTGTTTTAAACCAACCACTATTGTGAACCAACCATTAAAATTACAATTTGGTCACTTTGGTCACATAATCTTTTGTTTGACCTTATTTTTTTTTCTCTTTTTATAATTTGCACATAATGTTTTATGTATAGATAATGAAAAAGTATAGTGGGTTTATTAAAATTTATTAATTAATTAAACACACAAATTAGTTTTGCACAAGACATCCCTCCACTGACAGACATTGACATGGACAAGAGTGCAACTACAAAATTAAATCTGTACATGTACATACATACATATAGGTACATTTTTTTTTATTCGATGCACTTAAACTATACAAATAATTCAGTAGGTATTGTACCTTTAAACCTGATAAGGTTTATCTAGGCACTCACATTCGTCGTAAATATTAAATAACAATAGTAATTATTGTAGCAGAAACTAGTATTACTAAACAATAAAATAAACTAGTATTAGTAACATACTATTACTAAACTAAAATTTCCCTGAAATAACTGGGCAACTTGATGGCCAGAACAGTGGCAGCGTTGCATTGCCATGTTGCATGGCATTGCTAATTTGCTGATCAAAATAAAAGCCAGTATTCAGTATATTTATTTACAAAAGGCATGGTACAATATACATTAGGTAGAATCCTTACTAATATTATAAATGCGAAAGTTTGTATGTATGTTTGTTACTCTTTCACGCAAAAACGACTGAAGCGATATTGTTTATACATCAGAATGATGATCTGTGAAATGTCCGGCATTTTTTTATTTATTATTTGTTTAATAGATCAAATAGCTTTCTGTTGAATAAAGGTCCAATTTGTTGTAAATTTGTATAGCCATGGTATAATAGTTGCGACTGTATAATTTAGTTTTATGAACAGGTATTGTTAATACCTGTTCTCTAAAATATAGTGAATTTTTTATACATGTTCGAAAATACCGGTTACATATTATATTGTTTTTAAAAAAAACAAACAGACATGCTTTCTGTTATGATGTTAATTATTTTAATAGATATGTAATATGAAATACATACCATCTATTGATTTATGATGAAACTATAGTTTAAATACATATGTATATTAGATTGAAATATGTATTGGTTCCAGTTCAATACTGCAACAGGAGATGGAATGCCGAACACATTGTGCTATATTTGTCACCGGCAGCTGGAGAGGTGTCTTGGATTATCTGATATGGCTCGAAAAGCCAACAAAATCCTTCAAACGCTGCTGTATAATGATGTAAGATCCACTTATTCTATTGGCTGGTATCACAGTGAGAGTATTATTTAAAAGAAATGTCTTCAGCTTTCTCCTTATTTAGAAGGTTGTTTATAATTATGTAACATATCTACATTAGCGTTATATAAAAGCACCATGGAGTTCAAACAAGTGCTTTGTAATAACAAGAAGGAAATTTCGATAACCTAAATATAGTCTATCATATGACAGTATTTTGACGTGCTTCTGACTAACCCTATCCTTGCAGTTCTGTCTGATATTTAAAACAAGTCTGACAAGTCTACTAGACCTACTGAAGGATTTGAAGTTACCCTGTACCCTGTAAATCTGTCATATCTTTTCAGGAAACACATTCTACGCTTACAATGCCATCTCTGGGAGTAAAGTATGACCTAATTGTGGCTCCTACACAGCACGTTTCGGTAAATATCTATTCCAACACATCAAGGGCCTCTCCTCTCACTGTCAAGGAGCAGCTAGTAATCGTGAAAGAAAAAGAAACAGCTGAAAATGAAGAAGTTCATGATGAAGGATTGATATTGGAGACACTAGATGGAGATGTTGAAATTGGCGATGACTCGGATAATACAGAACCATCTGTAAGAACGGTCAACAATCCGACGACCCTAAGCTTCTATTGCGACATTTGCAATAAAAAAATGGACACTAAACATCTATTGGTTAAACATTTACAGTTTCACACTAAAATGAATTCTGGAGAAAAGCGATATTCTCGCCCAAAGTTTGATTCATTTATGAATAAAAAACCTCCGTTCAAAAAAATACAAAGTCACAATAGGGGAAGGTCATATTCCTGTATCAAATGTAAGAGAACATTCATTCGAAATTCCAGTTTGAAAAGTCATATGCGCATTCACATGGGAGAAAAGCTATATTCCTGCAAAAGTTGTAATAAAGCTTTTTCTAATAAGAGTAATTTGACAATGCATATGCGCATTCACACGGGTGAAAAGCCATATTCCTGCAAAAACTGTAATAAAGCATTCACTCATAAAAAATATTTGACTAGTCATATGCACATTCACACGGGTGAAAAGCCATATTCTTGCAAAAATTGTAATAAAACATTTACTAAAAAAAATAATATGACAATGCATATGCGCATTCACACGGGAGAAAAGCCATATTCTTGCAACACTTGTGATAAGACATTCACTCAAAAAATTAATTTGACAATGCATATGCGCATTCACACGGGTGAAAAGCCATATTCTTGCAAACATTGTGATAAAACGTTCACTCAACAAAATAATTTGACAAAGCATATGCGCATTCACACGGGAGAAAAGCCATATTCCTGCAAAAACTGTAATAAAGCATTCACTCATAAAAATTATTTGACTAGTCATATGTACAATCACACGGGTGAAAAGCCGTATTCTTGTAAAAATTGTGATAAAACATTCACTCAAAAAAATAATTTGACAATGCATATGCGCATTCACACGGGAGAAAAGCCATATTCCTGCAAAAACTGTAATAAAGCATTCACTCATAAAAGTAATTTGACAAGACATATGCGCCTTCACTCGGGTGAAAAGCCATATTCTTGTGAAAATTGAGATAATTATAAAATTCATTTGACAATGCATATACGCTTTCACACGGGAGAAAAGCTTTATTCCTGCAAAAACTATAATAAAGCATTTTTTTAAAAGAGTTATTTAAGATGTCATATGCGCATTCACACGTTCACACGGGTGAAAAGCCATATTCTTGCAAAATTGTAATAAAACATTCATTCAAAAAAATATTTTGACAAGTTATATGAGCATTTACACGGGTGAAAACCAAAAGCAAAAATTTACTAAGGTAATTTGACAAAACATATGCGCATTTACAGAGGAGAAAAGACTGCAAACCTGTAATAAATATTAATATGCAATATATTATAATGTTCTTCAGTTTGAAAGTTGCAAAAGTAAAAAGCTTATTTCACAAGTCACATGCACGTTCACACGGGGATTTAAACAAAATCCTTTACAAGGTAGAATTGTAATGTAACATGTAATAAAGCCTTGTAAAGTGAGTTTGACCATGTTATATGCTAATTTACACGTAAGATAGGCCATGTCTATAAGAAGCATTATACCGCGTTATGCCGGGGTGGTTCGATTTTCGATACTTACGTGAACAACATATGTTTTACCTCTTTTATAAGTTCAATGTTTTTCATTGAAGAAATGAGCAGCAAAGTTTGCTTCAAAACTGCACTTACTACAAATAGTAACGTCCCTAAAGTCAGTTGTTTATTGAACTCTGAGCGTGACCCCAAAATGAAGTATCGTTTGAGTTCACGCAACACAAACATAAAAGTTGCCTACATTGTGATGCCTCTGAGAAGAAAGTAAATTTTTGTGTTCTTGTTGAGATCAGCTGCAATTTTTATAAGAATCTTTATTCTTCTATCAAATTTTCGGATTTATTGCATTTAATTTTTGTTGTTAAACAAAAATTTGCAATGATGATGATGATAACATGTTCACAACTCTTTATTAAAACAACTTGATTTGGATCTTCATAGAAATTTATAGCATTGGGTAGGTAGGTATCTAACCAACAGTTTTCGTAAGTAGGTAAGTAGGTAGGTAGATCTTCATAGAAATTCAAAGCATTAGGTACCCAACCTACAACATTTTTCTTAGGTTGGTAGATAGATTTCTTATTAACATTTCTAGGCTACGTATCTATTAATTTGAATTTCTATGAAAAATCTTGTCTATCCCATATTTTCCCTTAGTTTTATCTGTCCACCTCATTGTGCGACTGTGTGAATTCGCGGCTTTTTGTCAAAGGTGTCAAACAAAACAAACAACCAATCAGAAGAGTTCAATCCACATAATAAATAATAAATCTCGGCTAATTCCAAAAATAGTCCACCTTTGTAATTAGCCGACATTTATTATTTTGTCAGAAATTGGTTCCGTAGGTATTTATTTTTAGTCGTTGTTCCAATTAAGACTTTATTTATTTTATTCATTAATTTATTTATTAATTCTGTCATTGGTTTTTTCTTGGTCACTCTGTGTTGAATTAATTTGTTTTGTCACTAGTTTTTTTCTGTATGTAGTCTTAACATGAGTCTAGTGATTAATGGTGACAGAACTAGAGTGGTTAAAGGATTCAGTGACCAAGAAAGAAGCAGTGACATGACTACATAATAAACTATATTATATTGCGTATAAACTAAGCAAAATAACTTCACTAAGAACCAAAGTAGTATTTACCAAAATGAATGTCATCATTGTGATAGGTTTGAATTTTCACATTAAAAATGAACCCTAAAAAATTGTCGGCAATATCAAAGGATTTTATTTTGCTTTGATTGATTTGATTTTTGCTCAGTGATTTGTTGTACGTCGTGCGGTCAACGTGAGTGAGTGACCATGTGTTTTTTAAACTCAATCATAAGTGCTTTGTGATGGATATCTAGGAGGTAGTACCTAGAATAAGTACCTACTAATCGTGTAATGTAGTGTTTGTTATTGTCAATTTTTAAAATTTTATGGATTCGCCAAGAACAAGACATTAAACGGTATGTAATCTACATAAGTAGTTGCTTCTTTTACCATAAAATTTCAAACATTCTTTTCCAAGAGACGAATAGGTAACTAGATTAGCCGCTGGATTAGTAGGTAGTTACTAAATAAATATCTACTTCGTTTTGTGCTACAAACGAAACAACATGGCTTGTGTGAATACCGCAGTCAGTTTGTATTGTAGGTACCTACATCAAAAGATACTTACCTACATACACCAACCTAGGTATCTAGCCTAGCTTAGCAGACAATTTGTACTCACGCAAAACTAGGTAGGTATGTAGGTAGGTAACGCACTTAGAAACATTGTTGGCAAAATAAGGGTTGTCAATTTTATTTCTTGAATGTTTTTGTATGGAAATCTGAAAATATTAATTCTTAGGATTTGTACCCCCACAACTGTTAATTTTCATGGTCGGAATCTCCTCGTTCAGGCTTAAAATACTAGTTCCTGAATTCCCTGTAGAAGAATGCCAGTGATTGGGAGCAATGTTAGAGAAATCTGAGAGGCCTTTGCTGAAAATCAAAGATATTTAATGAGTACCTTATGTCAAATACACTGCATATTAGATTTAAGCCTATAATGTTTGTCATAGCAGGTTATTGTGCAGTGCAGACCTGTCAGCTAAACTGTAAGGCTAGTCGTCCATAGATATCTTTAGTTGGTACCATTAAGACTGGATGATAGCTGTCGGCCTCAGTTTATTATAATTGTTAGAGGGCACAACAATCAGACCATGTTCGACGAACTCTGCATCAAGCAGCTTCAACCGTCTGACGTGTCTGTCGCGTCCTTAGCGATAAAACCGCTCATTGTATATTTACATACATTTTATTAAATATATTTTGTTGTAAGAGCTTATGGTAAGAGTTTGCATTAATTGTTGGAAAGGTGCTGAAGTGATCAACAATCAACTACCCAAATCTCAAATCTCCGTAGCTTGTATTTTTTTAGGATAACAATATAATGTGTCGCAGCAGGGTTGTTTGCAGTGGGCATGTATTCTCAATTTGTTCCGACATGATAGGCAGTCTCGAGCAAATAATTGTACAATACAGGGTTGTATTGTATACATTCGTTGCGCTGGGAATTGGAGAGCTTGAAAAACCTATTCGAGTTTTGATCACTTTTATTTCTTCTTTGTTCTTACTGCTGGGCTGCTACTGGACTGAATGCCAGTCGCTACAAATTGCTCAATATATATACAAACTGTCATTAAGATAAAGCTGCTCTCTGATTGGTGGACCAATAGGAAGCAAGAAAATTTAGCCAAGCAGTGAGCTTTATTTTGTCCTATACATTTTACTATTCTGGGTCACGATCACAGTAGGTAAATCAAGCATTAAACTAACTTTTATTCTAGCAGTAAGTAGGTACACAATCAAAGTATTTCAATAAATCGAACAGACACGCCCTCTCGATGCGAGCTCAGGCAAATGCACGCCAGCTCCAACAGCCACCCCATCAAAGCAGGACTCGCCGTGACATCATGCTTGCGTTCGTAGTTTCTTACGGCTTGAATTAGAAAGCTGGTAAATGTTATGAGGAATCTGCGGTATGTTACCTGCATTGATACGTAAACATCTGTATACTACGCTCTGTGTCAATCCCTTATAATTTATTGCATTACTTGTTGGGGCAGTGCAGCTAAACTAATCTTGCTTGTACCTACCTACCAAGGTTAAATAATGACTTAGTAGGTAAGATTAACTACTAAGTAGGTACTAACAAAAGCAAATCAAAAGTACCTACCTGGGCACTATTGTACAATTAATTTAATTTGCGGCCGTGTAATGAAATCATGTACCTATCTACCTACCGCATCCACTAAACTTGGAACAATCAAAGCAAACATAAACGCAGTAGCCAAAGTTATAGGTACCTAACCCACCTACCAACTGTGTTAGCTGGCAGCCCGGTCCCGTCACTGGATTTAAGTACTTACTTAAGAGGCTTGTTACATTACGATCGTGATTTTTTAATAAAACGCCGATTTTTGGCGTTACCGATTTTACTTATTATATGGTGGAGAATAGTTATTAATATAGTTCATAGCGGCCTCGCTTTTTGTATATTTTTGTTATTTATTTATGTAAAGCCAAAACTCCAAAGCAAGTTTGCAAATAAATTGCGCGGAGGCACCTTTTCAAGCTCGTGGATTGAACGTCTGTACTATGAAAATGAAATAAAAAATATACCACAACATCTCTCTTATAGTAATTGAGTTTCTAGCGGCCTCGGAATTTAGAAATATATACAAAGTATCTACAAAAAAAATCCAATTCAAAACTTAAACTACAAAAAATATTAAGAATTACCAGTAAATTTCTCCTTAGTACTATCGAGTAAATAATTTATATCAGAACAAACGTTAGTTCATAAGCAATGAAGTTGTGTACTTTTTTTTATATAAAACTATAAATAAACGTAATTACAACTGCGCGAAATGCACAAAATAAATTATATAATGCGATGCGTGGGTCGCTCGAACTCAGTACTGCGCGAGCGCTCGTAGACGTTGGACTTGTGTCGATTTTTTATGCGCCAAACGCGACTAGTGCGACTACGACATTTTGATCAATTTTTATATTGAACATTTATCAAAATAGAAAAACGAATGTTGGCTCGTTACATTTTTTTACGAGTCTTTACTTACTGATTGTTATGTTTATTTTTAGCATGGGTCAAAAAGGATCCGTGTATAAATCTGTTAAAAAGAAAAGATATGTACACTACACACACATTTAATAAATCAAATGAAGTAACAAATAAAAAACAGGTCATACAAATTATCGAATTATACATTTTATTTTTCAGAAATTTATTATAGTAATTGATTAAATATTTTTTTATTGTTTTATAATAGCTGTTGCTCGCGACTTCGATCGCATTTGTTGATGTGAAACATCTATAGGCTAGGGGTAAACCTAATTGTTGGCGTCAAAGTCAAAGTCAAAGTCGAAGTCAAGTCAAAAGTCTAAATTCTAAAGTCTAAAGTCAAAAGCCAAAAGCCAAAACTCAAAAGTCACTGCCACTGAGGCACATATTTTTCTTATTTATTTTTAAATATTAATAAGGAAATATTTTTTTCATTTCATTACGTCATGTCAGGCCAAAATGCCCAATGGACATATCCATAATACATTTCGTGTAATATCCAAACCAAGTTACTAAGAAATCAATAATATTATATTGTAGAAAGAAATAATATTGTGAGTACCTGTTTTATTAAATATTTTTTTTATGAAAACACTTGCTTACTTATTTGTTATACAAAACGTCAACAGACAAAAACCACAATACTAGCTAATATACAGTCTACACGAGCGAAGCCGCGGGCTGTAGCTGGTAAACAGCAACATAAATAAATAATAATAATAATAACAATATCTCAATATGTATGCAAAATATAAATAAATAACTCAATAATAGAAAAAATATCAAAATCGTTTACACGTTGTCTACAGCTGTGTCGTGAACTCGTGACCTCGAGGGAGTTGTCGCCGTGCTTCAATATACCTAATCTTTCAGAACGAATGTTTGTGATAGGCCTCTTAAGTGTTTTTTCATGCAAACATTTTTCCTGTAGGGAATCGAACCCTCAACCTCTTGCGTCTAAGCCAATGGCTTGTCTGAAGTTTGAATACAAACATAAGTCCTGCGCCGGGAATCGAAACCGCAACCTCCTGCGTCTTAAAGTCTAGGTACTTATTTGAAGCCCATACCAACATTTGTCCCACAAGCAACCACAGAGACACAGAGGTCGACATTAAAATAAAAAAAATTCATCAGTAAGTAGGTTAGGCATCACGTGTGGTAAGTACCTACCTTCCTACAAAAGTACGCGCAATTTCAAATGTTTCTGACGTACTTACCTACCTAACCTACCACAAGTAGGTACCGACCGACCAACCTATCAAACATACAGAGTTCAAAAGCAATTCGACAACCGAGCACAAAAACAGAACAGACAGACACAGTCAGGGGTACCTACCTACCCACGAGAGAAGCCGCCTTCATACCGCAGTGTCCGTGGCCTGCCAGCTAATGGTTTGGCACGTCACAATCAATCACAACACAACACACAATCAACCATCTCTTCATTTCTGTATTATGATCTTCGGACATCATAGTCACGCCGCCGCCGCGACGATCTTTACTTTACTTTACCTACGCCGAAGTAGGTACGCGGAAAGAAATCTAGCGAAATTAAAATAAAATCCTTTGATATTCGCCGACATGCATAGGGTCCATTTTTGAACTAAATAATTACCGCGGAAATTATTCGCCAACGTTCTTAGAGTTAATTTTTGAATAGATTTATGTGTCAAAACGATGTTCGTTTGGAACACTCATCTGTTAGTGATATATGCTCAGCTGTTTGTACAATGGAAAACGGCGTTGAAATTATTTGTTTCAATCATTGAAATGATCATTTAAATGATAAATGTTAAGATGTCAAGGAATTCATTTTTATTATACCTACGCTTTATATTAGCTTCACTTGTATGTATGTTTGTAACCGACTCCTTAGGACGCGATTTTGACCCACTTTAAACGGCCAGATTTCAATCAAATTTTGCACACCTGTCAAAGACCGATGACAATGCAATAATTCGAATAAAAATTCAAAAAACAAATCCGATTATTCTAAATCTAAAAAGTAGAAAATAAATAAGAGCTTTTTTTTTAAATAAAACATTTTTTTCTTACTTACATTTATTAAAATTTATTTTCTATTTTTTTGTTTGGTTTTCTATAATAAAGCGAGTTTTTTAGTTTTTAAACTATTATTTATAAGGGCATTAGTGGAGTATTCTACAGAAGGTTTGCAATTATTTCAAGTTATGAATCATAACTCTTGCCGAACTCTTGAAATAATCATTTATCATAACTTATGATAAAGTTCCACTTATTTTGGCAGGAAATTTTCCAGTTACCTATAATTTCAATGATTGAATGTTCTGCCAGGCGATTATAGAATTCTGATGGATCAAAACTTTGATACTAATTGTATTCAGTTAGGTAGGTACTATTGATGAATTGGTATTACGGAAGGTTGATGTTGATTGTCATACATGCTGTCATATGAGTAGAAACCTCAGACCAAACAAATATATAGAACGCGGTCAACTTAAATAAAGGCTCTAACCCGTGCTTTCATGTGAAAATACCCGCAGCCAACAACACACATACACCGAAATCGTGCTCCTTGCTCTTAGTATCTATATACCATCCATCTATATATACCATCCCGCTTTAGGTCAAGTGCGTTCGGTAATATTATACTAAATTTCCCCCAAACTGATGATTTATACATAAAAAAGGTTTTATTTCAAGTAAAACGTAATCCTGTAACACTTTTTTGTCACTGAATATGTAATTTTTTTGTAAGATGTTTTTAGACGACGACATTACAGAAGACTTAATAGTAAAATTATGTTTGCATATACTACATACACAGTTTTACATATACAGTTTGAGCCGATTTGTATACGTGGGTGCGTGTATTTAAACAGAGGAGCATGGTTTTAAGGCTTCATTTTAATTACTCACGGCCCTATGTCTACATATTTATTTGGTCTGAGATAGAAATCCAACGTACGTAATAGTAACCCATCTTGTCAAAACGGGTTTCAATTACAATCAAACTAATGATGGAAATTATGCCGATTGCTAATCGAAACTAATAGATATTGATTGTGTCAAAAGACACAAAAAATCAATTGAATGTTCTGATGAAAATTAACAATTACCATTGATATTAGGTACGTCTAAAATATGTTACCTACCTCATTACGTTTCATTGGTATGTAAATAACAGTTTGTACCACAGTAACTATGAGTAATATTGTACGAAATCAAAATATGTACCTAGGTACCTACTTAATACATCATTTATTGTATGATTAACACAATCTTTTAAAAACAAATAAATAAACACCTATATATATAATTATATTGCAAATAAATTTATGAATAGAAAAAAAAATTGATTTTGGGGATTCCCCATACTTAGAACTGAAACTCATAAACAATTTTTTAATCAAACCCATGTGTGGAGTATCTATGGATAGGTCTTCAAATATGATATTGAGGTTTCTAATATCATTTTTTTCTAAACTGAATACTTGGCGCCAGAGAAACTTCCAAAGTGGTAAAATGTGTGTCTCCCCCTGTAACTTGTAAAATAAGAGAATGATAAAACTAAAAAAAACATATGATGTAGGTACATTACCATGCAAACTTCTACCGGAATTTGGTTTGAACGAGATCTAGTAAGTCGTTTTTTTTAATACGTCATAAATCGTAAATCGCAATTTACCTTTCATTTAATCAACTCAAATATAAAAATAAAAAAAAACATTTAATTTCGTAAACATAAGCCTTATGCATAAACCGTAAACCATTATTTTCTAATCATAAATATGTAATAAATAGATAATAAATGGGTGCCTAAGTAAATAATAATTATAAATCGCGCGGGGCGAGGCTTGATCGGTATCGCCCAGATGTACAAACAAAACTTCCATGGAGTTCATAAACAAAAATGTTTTATGCAATTGTATATGCCATTCATACAGAACGCTGGATACAGGACGTTATTACCACCTTGTCCAACTACGCGAGGAGGCACAGAAATTGATAATATTTTTGGAAATATTTCTTGTCAAACTGGAATATATATTAGCTTGTTTAGCTATCACAAGCCTATATGGGCTCGCATATAACTTTAGATTTAAATCCCATCATTTGGGTACCTAATTATAACGTTTACTTATCAATAACTTATTTAAAAAAAATACACTATTATTAAAACATCGATCAAAGTTACAACGAACTACAAGAACTTTTATATTATGTTACTTGCTGCTACGGAACCCTTCATGGGCTCGCACTTGGCTGCTTTTTATTTTGTATTATTATATTTATTTGTCTTTAGGTCAGGAAGAGCTACGGATATTTTTTATAAATAGGTAGCGAACTGAAATATTTACTTACAGTCTCTGTATATTTATGACTCACATTAATTGTTAAGTTTACTTGATTTTGTGTTTTTTGAATTGAAAACTTCTTTTAGCGCGGTACGCATATTTTTAGATGAGGTAAAACCTCTGGATTCGCGACACCGTTACCGTCTGGGGCGAGACGCAGCCGGCTGCCGCGCTTGTCCTATTTGATTATAAACCTTAGTTCACATGTTTACAGTCTATTTTTGTATGGAGAAGATTAGTGAGTTAGGTTCTTTGGTAAATTCTACATTCTGAACAAAAAATATTGCATCATCTGTGTTCGTTCAGTATTTGATTGGCAGTCGCCATAATTACTGATTTTGAAGTGGTTTATTACTAAACTCTAACGCGCCAAAATAAGTTTTCACTTCTGTCGGCACTCCCGGAGTGCAACCCGTAATTTTTCTATGTAATATTTGTATCTTGTGATTTCAATCGTACCTTCTAATAGGTCAATATCGACGTTTTCAACTTAATCAGTTATTAGATGATCCACAATATATAGCTGTTCAAGATTATGTGAAGTGGACGCAGTATTTTTAATTTATTTAGTTTTAAGTTGCAGCCTATAACAGAACGTTCAGGTTTTTCAGCAAATCGGGTTCGACATGCAAACGTATGCGGCACGACGTCTTTTTTAAGTTACTCCAACTTAATAAATAATAGTTTAAAAAAACTAAAAAACACGCTTTATATAGAAAACCAAACTAAAACATAGAAAATAAATTTTAATAAATGTAAGTAAGAAAAAAATTTTTTATTTAAAAAAAGCGTGGGGTGCTTTTTTAAGATATTATCAAAATGATAATCCTTCTTTTCACATCCTGTCAATGAAATATTTATAACCATTGACACCATGCAACCCACGCTCTTTGGAGTTTTTAAGTTGGGAGTAACTTAAAAAAGACGTCGTGCCGCATAAGTTTGCATGTCGAACCCGATTTGCTGAAAAACCTGAACGTTCTGTTATAGGCTGCATCTTAAAACTAAAGCACTTTTACTGCACGTCCTCTCGCTTGAAGTGCACCTCTCTAATATTCGATTGGTGGTGGACTCGATTCGGTCCACCAACATCTTGAGACCACTAAGCCACACTTATTACATCTCACGGAGACGCAGATCCAATGCCCTCCCGACACAGCGTACCTCACATACCCAGGTTATACACTGTAGAACAATTTTAAGCCGAAAGCTGGTATTTGTCTGTTTGCTCGGGATGACATTTGTTGTCTGCGTCTGCGTGACCTTGAAGAGCCCGATTTCTCTATTCTTTGGACTTTGGTATATACCGGCCTAGATAAAGTAATCTACGCAGGATTGTACAGATCTCACATTGGAGACCTTGAGATAACCAGGTTGTTTAACTACATCTGTGAAGCAACCACCAGAAGAGTTGCTACCCGTTTGGCACTACCCAAGGATCACGTGTAGGGTTACTATGAGTATGCTCCTACGGACGCGGGCAACTTTAATCCCCAAAACCTCCTCTCTTTTGATAAAGTCGGTTAAAAACAAAAGTAAAAACCGCATCAATGCTTGTCAGATACACACAAAAACGGTTTAGTTAGGTACCTGCCTAAACAAATATAATATAAATATAGGATACATAAACAAAAAGCTTTTACATAAAATAACACTTTCCGTCGGACGTTAATAATGTGCATATTATTCTTACGATGTTGATAGGTTACTATAAAATGCGGGCCGTAAGTTTGATATTTCTGCCAAAATATTGAGAGCGGACCGCGGATCAAACTCACCCTGATGAAGATTCTCTAGATGAATCGAAACGGTGTCGGTGCCTCCATCGACAAAATAATACGTGAGTAAAACCCGTGTTTATCTAAATGTAATTCTATACCTACCTACTATATTTTGCGACCCTCCAACTACAGTAGGTTGAATAGTACGGTCTTAATACACTCATACCTACCTACATACGTATTTACTGCAGGTGCACACCAGTTCAGGAAGACCATAGACTTCCTTTGTTGGTACTACGCGTGTGAAGCTGTTGGCTCCAGCAAGTAAAATCAAGAAATTGATTGTTTCAGAGTAAGTTCATGGTGAGTAATCATATTCGCGTGCACACTGGAGAAAAGCCGTTCCTCTGCGTCATTTGTGCCGCCGCCTTTAGCCAGAAGAGTTTTTTTCACAACTCATACACGTGGAGTTCACCTTAAACTTAAGCCAAAGCAGACGAGAACTGTCAGAACTGTCAGACGAGAGGTGTCATAATTAAATAATTATAAGTTACAGAAGTTCAGTGTTTTTATTTCATACTAGCTGACCTGACAGACGTTGTCCTGTCTGTTTTTTATCATAAAAACCTTCTCATGACAATTACAAACACAACCGAAAAAGAATTAACGAAATCGGTCTAGCCGTTCACACGTGATGCCATGAGCAAGGGAAATTATATATATTATATATAGAAATTATATATGTATAGAAATTATATATATAGATATATATTTATTATTTCATAATTCAGGCTCCCTGAAAATGATTTTAACGCGTATTCACGGCGTTCAAATCGCGATTTTATTTTCAGAACACATTCAAATAAAGAATTCAGAAAAAAGTTTGGGTGGGAAAAAATAATGGGTAATGGGTTTAATTAGCTTACGTTCCGATTATTCGTGTAAGCTGTAAGTAAAACGACGTCAACTTTAGGAGAAAATAATGATGATTGAATATTTAGACATAATTTCATAATGAAATTATAAAACTAACAATCACATTTCTAGCACCGCTCACAACACAGCACTTGTTGTACATTACTGCGAGATGAAATTAATAGTTCAGGAACTGAGATGATAAATTACATAGGTAAATAAATAATAAAATAAAATAAAAAGCCTTTTATTTCGTGCAAATTTTACAGTTTTCGATAAGTACTAGAGTAAATAGTATGTGGAGTAAATAGTATTTATGTCTACCTATTTTATTATTTTATTGTAAAATGATCGATTGTGTAATTTTTTTTCTTTTTGTATAATAGTACATTATGGTACTAGCGCGTAATGTTGGTGATTACCGCTGAGGCGCCAAGAGAGCCGAGGACGGTAATCATCAATACACACGTGTATCATACGACGTTTTTCAACACGTTTTGTGAATAAAATAACAATAAAAACTCATTTTATTTAGTAGATAAAAAGTTTATTTAGAGAAACAATTAGTAAATGTGCAGTTAGTAAAATTATAATGAACTGTTTTTGATGGCTTAGCGGTCTCATCAGATAGATTATTTATTGAATTACTTTCATGTTCTATTGTAATTTGAGATGGCTCATTATTCGTGTAGGTAGGTGAAATCCAATCATTGGATGGAATCTTTTGTATGGAATCTTCTACGTATGATTCTGCTACATTGCTAGACCGCCACACACCATGACGCTTCAAAGTCATTATATCAGCTCCAGAATTAGCCAGCAATGTAGCTGAAGTTCTTCTGAAACTATGTCCAGTGTAGCTCTCAACATCTGCTAAACCTAAAAACTTAGCGATTTCTTTAGGCATAGAACCAAATTTGGTTTATACCTATAGGCTGACAGGTACATTTATCATTCTGGTAATTTAGAAAGAAACGGTCAGTTTTTGCTTTTGGTGACCGCAAACTTTCATACTTCTTAACAATTTCATAGAATGGACCGTGTAAGGTGAATGACCTCGGTATTTTATTTTTCGTGACAGGTATCTTCACTAAAAGCATCTGGCCATGGTTCTCTATGTTTTTTACGGTTATATTTGTTAATTCTTGTATCCTACAGGCACCAGTTACACCAAATATTAAAGCAACCTGAAAAAAAAGAAACAATAATTAAGTTCAACACACAACACAGGCTGAAATCGCGTAGATATTTAAAATTAATTTAACTACCCTTAGTACCCAGATATTGGTTATCTGGAGCATCTTTTATAATTTTTTCAATATCGTCAGACGATAAAACCTTTGATTTCTTGCTTCTAAATCCATCGGATAGTCTCTTTAAATAAGCTGACAAATTAGAGTATGTTTTTAAGTCCACTCTATTCTTTGTTCGGACTGTACTTTTTAACATTGAGTATAAACACCACAAAGAGCTAGGTTTGTACTTAGAAGATAATTCTTTAAAGTACGCCATGAACACATTTTCTGAAAAAGACTGCGTATTCTTGCTGTTTTGCCATTTTATGAAATTTTGGTACGCTAATAGATATTTTTCGTTGGAGTTTTCAGGTAGTAAACTTTCCATAACGTTATGGGCTTCACATCTTATATCGGGCGGTGTACAACATAAATCATTTTCTTCGTAACTAGTACTTGTAGACATTTTTATTAATAAATAACCAAAATTTCAACAGTGAAAACGAGTTGTGAAAAATGATTCGCTATGGCGGGAAAAAATAATCAGTATTCCTATGCGCGCGCATTGCGATCATCCACAGAATAAAGGGATGAGGTTTTTTTTTTATTTTCCACGCATAGGGTTTGCGACTATTCTGCCACGTACAAAATGGGAAATTTAAAGTTTTCTTTTATTACAGAGAAAACAAAATTTATATTTGAGTAAAAGTTTTATTTATTAAACACTTACGAGTTAAAATTATCTATTTAAATAAAAAGTTGCATGAAATGAGCAAGCAATAGGAACATTAATTTATTTGTTCTATTAAACACGATCTTTTTTTGAATAAAAACTTTTTTAAGAACAAAACACCTCAACCAATAAAATTAAAAAAGAAAACTATAACTCACTAGTGAGTTATAGCAATGAAAAAGTCACAGTTTGAATATGGGTGTCATTCTGTGCCTAATTGCGGTGACCATAGAGCCACTTTATGAGCAAGTGTGTTGAAAAAATAATTTATTTTAAATTTTGTGGTTAAGTAGCTACTAATAATCTCTTTATTCCGTTTTTGCACGAACCCCTCCGCAGGTGAAGGCCTCCTCCAAAGATGATGATAATAATAATACCGGACATTTCACACAGCATCATCTGGCCCCAAAGTAAGCAGAGCTTGTGTTATGGTACCACATGACTGATATACTACTTATATACTTTTTTTTTGTAAATACATACATATTATACATAGAAATACCCAGACAAATACTTGCAGATCATACAAACATTTGTACCGCGGCGGGAATCGAACCCGCAACCATTTGCGTTTCAGCCGGACCTTAGCCAACTGCGCCACAGAGGTCGTCAAAGATAGCCAATGGTCTCGGTTTTGAGCTATATGAAACCAGTTTAAACCTGCTGTCTTCTTAATATCATCTTTCCAGCGTGCGTAGGGTCTTCCTCGGCAACGCTTGCCTTGCGGTCCCTGCCATGACGTCACCCTTTTGGTCCATCTTTGGTCTTTGAGTCTCGCAATATGTCCAGCCCATTTCCACTATAATTTTTGAGGGTATTGCAAAGCATTCTTTTCCTTTGTAACATGCCTTATCCTATGTATTTTCTTTATGTTCAGCATACCACGTCCATCCCTCTTTGGCAAATGTTGATTTTATTTTTTATTTGGCTGGTAAAATTCCATGTCTGGCTGGCGTACTGTTATACCTATACTCTGTATACAGATATGATGACATCCTGCCTATGTCAGCACTCTCCTCTACTCCAAATGACCATCTATCCCTTCTCTCATCAGTATCGGTTATTCATTCAAACGAAAAGGTTCGCGGTTTCAATCCTAATTTGTATTTTAAATAAATACTTCTTCGTTTTAAAATAGTTTTTTTTTAAAACCGAATCCGTGAACGGCTTCTAACATTTGGTGGCGGTGGGATCGGAAATCCCCAGTGTCCTTGTGAACGTTTAAATATCCAAAAAACAAGAAAATTAAAATAGCCGAACTCAAATAATATCCAAATAGTGAAGTGATTTTACTATGAACATCCACCCTTAATTTTTCTATCGTGAAGGTTAAGTGATAGTGCATATCCATATCCAAGGCTGAATTATCCTGAAGGCCCAGTGCACACTCATATACTACGTCCTGATTGAAGACTGAAGCATACTTATCCTTGACTACCGGAAGAAACTGAAGACACTCCTGGAAATACGTGGGCACCCGCTTGCACCTGCGACTCCTGACCTGGTCATCATTACATCAAGTATCCTGCAACTCTACTTGTTCTGTGACACCCTGTCCGGTCAAACATCGAGATCGTCGCGTCGAACGTATCGTTCCGGAATGTGCAGATCTGCAGTATTCGCCGGTATCGTCTAAACGTTGCTAACATTGTAAGTCTTTGGTCATTGTTTTATTTAAGTTGAATATAGGGTTCTCTAAATAGCGAGTAAAATCCAGTACCGTAAATTAATAAGGTTGATACCTATGATTAGTTCTATCCGTTTAATTTGAATATGGGAAAGGGAGAACCTAGAACAGGGGAAGACAACAAACCAACTTTAGAAATTACAGAGCCGGAACCAGGCCGTTCCGATACATTGAAATATCCCCTAAGTTCTCCTTGACTTACTAGATCGGGTGCCGCAGCAATAACGATGGCTGAACTCGGGCTGAGCACCTTATTTAAATTCATCAAACCTTATGATGGTAGTCGGAAAACACTGAATTCCTTTATCGTAAATTGTAATAATGCCTACGATCTCGCTGCATTGAACCAGAAACCCATATTATTTAAATATATCCTAAGCCAACTACAAGGAAAAGCGGAGCTTGCCTGTTCAATTATAGAATTCTCCTCTTGGGATCAGCTCAAAGAGTTTTTAAAAACTCAATTCTGTGAACGTAAACACTATGCTCACCTCCTTACCGATCTCCATGAGAGCAGACAGGGCCCGCAGGAAAATGTGAGTCAGTACTCACTGCGCATAGAAACCTGCCTCTCACAACTTCTGACCGAAATAACTCTATCAAATTCAGAAATAAAAGAATTGCCCGGTTGGTGTGCGGCGATGGAAGATCTCGCCCTCCACCATTTTCTCATGGGTCTTTAACCTAGAGTGTCGAACATTGTGAAATGCAGGTCTCCCAAATCGTTAAATGAAGCCATTAATATGGCAATATCTGAAAGACGTATCCAGCAGAGCTTGTTTAAGCGCCCAGCTACCGAGGCCAAAGCAAACCTCAATAAACCGAAGCCAAGTGTAACTCCAAACCCAACAAATCAAGGTAAGACTGGTGGCGGCGACTTTTAGCGACGTCGCTATTGTAAAACCATGGGTCATAACATCAAAGATTGCAAAAAACGAGATTTCTACAATAATAAATTTCAATCCAAACCTTTGAATAATTTCCGCAATGAAAGAGTAAATCATGTTTGCGAATCGACGGAGGAGGAACTTGGCAATCATCTCGATGAAGAATATTCACGAGATGATTTAAACGAGGTATCGTCTCGGGACGGTGCCGCTCGAGACAGTTTGTAGGTACTGGCGGCAAATCCAACATCCGGACTAACCAACAGGGTAACCAGCCCCAAACCGACAGTCCTAATCCTCAAGAGACTAACCGACAGGGTAACCAGCCCCGAACTGACAGTCATTATCCTCAACGGACTAACCGACAGGGTAACCAGCCCCAGACTGACAGTCCTAATCCTCAACAGACTAATCAACAGGGTAACCAGCCCCAAACTGACAGTCTTTATCCTCAACGGACTAACCGACAGGGTAATCAGCCCCAAACTGACGGTCCTAATCCTCAACAGACTAACTGACAGGGTAACCAGCCCCGAACTGACAGTCTTAATCCTCAACGGACTAACCAACAGGGTAACCAACCCCAAACTGACAGTCCTAATCCTCATAAATCCGTATCCAATGTCTACGAGGTGAACCTGGATCTAAGCAAAAGGTATTTACCACTTACACTTCTAGACTCACAAATATCCAATATCCCTTTGACGTTACTTGTCGACTCTGGTTCCGCCATATGTCTTGTCAAGAAATCCAGTATCCAAAATATCCAAAAGGCTGGTTAAGGAACCTATTAAAATAAAGGGCATTGACCCTGGCGACGTCCCAACCTTCACTGAAGGTCATTTCCAGTTGAAACTTAGAATATCTGATAAAAGACTTGTATCCCATAAGTTTCACGTCATGAATCACGAGACAAGCTTGCCCTACGACGGTATCATAGGGTCAGATTTCCTCACAACATTTGGTTGTAAAATGGATTATACAACCGATACACTGAAAATATGAAATTCAATAATAAAACTGCACTTCTTTGACCCCTTCTATGTTATTCCACCTCGTACTGAAACGGTTATCGAATGTTCGGTGCGGGAATCTAGCTTGAAAGAAGGCATTATCCTGGATCAACATATATCCAATGATCTATTAATATCCAATTGCATCGTAAAGGTCAAGGAAAACAATCGAGTAAATCTAACAATTGCAAACGTCTCCGGACGCCCTATCAACATCAACTCGAATCTAAACCTAAAATTAGACCCCTAAGTGTATGCACGGCACGGCGCGGCATCAATCTTTACGATACTGCATCCGACCGCACCGCCGCGGTTATCGACTCTCTGAAGATCGATCACCTTAATAACGAGGAATCTGACTCTCTCCTAGAACTTTGCTCTCAATACTCTGATATTTTCTATCTACCAAACGACCAACTGTCTTATAATTCCATCCTTAAACATGAAATAAAGACGAACAGTGACATTCCTATCCATACGAAATCCTATCGTTTCCCGGATTCAGATTCAGATTCAGATTTTTTATTAATAACATAAAAGTTACATGTCCATTCTCATTTATATTAATTAGAGTTACTAAATAAAAATATAAAGATTCAATTATACTAATATTAAATTAAGTACATTAAAAATAGATTCACATTGCAAAATTAATAAATAAAATAATATATTAAGCATTTTTAAATGTTATAATGTCATGTCGTAAAGAAACATTTATCGAAAAACTGGACAACCCTATAAAAGTTTTGCTCGATAAGCCAGTTTTTAACTTGTTTTTAAAGGATTGCGATGATAGTGCAGCTGTAATATATTCCGGTAGACGGTTGTAGATAGCAGGCCCCATTGCGTGAACCATTTTTTTGGATTTTACTAACCGCCACTCTTCCACTCGCAGTTTTTGGGCGTGTCGGGTCGGGTATTTATGATAATCGCCGAGTCTTGCGAATTCGTCCAAGTGGAGGCGAGCATACATCGCTGCGTTAAAGATGACGAGGGCGGGTATAGTTAATATTTTTAGTGTCTTGAAGAGGGGGCGAGCAGAGGTGTCCCAGGATACCTTCATAATGGCGCGGACGGACCTCTTTTGCATTCTGAACGCTCGCTCCCAGTCAGCAGCTCCACCCCACAACTCCACGCCGTATTGAAGGAGCGAGTGAACGGATGCAAAGTAGCAACTTCTGGTCATCCCCTCTTCAAGAGTCGCCGATAGACGCCATAAAGCGAAGCAGGCCTTGCCTACTCTCTTACAGAGTCCATCAATATGCAGATCCCACTTCAGACCCTCATCTAAGATAATGAAAGAAAGAAAGAAGTAAGAAAGAAGCGTGCTTGACCTGAGTGATTATGGTGCCCCCGAGTGATACATTTAGGCCTCTATAGGTACGGCCTGCAAGGTTGAAGTGCACAAAATTTGTTTTATTCGCGTTTAAAAGAAACCCATTATCAAGGAACCACGCGTGCAACTTCTCAGCTACCATGTTCAACCTCCTCTCCAAGACGTCCACGGTAGGCGCCGTGACGACAGCAGCAACATCGTCTGCATACATAAGTGCACCTACACAGTCAGGCAGGTCATTGAGGAGAAGGGAGAACATAATATTGGACATTGATGATCCTTGAGCCACACCTATCGACGTTTTGAGAGACTTCGACTTGATGCTTCCTCCTTCTGTCACGGTCTGCGACCTATTTTTCATAAAATCGCTCAAGAGAGCTAGAGCGGGCCCATCTATACCGTAGTGTGCTAACTTGGTGGTAAGCACACCATGATCTGCGACATCGAAAGCCTTCGAAAGATCCCACAGCATGACTGCCACATGCAGTCGCTTCTTGCGAGCCCGCAGCACACGACTCACCAGCTCTTGCGCTATGTCCGTCGTGGATCTTCCCGTCCTATATGCAAATTGCCTATCGGAAAGGGATTGCGTATCCCCCAGGTATTCGGTGAGTCTTGAGCAGAGGCCGTGCTCAAAAATGTTTGCTATTGTGGGTATTATTGAGACTGGTCTGTAGCTGTTCATGTCTTCCTTTTTACCTTTACCCTTGTATAGGGGTGATACCCTGACATTTTTTAATACCTGGGGATAATGTTCCTCTTGCATGCACAAATTAAACAATTTTGAAAAAATGTAGCTAAGCGGCTCAGCGGTGGCGTAAATCAAGGACACCGATATTTCATATATATCCTTAGTAGGCTTATGCGCTACTCCGCTTGATATAATTTTATAGACCTCCAGAGGGGTGAAAGGTTTAAACCTGAACGAGCAGTCTGCGGGGACCCGCGCGGTTGTTAGTGCACGTGACGCGGCCGTCACATCGGCGGCAGGCGCGCCGCAAGTCACCGCGACATTGACAAAATGTGAGTTCATTGCATCTGCCGCCTCAGTTCCGCTCGCGTACTTGGAGCCATCAGGTTTTCGAAGGGTCTCGAATAGCTTAAAATTCGGTCGACGCCGTCCTTTCTCGTGCCTCACGACATCCCACATGGACTTAGACGTGTTAGTCGAGCCGGATATAATATTACAATAAAAACGGTTTCTTTCCGTTCTTAGAATGTTATCAAATTTATTTTGAAACTCGTCGAATTTATTCGACAACGCTGTATTTAAAGAGAATTTCGCAACACTAGATTTAATTTCTCTGAGTAGAAACTCCAGACTGACAATTTCATTCGTAACCCATGAACTAGTTTTGGTCGTGACTGCCACGCGTTTTAAAGGAAAACATATCTCCAGTTTGTTTCTTAGAATGTTTACAACTGTTTAGGCTAGCTCGTTTGCGGACGCTCTCTTTTGACTCACCTGAAACCAGTCGACGCTTTCAATTGATGCAATGAAGTTATATCGATTCGCATTAGTATAGGACCTAGCAAGACGCGGCGCTGGCGGGATACTTGACTCGCATAGTAGCTCGACTCGTACGGCATGGTGGTCGCTCCGTAGCATGCGCATCGCGGTCGCGCGCGCTGTTCCCTTCTGCACTCGCTCGCCACTTACATAGGCATGATCTAAGCAGGTGCTCGTAGTAGCAGTTACTCTCGTAGGTAGGTGTATGATATTACAGTAGTTACGCGTGTAAAGGATATCGTATAGCTTTTTCTGGTCACTGTTCAACGGGCATATGCAGTCTACATTCATGTCACCAACTACAACGCACTCCTTTCCGCTATCTATTAGCCTATCGAGCAAACGTTCTAACAAAGGAAAGAATAAAGAAACAAGTGTTTTGTTTGATCTATACAAACATACCACTACAATATTATAATCGGTAAGCTCCACAGCTGATACTCCATACTTGCTCCATGGATAAATCCGTGCAGTCAAATTCCTTAAATTTAATGTTTTTCCTGACATAAATACATGACCCACCACGGTCAATAACTGGTCTACAATAGTAGGATCCTAAACATAAGTTATTAATAGTAGTTTGGTCAATTTGAAAGTCCTTCAAATGGTGTTCGGTTATACAAAGCACTTCACATTTCATTTCATGTTGCAGCATCACTTCTAAGTGTCTTGTTTTATTTTTAAGAGAGCAGATGTTCTGATGAAAAATCACCAACTTATTAAAAAAGTTTTCTTCGTCACCACGCAGTGTCTTGGAGACGCGCGGGTCACACGTCAAAGTAGATACCAAACTCCTAGTCGGTTCTTTCGCAGCCCCGCGGGCTGCGGGGCCTGAATAGAAACCACTCCGAGAAACGAATCCCGGATGGCCAGGCAGTAGGTGTAGTCACTTCGGTGTATACGTTCTCCGGCATCCCGATAACAAAAGAAGCATGCTTATCTGACCTAATATTTCGTTTCTCAACGGTGTAGTCAGATTTAGTAATCTTGTTTAGGAAGCTATGTACTGATTCGGAAGTAGTATCCGGCCTAAAACTCCACGCCTGGATGTACCTTACACGATCAGCTGCTTGTAGATCGTGAGTGCTATTCGCCGTTCCAACTATAACAGCGGGACGTTGTTTGTGTCTACGTTGTCTGCTTATTACTTGCCAATCATTCTCCGTTTCATCTGCAGTATCTTTTGTGTCTTCTAGTGCCACAGGGGGCACGGTCGTCAATGTTTTCGTTGTAGAAAATCCATTCGGTGAATCATTGATGCGGGATGTTTCTTTCGAATTGCTCCGTTTTTCGGATTGATTAGTCGTTGGCACGACGTCATTTTTTGTGGGTATCGCAGTACTGACACCTCCATTGCTGCGTTTGTTCGCTGCTGTCTGTATCTCAGCTATAGCGGCCGAGGCTTGTATGCGCGCAGTGCGGATAGGACGCTGGGGCGCGGCAGCAGCTTGAGTCACGGCGCTCGACAGCGACTTGCGGGTAGACGTGTTAGCACTGGGTGTAAGTTTTGTGATAATCTCAGATTGTTCACTGATTTTACACTCTAACGTTTCAATTTTATTTACGAGTGACACAACAGTTAATTGTAGTTCGCGTACAACATTTTCAATCGTTTTTAGCGACATTATCGCTCGTAAAAAATATTTTAAGCGCGGAGCAACTTAGTACCAGCTGAACGACTGGACCGGAGTGACGCAAACGTGAAGTCGAAACTCAAATTGGTGCATTTTACTGTTTAATGATAATATCATCTAACCATCCTCTTCTCCCTGGAGCTCTCCGATCTGGATTGTTCCAAAGAAGTCAGACTCGCAAGGTCAAAGAAAATGGCGAGTCGTAATCGACTATAGAAAATTAAACGATATTACTATAGGGGAAATATATCCTATCCCGCAGATATCCGAAATCCTAGACCAATTGGGCAAAAGCAAGTACTTTACAACTCTAGATCTTGCATCTGGTTTCCACCAGATCCTTATTTCACCCAACGACGCACCCAAGATGGCATTTTCTGTTCCTCAGTGACATTTCCAATTTACAAGGATGCCTTTCGGCTTAAAGAACGCCTCTTCCACCTTCCAAAGGCTTATGAACACCTGTCTTACAGGTCTCCAAGGAACCAGGTGTTTTGTCCATCTCGATGACATAGTTTTCTATTTGTTTGACCTCACTTCGCTCATGTCCAACTTAAAGGCCGTCTTCGACAGACTTCGCAACTTCCATCTCAAACTACAACCTGAGAAGTGTGAGTTTTTTCGAAAAGAAGTTGCCTATTTAGGCCACATCATCAGTGAAGAAGGTGTCAGAACAAACCCTGACAAGACAAAACAGAATATCCCGTCCCTAAATCTCCAAAAGACATAAAGTCATTTCGAGGTTTAATATCCTATTACAGACGTTTCATCCCTGATTTTGCAAAATTAGCACAACCTCTTACGACTCTTTTGAAGAAAGATGTCCCTTTCATATGGCAGAACGAACAGCAACTCGCTTTCGAAACTTTGAAAGGAAAACTCGTATCCGCTCCAGTTCTTGCCTATCCTGATTTTACACAACCATTTAATATGACGTGTGACGCGTCAAACTATGCTATTTCCGCGATATTATCGCAAGGACCAGTAGGCCAAGATCGTCCAATTGCTTACGCGTCCCGCACGCTAAATAAGGCTGAATGCAACTATAGCGTAACCGAGAAAGAATGCCTCTCTATTGTCTTGGGAACTAAAATGAGCAGACCTTACCTCTATGGTCACAAAATTGTGATACTATCAGATCACAGACCATTGCAATGGCTATTCAATTGCAAAGATCCAGGTTCGAGACTTATTAGGTGGCGCCTAAAACTCGAAGAATTCGAGTATAATATCCAACATAAAAAGGGAAAAATCAATACTAACGCTGATGCTCTATCCCGGTTCCCAGTTAATCCCGTCCAACCTAGGAAACCCGTACCTTTAAATCCCAATAACGAAGCCGAATTTCATCGAGAATTAGATGCTGATTTAATGGATCTCTTTAGATCCCCACCTTCGTTTAATCCCGAAGAGACTATCGTCCAAAACCCTGAGTTCGTCGATCCTTACGAAGATATCCTTCCCTTACCAAATATCGATTTGCCTGATAACATCCCTGATCCTCTTAGGCAACAAATTGAGAATGAGGTAAATTTCCCTGGCCCTACCCAGGAAATGCCATCCTTACCCAATCCGGTTCAAGAACCGCCATCCTTACCTACTCCTACTCAACCCCAGTTTGATCCTACACCATCAACAAGTGCAAATCCAGACATACCTGTCGACGATTATCCCACCTTTCTGAAAACAATGTCAGAAAAAATATTTAACACCGAAATTATAGAACATAATGAGAGTCTTACGAAATGTCTCGCAAAGGTTCTACTAGTTCCTACATCTATTGATTTAGATGAATCTAACCCTTACATCCAGGAAATCCTGAGCAATCCTGAAATTTACGCAAAAATACGCGACACTGAAAAATAACTTTTCCTATTTGAAAAACTCATAACAGGTAATAAAATATATTACCTACTTTACTTTAGAGTCCATCATTTCGACCAAACAAAGTATCCCGAAACCTTCGAAACCCTAAAAATGATAAGAAATGAATTAGTGTCCATCGGGGACATAACTGAAATCGGTATACCAGACCTGAAGAACCCTTTCGAGAAACATTCCTTCATAAAGATATATAACATAATAACTTAACTCTTCCACGACACCCGAATTAAAATGAGTATTTATCATAATAATATAATATTCCCAGTTCCATCTGAAATCAGAAAGATATTACATGATAATCATGATATCCCTATAGCTGGCCACCTAGGATCTGCCCGCATGTTTAATAGACTCAAACAAACGTATTATTGGAAGGGAATGCACAATGATATAGAATCGTATGTTAAGCAATGTAAAGCCTGTCAAGAAAATAAAGCGCTTAGGAAAATCAATCGAGCAGATATCAATCAAGAATCAGAAGCAGAATCAAGCAGCAAATCAATGCAGATCACCAGCACTTCTTCTGAAACGTCAACGTATCTCTATTGATGTCGTTGGTCCACTCCCAGAAGCGGGTCCCGCAAAATTAAAATTCATTCTAACTTTCCAAGATAACCTTACTAAATTCTCGTCAGCATACCCAATTCGTAGCACAACTGCGGAAGAAACTTGGGAATGCCTCCTCCATTATATATCAATATTTGGAATCCCTAAAATAATCCTCACTGATCAAGGCACTAACTTTACATCAGACCTGTTCAAAAAGACATGCTCTTTCCTGAAAATTAAAAACCTCTGGTCTTCTCCTTACCATCCACAAACTCAAGGAGCCCTGGAGAGAAGCCACTCCACCCTGAAAGAGTACCTCAAATCTTACATAAATGCGGAGACTAACTGGCCGCGTTATGTATATACAGCCATGCTAGCGTATAATACCTCAGTTCATACAACAATGCACTATGCGCCTTACGAATTAATGTTTGGTAATAAACCATTCATACCAAATTCCATCTATGATGATTCTTTAGGAACCACGTACCCTGACTACGTTCAGATGCTTCAAAACCGACTGAAGTATTCACGAGAGAAAGCTATGGAACTCATTAGAAAATCCAAAGAATCATCAAAAACGTATTATGACTCCCACACTCGACCTATGTCGTACATAGTTGGTGATTACGTCTATCTCATAAATCATCTCAGTCTACGCAAGGCCATCTCTCCCATCTGGAATAGTCCCTATAAAGTAGTAAAGATAAACGGTAACAACACACTAACCTTGTCGATTAACCGACGACATGTAACTCACCACTATGACCAGGTAAAACCTGCCGAAGTCAGGAACCTGTAACAGAAATATAGTTTTACTCTTACTTGTATACATATTATTAAATATTAGTTATAGGTCCTTACGTTTTATTTTTATGATTATTTTTATTCAGATCTATTTTAGTTATACACATTTTTATTGTTAATTTACAGGGCTTTAGCACGAGGGCAATTCAGTACGGAATACCTTCAACCCATAACATCAAGCCCAGGCCTGTATTTTGACTACTTAGGTACCCTAAAAGCCAGTAACGGCTATCTCAAAGTTTTGATACCATGAGATATCTCACATTTTGATCCTCATATACAAAATATCGAAACAGCACTCGAAAACACCAGGTACTTGTGCAACCAAACCCAAATAATCGAAATAGATTCGTTTTGTCATAATAGGTTACAACCTTTGAGAGCACGATACCACGATTTAAGTAATGAATTCAATTATATTTCACACTTGATAGATAGCCGTGCCAAACGTGCCTGGATAGGGGGTATAGGATCTGTATTAAAACAAATTTTTGGTACTTTAGATGAAAACGACGCCCTAAAATATAACGACGCAATAGAGTCCTTACAAAATAACGAAAAACGTCTAACCGCATTAATGCAGGAAAACATTTTAATAACCACTTCAATTATAACTTTTTATAACAAAACATTGAGCAAAGATGAGGATAACGAAATCAATCTAAATGAAGCTATTGACCATCTCTCGTTTAACTTAAAGAATATCTCTAAACAAACAAATGGATTACATATACTTTTCAAAGTAAACCAAATCTCAACTTAGAAACATCAATCCTTAATCCTTACCTTATCTTTTCAACTAGAAGATATAACTAACGCGATACTGTTCAGTAGTCTAAACATCCTGCATCCAGCGATTATGACAACATCGCAGCAATATCGAGAACTGGCCAATAACTACAGACACCTATCCAGGGACCTACAATTGCCTACTGTTTTGGATTTGAATAATATTCATTATATTTTAAGTATCCCTAAATTAGTTTGTTATTACGTAGATTATAAGATAGTGTTTGTTTTACAAGTTCCATTAGTTAGTGTTGAGGAATATACATTGTTTCATACTATCGCTCTACCTACACCCTACAGTTCTTTAGAACCAAATAAATTCAGTTTAATTATACCTAACAGTAAGTACATCGCAATGACCAAAGACAAATCAAAATATTGTAATTTCAACGACTTGAGTGACTGCAAAAGTGCCCAGGAACCCTTATGTGTAACGTCACGAATGTTTATACAACAGACGCGTTACCTACCTGTAAGAGTGAACTCCTGTCTAAAGTGATCAGAAACATACCTACACAGTGCGACACTAAATTTATTTATGGAAAATTAGACATATGGAAACCTTAACTAATAATAAATGGATTTATGTTCAGTCGGAACCTAATAAAATTTCTATACATTGTATTAAGTCTAAATTATATGAAACTAGTATTTTAGTCACTGGAATTATAACCATACCTGATGATTGTGTTGGACGTTGTAGAAGTACTACACTCATACCCAAATATACTCATAATATTATGTGAATATTATGTACCTGTCAACCATGTACCAAACTTCAATCTAATTAATGACTCTTGTTGCAACATTGTAAAATTTAATGACCTTATCAAAGATAATGTGTCTCCTATTCACTTACAAAATATCGATTTGGATGAACTTAAAACTAATAAAATTGCACTAAACTCATTATTAAATAATGTAAATGAAATTAATAACAGCCCATACATTGTAAAATATGGAACACATTACTTTTCTCTAATTATCGTCATATTATGTGTAATCTTATTGTGTTTGTTTTTTGTAATGTTTAATCGTTTTTGTAAACCCACTGACAACCAAATCCTTAAGTTTAATTTTAAATCCAATTCAACCCTTCAATCAACCCCTAGAAATACTGACTGTACGGATACACAAGATCCTGATTTTGAATTGAGCCCTATTGCTGCAATAAGAACCCAGATTTAATTTTGGAACTTAGGTAACAAACAACCCCTAAGTATCCTCTAAACGGGGAGGTGGTATACCTACACTCTGTATACAGATATGATGACATCCTGCCTATGTCAGCACTCTCCTTTACTCCAAATGACCATCTATCCCTTCTCTCATCAGTCTCGGTTATTCATTCAAACGAAAAGGTTGTTCGCGGGTTCAATCCTAATTTGTATTTTAAATAAATACTTCTTCGTTTTAAAATAGTTTTTTTTAATAACCGAATCCGTGAACGGCTTCTAACAGTACGTTAGGCAAGGCAAGAGGCATGTCATCATCACTTTTGTTTTCACAGATACCGGCATGTTGCTCTTAAATATGTCTTTTAAGCTCCAGTATTTGTTCCAGGTTAGTTGTGTCCTTCTTTCTATTTCTAATTCATTGCTTGTTCGGTCGAAGCCAATCTGTTTGCCAAGGTAGACATATTCTTCTGTATATTTTAATGGTACATTTCCAATAAATATTGTCCTTTTGGTTGTATTTGTCATTGCCATAGTTTTCGTTAAATTAATTTCGAGGCCAACTTGTTTGCTTGCTACGTGTAATGATTCAATCATAAGAAGAATCATACTTATTATTGAAATTACATAGGTACCTACTTAAAATTAATTAAAGCTGCACCCTATAGTTTGTGAACAAGCGGTTGCTTGTTAGTTTGGTTGGTTTCCTAGCTTGTTTTGTTTGTTTGAATTGATTTGATGTTGATAACAAATTAGAAAACACCACTCCCACTCCCAATAAGAGGAATTGCCCCGTTCTCGAGATATTTGAATAAATTAGTCCTTATGCTCTTACCGTGACCTTGTATTATTCTTCTGGCGCTTCGGCGGCCGCTGCCACGGCCAGCTCGCTTTGCTCGCTCGCCTTGCGCGTTGTTTTCTATACTCTAACATAACCTAACCAAGTGATAAGTTGGCGGTAAGCTTTTACCAAATTCCACATCCCGCGCACTTCCTCCACGTGTAGATGACGCTTCGCTAATGGTTCTTCATCTTCTGAAGAGCAACTCGTCGATAGTTCCTCATTATCACTTCTACTAGGACGAGTCGTTAATTTCAAATAATAAATAATAGGTTAAAAAAACTAAAAAGCACGCTCTATATAGAAAACCAAACTAAAAATTAGAAAATAAATTTTAATAAATGTAAGTAAGAAAAAAATGTTTTATATATAAAAAATTGTCGGGTGCACGGTGTCAATAGTTATAAATATTTCATTGACAGATATGAGAAAAAGGATTATCATTTCAATAATATCTTAAAAAGCACCCCACGCTTTTTTTTTAAATAAAACATTTTTTTCTTACTTACATTTATTAATATTTATTTTCTATTATTTAGTTTGGTTTTCTATATAAAGCGTGTTTTTTAGTTTTTTTTAACTAGTATTTATTTTCTACTCATTAGTTTTAGGATAATCTTTTTTTTTTTTTTCGAATTATTGCATTGTCATCGGTCTGTGTGCAAAATTTGAATGAAATCTGGCAGTTTAAAGTGGGTCAAAATCGCGTCCTAAGGAGTCTATTACAAACATACTAACATACAAACATACATACAAGTGAAGCTAATATAAAGCGTATAAAACCGACTCCTTGATGGCTGAAGTTCGGCCATGGTGGGCAGGTAATCGGTAAGCGCGGCAGCCGGCTGCCGTTTGGGGTTTTACGGAGTGACGTATGGCGCGATTTGGCGCGGTTACAGTGACACATGACAGGTTTTTTACGTTTTGTTCGCATCATTTTTGCAAAACATGGTAAACCACAGACAAGAAATACGACTAATTTGGATATTATTTATTTAGTAACGGATAAATATTGATAGATGGCGCGTCTGTCTGCTGCGACATGCAAAAAAGAAAACGAACTATGCTATATGGCTAAACTTGATGCAATGGAAGATATTAGCTTCTCCCTCTTTCCAGCACTGACATAAATTGGTCAGTCAGTCAGTTAGTTCAGCGTCAGTTGTCACTTTTTGGAATGTTTACATGTTGTTTACGAACTCAATAATCGTTTTAAATTGTAATAAATACTGATAGATAAGGTTTAAAAGGCTGCTAGCATGATAAACTTGAGTGTGTTTCTTATAAATTCCTGTGCTTGACTTTAGTAGTGCGTCGCACGAATTGGAGGGTGAAAAGACTCACATCTGGTAGGGTTTTGCTTTCTGATTACATATTTACCACTAATAACATCAGGTTATTCCGAGAAAATAATAAAACATTTTTAACCTCAAATCAAATAAATCAGATAAAACTACGTAAAGATTGACAGATAATAATCAACTTTGTCGTATTTCTTGTCTATGGTTTAACATGTTGTGTACAAAATTAATGTGAACGAAACGTAAAAATCCTGTCAGTGATTTTGTTATGGCTTCTTTCGACGACTTTGGCTTATCTTCACTTCACTTGGTTACTTATCACCTATCACTAGGTAGGTTATGTTGGAGTATAAAAAAAAACGCGCAAGGCGAGCGAAGCGTGCCGCGGCTGCGGCCGCCGCAGCGCCAGTAATTAATACAAGGTCACGGTATATCTCACTTGGTTACTTATCACCTATCACTAGGTAGGTTATGTTGGAGTATAGAAAAAACGCGCAAGGCGAGCGAAGCGTGCCGCGTCAGCGGCCGCCGCAGCGCCAGAAAATAATACTAGGTCACGGTATATCTGATCTTTGTCGTATTTGTTGTCTGTGATATATCATGTTGTGCAAAATTGATGCGAACGAAACGTTACAAATTTACGAAACGTTACGATAGGTTACAAATGTTTTTTTTTCTCATTTGTGCAAGTACCTTTATCTTGGGAGCTTTACCAGGGGTGAGGCGGACCTCTCCCTCCCCCTCCTTGGTAATTTTAACTAGATTTGTATCAATATTTTTTTTTGAGGTTAGGTTACATTTATTCAAATATCTCGAAAACGGGGCAATACCTAGTATGGGGGTGGTACCAGGGGGTAGGGAGGGTCCCCCCCCTCCCCTCCCATTTTTTTCCTTCATTTTCGTGCGACGCACTACTAAAGTTTAACCAATTCCTGTTTTCCAGCAAAATTTAGAGGTGTAGGGCGTGTAATGCGAGGTAAGTATGTGGATTTCGTTCACAAAGAAAATATGGTAATAATCGGTTTTTTATGGCCAGATTTCCCCTGGATGAGGGGCGGTGAGTAGAATTATTAGTAGTAGAATAATTTTGGAACAAAATACTATTATAATAATAGTAATCTCAGTAATAGAGGGGTGCATCGAAACATTTTACAAACATCGATATTTTTTTCGATGCTATAAATTTTAGGTGTAAAAATGGGTGAAGATGACAGGCAATGAGGAATTATCAATTGAAAAACTTAATGAATTAAAATTTGTTTGCAGAAAGCATTTTGATGATAAAACCTTCCAAAAAAACAACACAGTTAAACAGCCTAGCCATGGTATAAAGAAGCATCAAAGGTTTGCAAAGCCGCAAGCGAATGGGTCAATTTAAAAAAGTAAAAATGTAATTTCTTATCTGATCGTTTTTTATTACAGGTATTATTATGATAATCAGGAAGAAGACGTACTTATAAAAAAAAATTATATAAATTTGTTTGATTATTTTAATGACGTTTTATTATTGAACCCAAATCTATACTGAGCCTAGCACCTTGTTTTGTGGTGTTAAATGAAACTTCTGGAGTTTCATTTACCACCACAAAATGATAGTTAAATCAATACCACTTAGGAATTGCCACCGTGGGTAGGGTAGTCATTCATCGATATCGATAAATTTTAAATGTTATCGCTGAACAGCCCTATTTCGTTTATGTTTGGTTGCCCATATAAGTGTACCTAAGGATTGACATTGACGTAAGTATTAGTCTATAATAATCTATGGTGTCCCGACTCTTCACTTCAACAAATATTGCATACGCTTTGGCATACTCACTCTTTGGGTCGTCTGTCACGGTCTGTCTAATTATTTATCACGAATTATTATTTTGTTTGATTTCATGCGTTTATCTATAAACAATTGTGATTTTGTAATTGTTTAATTGTAAACCGCTGACTATGGCTATGGATATTTCTGTCTGCCGAGTGTGTTTAGTTCGCAATGTTAGGATGCATTACATAGATGACATCCACCTCCTAAAAATGTATGAGAAACTCACCAATGCCAAGGTTCGTTGTCTTTTATATATTACTAGCGACCCGCCCCGGCTTTGCACGTGTGCAATGCTGATACTAAATATACTACAGAATGTTATTTTATACAACGTTATCTAAGAGAATAACATAACCTAAGAGATAGACATATACCATCTCGGACTTTTTTGTAGACCTTTGTGTACAATACTGTTGTACTTTTGATCTATCTCGTAGGGTTCAGCCAGCGTTTGCAATGTAAGCCCAAAAAATGTGTTTATATACGACATCACATTAGAAACCTCTAAAATGATCAGTGTTTCTCTACTATATTATGCATGTATCATACATATAAACATTGCTCATGTATCACTCTATTTATTTAAAAAAAACGCATCAAAATCCGTTGCCTAGTTTTATAGATGTAAGCATAAATAGGGGCAGACTGACAGCGGGAACCAACTTTGTTTTATACCATGTAGTGATTTACTGGGTTGAGGTGGAAATACTGCTGAGAATGAATTGGTACAATACAGCTTAAATTACAGTATTGGTATACATAAGCACGATTCTGTGCTCATCTCATCTCAACTCTCAACTCATCTGTGCAATGCATGGCACCTTCCACCATAGGCACATTCAGAGACACTAAATGGGAAGCCAAGCTTAGTACTTGTCTTTGAATCTCTTGTTCTTGTTATTTGATTATTAGGATTATATACCTATATTATTGGTGAATAGATTTGTATTTGTCTGATTACTCTGATCAACCTCTGGGACAGCTACAGTTCCACGATAGCTTCTAAAGCATCTTATCTTCGTCGATCTCACCAGCCAGTGTATGGACCTGTAGAGCATTGTAGCTGCGTCAGGTCAGGGAGATAATTATGTAAATTTCTGTAAGCTCGATTGAAATCTATAACTTTAGCTGATTGACTGCTATTGGCGCCATTTAGTATTCTGCTAATGAACAACGGGTCATATATTTTACAAATAACGGCAAATATTTTCTTTTGTTTGTTCATAGAGATACATAACAGAAATAGGTTTTTAGTTAATTATCAAACTGTAATTGAAGCTGAAACATAGATGGATTGAAAAGAACAGTAACCATTGTAAATTAACAGAATTGAGGTTCTGCTCAGCTAGCACTAATCATAGGACCACATTGAGTTGGTTAGCTTGTATGTTTTGAACATGTCTTGTCATGTTTAATAGATGCACTCTGGGCTCTATATTAACATGGATATTTAAACAAACAGAATATTATTCAAGTTTTGTTTTATGCATAGCTAATTGGAAAATATAGTGCGTTTATTGAAAGTTTAATTCATTGCATTACACATAATTTACTTTTGTAAAAGACCTCACTCTACTGACAGACATCAACATATACAAGAGTTGTACTATACTTACATTTTGATAAACACAGGTTTTATTCACATATTATTTTCTTGATGAAGGCACCAACACTGTTTTGATTCATCTAGAGAATCTTCATCAGGGTATGTTTGAACCGTGATCCGCTTGTTGTCGCTCGAGTTCGCGGTCACACAGCGGGTCACGTATCTCGCGGCGCGGGTCATGCGTGTAGGTAGAGGGGGAAGCATTGTCACGGCAGGCAGTAACAAATTTGGTCTCATACAGGACCTTCGCCACTTGTGCTCCCAACATTGGGAACTGTCCAACATACAGCACTGGCATCATTACCATAATATGTTCCGTGCAGACAGGGTGCACAAAGTCCTTACATAAAAATACTGAATAGTTACCTATTTAGATATATAACCCTATAGTAGGTCTTTCATTAAGCGTGTCTTATCTTTAAATTTAAATAAAACAAAGTGTGTGTGATATATTATCGAAATTATTTATTTATTTGAAAGATGTAGTGATGCCATTATGTGTGGAATATGACATCATTCAAATGTCCGCCACGGCTTCTCTGGGTGGAGCGCATGCGAGATATCCAATTTTCCATGACTTTTGCGCATAAATCAGGCTTATGGCATAGGTTATGTTGGCTTTGAGGGCGGCTGTGATTTGTGATTTATTCACATCGACCCGCGACTTAAGAAAACCCCACAAGAAAAAGTCTAGCGGGGTTAAGTCACAAGATCTCGGTGGCCAGTTCACATCAGCTCCACGTGAGATGACCATGCCCTCAAATCTCTCATGCAGAATATTCAATGTGGCATGAGCTGTGTGGCACGTAGCACCGTCTTGTTGAAACCACATGTCGTTGGTGTTCAGATGATCCAGTTCATGCCAAAAAAAGTTGGTAATCAGCGACCTATAGCGCTCGCCGTGGACAGTGATGGCCTGGCCAATGTTGTTCTCAAAGAAATATGGCCCGATGACGCCGCCAGCCCAAAACCCACACCAAACTGTAACTTTTTCGGGATGCATTGGACGCTCTTGGATCTCATGTGGATTGGTATCGTCCCAAATTAGACAATTTTGTTTGTTTACGCACCCATTCATCCAGAAAAGGGCCTCATCGCTGAAGATAATTTTTCTGTGAAAATTACGGTCAGTTGCTAACTGCTCCAATGCCCATTCAGCGAACACACGTCGTTGTCTTTGGTCGTTTACCTTCAATTCCTGGGTGTGTTGAATTTTATACGGGTGCAGGCCCAAGTCACGACGCAAAATTCGCCAAGTTGTGGTCTGTGAAAGGCCGAGTTCTTGTGAGCGACGCGAAATCGACTGCCTCGGATTCTCCTGCACACTCTCACGGACAGCGGCGATGTTTTCGGCAGACCTTGCGTTTCGTTGACGTACGGGAGTTGGTCGATCATTTACCGAACCAGTGGACTCAAATTTATCCACCACACGACGAATAGTCCTCTCGGTAGGACGATTATAGCGACCGTAAAATGGGCGAAGCGCGCGGTGCGTTGCCCGAACAGAACACTCATTTTGATAAAACAATTTTATCATTTGCACGTGTTGTTAAATGCTATAGCTATCCATGATGATTTGGCAAAACAGAATGAATAAATTACAACCAATTTGACAGAGTAGCTTCAACAAGATGGCCGCTACCAACTGTCAAAGTTCGGACGTGCCTATTGGAAGACCCTTTATTATCTATACAAACAGTGCCATTCACTCAACTGCTTGAATCTATCACATGTCAATGCTTTTGTGAATATATCAGTTAATTTTCTATTCAATTTTCTATTGTATTTACATATTTCACCACAATCAAAACACTAGATCTTTAATAAAATGCTATTTTAATATCTATATGCTTTGTTCAATTGCTATTTTCAAAAGTTTCTGGCATATCTATTGCTCCTTTATTGTCCATATAAAGAATACATTCCAGATCCACAATTTCCCCAAAACCCTTACATAATCCTTTAATATTTATTATGTCACATGTACTATAGTAGCTCCAGCAAAATACTTAAATATTTTATACTAGCTGGTGCCCGCGACTTCGTCTGCGCAGGGTTAGTACTTCGTGTAATTCCAACGGTTTCCAGCGCACGCCAGAACAGGTTGCAGATGGCAGAATTTTTTTCCATTTCCTTGACACTTATCATTATATTTTGGACAATTCACACAATACCTTTATAAATTATAGCCTATGTGTTATTCTGATGTATAAGCTATATTATTGTAAAGTTTCATTAAAATCCATTTGGTAGTTTTTGCGTGAAAGAGTAACAAACTTACATACAAACTTTCGTGTTTATAATATTAGTAGCTGACCCGGCAAACGTTGTTTTGCCATATATCTTTCGTAAAATATATATAAATATATATGTATATATTTTAAAAGTATCCTATGTTACTTCTAATACCTCCAAGAATATGTGTACAAAGTTTAATGATGATTGGTTAAGTAGTTTTCGCGTCAAAGAGTAATAAACAAAATTACATTCACATTTATAATATTAAATTAGGATTAGGAAGTAAGAAGTAAGATAATTTTTATGTCCTGTAATAAGATTATCATCACCTACAAATATTATCATCCATACCAGAGAAGAACATAGATATTTGTTCTGTGTCTGGGTGTTATTCTAATGAAACACGATAGGTAGCTTTCAACTGACTGACAATTTATTTGATACAGACAAACAGATAGACAAAAACAGTATCAGCATTGAACGCTAGATGGCGATAGTAGTACTTATTTGTATTAATTTTGTTATCTATTACCAATACCACGACTTAACAAAATAATCCAGTCATTAAAATAACAAAAAATGACACAATACCAAGACTCAACAAATATTTTCAAAATTGTTCTGAGACTAAATTACATTTAATTCAATTTTACTATGCCCATACTTTGCATAAACTTATAATGTTTAATTTTACATAAACTTTTACTAAATATATCAGCTGGCATTTCTGTAGTTTTCAAGTACACAATTTTTATTAGCTTATTTGCAACTGCTTCTCTAATAAAATGAAATCTTACATCTATGTGCTTACTTCTTCTATGGTACATACAATTTTCTGAAAGTTTCTGTGCACTGCACTCTCTATTAACAAGTTCATGTAATATGTTTTTAATCTGTTTTTAATCTCTAAAGTCTGTGAGGCTGGCCTCACAGACAACCATATATTCAGCTTCTGTGCTAGACAAGGCTACTGTCTGCTGTTTTCTACTCTCATGAGATACACATCCTGAATATTTGAAACAATACCCAGTATAGGATTTTCTATCTATAATGATTGAAGCCCAGTCCGCATCTACAAATCCAACTAAATCACAATTATTATTTCTAACATACAATCAACCAAAAGATTTTGTAGATATCAAATATTTCAAAACTCGTTTTGAATGTTTCCAATGTGTTTCAGAGTTACAATTATTAAATTGACTGAGATAACTAACACAATATGATATATCAGGTCTTGTAAGTATAGAAAGGTACATTAAGCTACCAATTAACTGCTGGTATATTTACTAGTTATATTTTTACCCTTTTCAAGTTTTAAATTAACTTCCATGGGAGTATCTATGTCGCTACAATTTAATATGAATTAAATTTACACAACAATGTTTCTATAAAATGTTCTTGATCAATACAAATTTTATCTTTTTCTATCTTCACATTCATACCCAAACATTTTTTTAATTCACCTAAGTCTTTTAACATAAACCTGGCACTTAACTGGCACTTTAGGTGATTAACTTCTTAAGAACAGTTCGTAAATATAAAGAAATCATCAACAAACAAAGCCACAAAGGTCTTGTCATTCCCAGATGATTTTACAAATAAACAATGTTCGTAAATATATTTTTTATAGCCAAATTCTTGTAAACAGTCATCAACCTTTTTATACCATGACCTTGCTGACTGTTTAAGTCCATAAATGGTCTTTTTTAATTTTAAGATTTTACCTTCATTACTTTTACATTTAAAATTTGGAGGTAACTGCATGTAAACAGTTTCATCAAGATGGCCATTGAGAAAGGATGTAGTGGCATCTAAATGGGTTATTTTTAAATCTAAGCTTACACTAATAGCAAATAACAATTTCAATGTGGAATATTTAAGCACAGGTGAAAAGGTTTCTTTATAGTCAATTCCCTCTCTTTGTGTAAAACCCTTTGCAACCAGTCTTGCCCTATATCTCACTGTGTTGTCACTATTTAACTTCTTTTTATACACCCACTTGCATTGCACTACTTTACCATCGCTTGGTTTGTCCACTAATTCCCATGCGTCATTTTCATGGAACGATTGTAACTCTTCCTCCATCGCTTTGCACCATTCTTCATATTCTGTTCCACTTACCACTTCTTCATAAGCAAGGCTGTCATCACATATTTCCATATTATTGATTACACATACATTGCTGTACCCATACCTTGTCGGAGGTTGTCTTTTGCGTTTTTCCGAGCAAATTTCTTCTATAGGGTTAACTTCAGTCAACTCTCCATCGGATATTGTTTCTAAAAACTCTTCAGAACTAGAAGAATTTATGGTATCTTCTGGTGCAAATGTAGTGTCTAATGGATCCTATATAGATTCTTCTGGTTATCCTTTTTCACTAGGGATTTCTTTTTCTTCCACTACAGCTTGTACCATGTCTGAGCTTCTACTACTGTTTTCCATGATAACCACATTTCTGCTAGTGGTAATACTCTTTGTTTCTGGGTTATATAGTCTATAACCCTTTATGTTATCTGCAAACCCCACAAGGATATATTTCACTGCCTTTTTATCCCATTTTGCTCTCCTTATTTTAGGGACATGGACCATAACTGGGCTGCCAAATACTCTGATGTGGCTGAAGTCAGGTTTCCGCCCTGTCCATTTCTCATAGGGCGTCATTTGACCTAACCCAGAAGCCGGCGACCTATTCCTAAGGTACACTGCCGTATTCACTGCCTCGGCCCAAAATGCTTTACTTAGTGTTGTTTCGAACAATAAACACCTAGCACGCTCAACTATAGTTCTGTTGAGGCGCTCACATAGACTATTCTGCTCCGGAGTATAAGGATTCGTTTTCTGATGGATAATTCCAGAATTGCCTAAGAAATTCTCCATCTCTTTGGAACAAAACTCCCCTCCATTGTCAGATCTCAATATTTTAATTCTGGCTCCCACTTGATTCTCGACTAACCTCTGAAACTCCCTGAAACACTGTAGTACCTGGTTTTTCTCCTTTATGAAATATACAAAGGTCATTCGGCTTGCATCGTCCACAAAAAGAAGAAAATATCTTGCTTGACAAATCGAACGGGTTTCCATTGGCCCGCAAATATCTGAATGTATAAATTCTAGCATATTTAACTTGTACACACCATTTTCTAAATCTGCTACTCCAATCAGCTCATTCTGTTGATTATGGATGTGACAAACATTTGTTTTAAATGTTACTATACTTCCACTTGCTATCAACTTACTGACTGATAAGAAATTTGTTGCTAGGTTAGGTATGTACAGAATATCTCTTACTGTGATGTCAAACTGAGAATTATTCACTTTCGTAGTGATCTGTATATCACCTGCACATAAAACCGGCACAGACATTAGGTTCGCCACAACGATTTCTTTCACGTCACGTACTTCACGAACTCGCAACAACATTTCTTTTCTTGGGGTCATGTGAGCACTCGCTCCTGAATCCACGTACCAATCTTCTGTACTGAATTTTGCGTTCAAAAATGCAGTACAAAAAGCATTAACTTGCTTTTGTTTAGTTTCAGGACAATGGTTTTTGAAGTGTCCGAGTTGTTTACATTTGTAACATCTAATAGTTTTTACGGATTTTTGTGACTGTGATGTTTTTGACGTATTTGACGATTTTGACCTATCTGCAGTGCTGCCAACTTTAATATTGCGCTTTCGGCGTTCCCACTACTACCAACCTCCGTGCTCATATCCAACAATTTCGATTTAATGGCATCCGTACTAACGGTTATGCCGGAATGCTCGATTGCCATGATCATCGGGGCAAATTTCTCCGTTAGTCCAGCCAATAATAAACATCCAATCCATTCGTCAGTAATTTCAAAACCCTTGCCTCGCAACTTTTGAGATATATCCACAATCTGAGTGACATAGCTAGTCATGGATTCACTGTCTTCCAGTCTTATAGAAATCAAAAGCCGTAGCAAACTGATTTTTCTTTGAAAACCCGAATCATCAAAAAGTGATTTCAGACGCTCCCACACATCATTTGCAGTTTTCTCATTTTTGATATGGACATAGAGCGATGAATCGATAGTCATGATTAACTTTGCTTTGGTTTTTTGGTCATCAAGTTCGGGAACAGTTAGAGCTTCTCTCTTCTTTTTAATGTCTATGCCTTCCAAAATGAGAAAATTCTCGGCGGCAAACGCCCACTCGTCATAGTTTTCGCGTCCCTTGAGTTTGGGGACGTTCACGATGTAACTGCCGGCCATTGTTCAACAACTCGTTCAACGACAACGAAAATAAAAACACTTTCTGCTCGTCACAGTTTATACTTTGAACAAATCTAGTCCAACCAACACGAGTCACACAGCACGAATTACTTAATAATCAATAGTTTTTAGTCCTGCGATGGAATTTTAACACTTTTATGAAAAAAAATTAATGGCCCATAACCTCTAATGAAACACGATAGATAGCTTTCAACTGACTGACAATTTATTTGATACAGACAAACGGATATTCAAAAACAGTAACAGCATTGAACGCTAGATGGCGATAGTAGTACTTATTTGTATTAATTTTGTTATCTATTACCAATAGTTATAAAGTATCATAAGAATGTATTTAAAAATATAGGTATAAGTATTCTGTCAGTCATCTAGTCACCATAATACAAGCTATGCTTTGTTTAGGACTAGTTGGTGTTGTATGCATTGTCCAGCAATATTTATTTAAAATGTATTATTATTTATATCTTATTATTCTTGTAGTACTTACAAAAAATATAATTTGATCTTTCTAATCTAATTTGTTGTCAAAATTACAAAGTCTATTGTATTTTAAACTAAGTAGACTTTTCTTAGGAAATATTTCAGACAAAGATAGTTTTTAATAAATTACATATTAAAAACTATCTTTGTCTGAAATATTTCCTTCAATGCTTAAATCATTTCCCTTGCTGTCTTTTCCTTTATGAGTAGTTTTAAATTTTAATCTTCTGATTTTGTTTCTCCATACAAAACTATTTGTCCGCCCCTGCCTTTGCAAGTTCAGACGAATTATTTCCCTATTATTCAATATTTTTGACCTTTGTACTATGTTATATTTAATGTATGTATTATTAATTATTTACGTATTATCTTTCAAAATAAATAAAATAATAGCCGTACCATACTTGTCCGCCCAATTTAACAGGTTGCTAACAAAATGTTTGGTAACGTTAATTAAAAAAAATCCCTTTTGAATTTTGAACGCAGCTTAGTGTCGTTATGTTGGCAAAACTGACTTGATTCTATTGGATGATAGAAAACTGTCATGGCATCTAGGAATTCTAGTTATCGTCCATTTTAGTTGAATGTCCGTGTTATAAGGTGGTAAAAACAGTTTGATAATTGCAGAGTTAAAACGAGATATTTCGGTGAGTTTTTGTATTACTTGTCTGGTTGCTTGTCTGGTTTTTAGGATTTGTGAATCGGACCATTATCTAATAATCTTCTGCTATTACCGAGTTGTGCATTTTTTTGTTAACTTGTAAAATCTGATTGTTAAACTGTAAACAAAATGTTACCAACATTTTCTTTACAGGTTGATTACATTTCGTTACGTAAGCAAATTGTTGTGTATAAAGGAAGGTGTTTACGGTAGTTTATTTAATATATTTTTAATCAAGTTTTTACCCTAGAAATCGATTGCGCAGTCATAAGCATGTGCTACACGGTTTGAAACCATGGTTTAAAACAGATGTTTTAAACCGTGTAGATAGTGGTATCAAGCCAAATTTCGCATGACCTTTAAACGCCCTTGGTAGACAGGCTTGCCCAGCAAACCACTGGCAGAAGCGGTGGTTTAAAACTTGTTTAAAATCAAGCTTACCACAGTCGCGCCGCATCGAGCGCGGACGTATTGCGCGCAAGCACCGAATTATAGAGAAAGAACGTGAGGTTATCACTGAATTTATCGAGTTTATTAAGAGACCTACCCTGTCTCTGGGACTTAACGTGTAAGGAGTACAAAGACTCCACCCAAAAAAAATGTTTATATGTAATAGTGCATTACAAGCATTCTGCACTCGTCTATTCAGCACGAGCGTTTTAAACACACTGAATATGGGGTTTGTTTTAAACCAACCACTATTGTGAACCAACCATTAAAATTACAATTTGGTCACTTTGGTCACATAATCTTTTGTTTGACATTATTTTTTTTCTCTTTTTATAATTTGCACAAAATGTTTTATGTATAGATAATGAAAAAGTATATTGGGTTTATTGAGAGTTTAATTTATTAAAATTTATTAATTAATTAAACACACAAATTAGTTTTGCACAAGACATCCCTCCACTGACAGACATTGACATGGACAAGAGTGTAACTACAAAATTAAATCTGTACATGTACATACATACATATAGGTACATTTTTTTTTATTCGATGCACTTAAACTATACAGATAATTCAGTAGGTATTGTACCTTTAAACCTGATAAGGTTTGTCTAGTCTAGGCACTCACATTCGTCGTAAATATTAAATAACAATAGTAATTATTGTAGCAGAAACTAGTATTACTAAACAATAAAATAAACTAGTATTAGTAACATACTGTTGCGCCCGATACATAGCTCCATCTGTTGGCAGGCAGACACATTAAATATTCACCTACGCCATCTGGTATCGAGTAGATGCAAACTACAAAGTACACGTATCGAATGCATAGGAGCGAACGAGATAGCAATATCTCTCTATTGCAATCGAACGATTGAGCGCGTTCCGGTTCGTTCTCGAATGTTCCAGTAGCATCGCGGTTTTACGCGACTTATTCGACGCTCGTATAAATACAGCGGTGGTTTGTGGATGTAGTCAGTCTATTTTCGGCTAAGAAAGTGATACAAGTGCGAAAGTTTTGAAGTGTTATCAGTTGTGTTGTAGTGTTGTGACTCTTATTGTGTTCTATTGAGAAGTTAACTAGTAGAATCAGTTGATTTAAGTTCAGTGTGTGGTAACTTTGAAATTAAAGTTATTATTTGGTAAAATCAAGCGGTTTCATAATATATCAGTACCCGGCTCGTAACAATGGCATTGCTAATTTGCTGATCAAAATAAAAGCCAGTATTCTGTATATTTATTTACAAAAGGCATGGTACAATATACATTAGGTAGAATCCTTACTAATATTATAAATGCGAAAGTTTGTATGTATGTTTGTTACTCTATCACGCAAAAACGACTGAAGCGATATTGTTTATACATCAGAATGATGTGTGAAATGTCCGGCATTTTTTTATTTATTATTTGAATAATAAATAAAAAAATGTTTAATAGATCAAATAGCTTTCTGTTGAAAAAAGGTCCAATTTGTTGATGGGGGGTGGGAGGGGGGGGACCCTCCCTACCCCCTGGTACCACCCCCATACTAGGTATTGCCCCGTTTTCGAGATATTTGAATAAATGTAACCTAACCTCGAAAAAAATTTTGATACAAATCTAGTTTAAATTACCAAGGAGGGGGAGGGAGAGGTCCCAAGATAAAGGTAGATGCACAAATGAGAAAAAAAAAACATTTGTAACCTATAGCAACGTTTCGTAAATTTGTAACGTTTCGTTCGAATCAATTTTGCACAACATGATATATCACAGACAACAAATACGACAAAGATCAGATATACCGTGACCATGTATTATTTTCTGGCGCTGCGGCGGCCGCTGCCGCGGCACGCTTCGCTCGCCTTGCGCGTTTTTTTCTATACTCCAACATAACCTACATAGTGATAGGTGATAAGTAACCAAGTGAGATATATCGTGACCTTGTTTTGTTTTCTGGCGCTGCGGCGGCCGCTGCCGCGGCACGCTTCGCTCGCCTTGCGCGTTTTTTCTATACTCCAACATAACCTACCTAGTGATAGGTGATAAGTAACCAAGTGAAGTGAAGATAAACCAAAGTCGTCGAAAGAAGCCATAACAAAATCACTGACAGAATTTTTACGTTTCGTTCACATCAATTTTGCACACAACATGTTAAACCATAGACAAGAAATACGACAAAGTTTATTATTATCTGTCAATCTTTACGTAGTTTTATCAGATTTATTTGATTTGAGGTTAAAAATGTTTTATTATTTTCTCGGAATAACCTGATGTTATTAGTGGTAAATATGTAATCAGAAAGCAAAACCCTACCAGATGTGAGTCTTTTCACCCTCCAATTCGTGCGACGCACTACTAAAGTCAAGCCTAATTTAGTTTTATGAACAGGTATTGTTAATACCTGTTCTCTAAATTATAGTGAAATTTTTATACATGTTCGAAAATACCGGATACATATTATATTTTTTTTAAAAAAATCAAACAGACATGCTTTCTGTTATGATGTTAATTATATTAATAGATATGTAATATGAAATACATACCATCTATTGATTTATGATGAAACTATAGTTTAAATACATATGTATATAAGATTGAAATATGTATTGGTTCCAGTTCAATACTGCAACAGGAGATGGAATGCCGAACACATTGTGCTATGTTTGTCACCGGCAGCTGGAGAGGTGTCTTGGATTGTCTGATATGGCTCGAAAAGCCAACAAAATCCTTCAAACGCTGCTGTATAATGATGTAAGATCCACTTATTTTATTGGCTGGTATCACAGTGAGAGTATTATTTAAAAGAAATGTCTTCAACTTTCTCCTTATCTAGAAGGTTGTTTATAATTATGTAACATATCTACTTTAGCGTTATATAAAAGCACCATGGAGTTCAAACAAGTGCTTTGTAATAACAAGAAGGAAATTTCGATAACCTAAATATAGTCCATCATTTGACAGTATTTTGACGTGCTTCTGACTAACCCTATCCTTGCAGTTCTGTCTGATATTTAAAACAAGTCTGACAAGTCTACTAGACCTACTGAAGGATTTGAAGTTACCCTGTACCCTGTAAATCTGTCATATCTTTTCAGGAAACACATTCTACGCTTACAATGCCATCTCTGGGAGTAAAGTATGACCTAATTGTGGCTCCTACACAGCACGTTTCGGTAAATATCTATTCCAACACATCAAGTGCCTCTCCTGTCACTGTCAAGGTGCAGCAAGTAATCGTGAAAGAAAAAGAAACAGCTCAAAATGAAGAAGTTCATAATGAAGGATTGATATTGGAGACACTAGATGAAGCATTGATTTTGGAGACACTGAACACACCAATTTCAACAGATGGAGATGTTGAAATTGGTGATGATTCGGATAGTACAGAACCATCTGTAAAAACGGTCAACAATCCGACGACCCTAAGCTTCTATTGCGACATTTGCAATAAAAAAATGAACACTAAACATCTATTGGTTAAAAATTTACAGTTTCACACTAAAATTAAGGCTGGAGGAAAGCGATATTCTCGCCCAAAGTTTGATTCATTTATGAATAAAAAACCTCCGTTCAAAAAAATACAAAGTCACAATAGGGGAAGGTCATATTCCTGTGTCAAATGTAAGAGAACATTCATTCGAAATTCCAGTTTGAAAAGTCATATGCGCATTCACATGGGAGAAAAGCTATATTCCTGCAAAAGTTGTAGTAAAGCATTTTCTAATAAGAGTAATTTGACATGTCATATGCGCATTCACACGGGTGAAAAGCCATATTCTTGCAACAATTGTGATAAAATATTTTCTCAAAAAATTAATTTGACAAGGCATATGCGCATTCACACTGGAGAAAAGCCATATTCCTGCAAAAACTGTAATAAAGCATTCACTTATAAAAATTATTTGACTACTCATATGAACATTCACACGGGTGAAAAGCCATATTCTTGCCAAAATTGTGATAAAGCATTCACTCAAAAATGTAATTTGACAAGTCATATGCGCATTCACACGGGTGAAAAGCCATATTCTTGCAAAAATTGTAATAAAACATTTACTAAAAAAATAATTTGACAATGCATATGCTCATTCACACGGGAGAAAAGCCATATTCCTGCAAAAACTGTAATAAAGCATTCACTTATAAAAATTATTAGACTACTCATACTTCACACGGGTGAAAAGCCATATTCTTGCAAAAATTGTGATAAAGCATTCACTCAAAAATGTAATTTGACAAGTCATATGCGCATTCACACGGGTGAAAAGCCATATTCTTGCAAAAATTGTGGTATAACATTCACTAAAAAAAAATAATTTGACAAGGCACATGCGCATTCACACGGGTGAAAAGCCATATTCTTGCAAACATTGTGATAAAACGTTCACTCAACAAAATAATTTGACAAAGCATATGCGCATTCACACGGGAGAAAAGCCATATTCCTGCAAAAACTGTAATAAAGCATTCACTTATAAAAATTATTTGACTACTCATACTTCACACGGGTGAAAAGCCATATTCTTGCAAAAATTGTGATAAAGCATTCACTCAAAAATGTAATTTGACAAGTCATATGCGCATTCACACGGGTGAAAAGCCATATTCTTGCAAAAATTGTGGTAAAACATTCACTTAAAAAAATAATTTGACAAGGCACATGCGCATTCACACGGGAGAAAAGCCTTATTCCTGCAAAAACTGTAATAAAGCATTCACTCATAAAAAAAATTTGACTAGTCATATGCACATTCACACGGGTGAAAAGCCGTATTCTTGCAAAAATTGTGATAAAACATTCACTCAAAAAAATAATTTGACAATGCATATGAGCATTCACACGGGTGAAAAGCCATATTCTTGCAAACATTGTGATAAAACGTTCACTCAACAAAATAATTTGACAAGTCATATGGACATTCACACGGGTGAAAAGCCGTATTCTTGTAAAAATTGTGATAAAACATTCACTCAAAAAAATAATTTGGTAATGCATATGCGCATTCACACGGGTGAAAAGCCATATTCTTGCAAACATTGTGATAAAACGTTCACTCAACAAAATAATTTGACAACGCATATGCGCATTCACACGGGAGAAAAGCCATATTCCTGCAAAAACTGTAATAAAGCATTCACTTATAAAAATTATTAGACTACTCATACTTCACACGGGTGAAAAGCCATATTCTTGCAAAAACTGTAATAAAGCATTCACTTATAAAAATTATTTGACTACTCATACTTCACACGGGTGAAAAGCCATATTCTTGCAAAAATTGTGATAAAGCATTCACTCAAAAATGTAATTTGACAAGTCATATGCGCATTCACACGGGTGAAAAGCCATATTCTTGCAAAAATTGTGGTAAAACATTCACTTAAAAAAATAATTTGACAAGGCACATGCGCATTCACACGGGAGAAAAGCCTTATTCCTGCAAAAACTGTAATAAAGCATTCACTCATAAAAAAAATTTGACTAGTCATATGCACATTCACACGGGTGAAAAGCCGTATTCTTGCAAAAATTGTGATAAAACATTCACTCAAAAAAATAATTTGACAATGCATATGAGCATTCACACGGGTGAAAAGCCATATTCTTGCAAACATTGTGATAAAACGTTCACTCAACAAAATAATTTGACAAGTCATATGGACATTCACACGGGTGAAAAGCCGTATTCTTGTAAAAATTGTGATAAAACATTCACTCAAAAAAATAATTTGGTAATGCATATGCGCATTCACACGGGTGAAAAGCCATATTCTTGCAAACATTGTGATAAAACGTTCACTCAACAAAATAATTTGACAACGCATATGCGCATTCACACGGGAGAAAAGCCATATTCCTGCAAAAACTGTAATAAAGCATTCACTTATAAAAATTATTAGACTACTCATACTTCACACGGGTGAAAAGCCATATTCTTGCAAAAATTGTGATAAAGCATTCACTCAAAAATGTAATTTGACAAGTCATATGCGCATTCACACGGGTGAAAAGCCATATTCTTGCAAAAATTGTGGTATAACATTCACTAAAAAAAAATAATTTGACAAGGCACATGCGCATTCACACGGGAGAAAAGCCTTATTCCTGCAAAAACTGTAATAAAGCATTCACTCATAAAAAAAATTTGACTAGTCATATGCACATTCATACGGGTGAAAAGCCGTATTCTTGCAAAAATTGTGATAAAACATTCACTCAAAAAAATAATTTGACAATGCATATGAGCATTCACACGGGTGAAAAGCCATATTCCTGCAAAAACTAATAAAGCATGAACTCATAAAAATAATTTGACTAGTCATATGCACATTCACACGGGTGAAAAGCCGTATTCTTGTAAAAATTGTGATAAAACATTCACTCGAAAAAATAATTTGGTAATGCATATGCGCATTCACACGGGTGAAAAGCCATATTCTTGCAAACATTGTGATAAAACGTTCACTCATAAAAGTAATTTGACAAGACATATGCGCCTTCACTCGGGTGAAAAGCCATATTCTTGCCAAAATTGAGAAAACATTTATTAAAATAAATCATTTATAAAATTCATTTGACAATGCATATACGCTTTCACACGGGAGAAAAGCTATATTCCTGCAAAAACTATAATATAGCCTTTTTCTAAAAGAGTTATTTAAGATGTCATATGCGCATTCACACGTTCACACGGGTGAAAAGCCATATTCTTGCAAAATTGTGATAAAACATTTATTCAAAAAAATATTTTGACAAGTCATATGAGCATTTACAAGGGTGAAAACCAAAAGCAAAAATTGTGATAAAGAATTCACTTACTAAGATAATTTGATAAAACATATGCGCATTCACAGAGGAGAAAAGACTGCAAACCTGTAATAAATATTAATATGCATTATATTATAATGTTCTTCAGTTTGAAAGTTGCAAAAGTAAAAAAGTCACAAAAGTAAAAAAGTCACATGCACGTTCACACGGGGATTTAAACTAAATCCTTCACAAGGTAGAATTGTAATGTAACATGTAATGAAGCCTTGTAAAGTGAGTTTGATCATGTTATATGCTAATTTACACGGAAGATAGGCCATGTATATAAGAAGCATTATACCGCGTGTCCCGGAACTAGTATGTTATGCCGGGGTGGGCCGATTCTCGATACATACGTGAACAACATATGTTTTACCTCTTTTATAAGTTCAATGTTTTTCATAGAAGAAATGAGCAGCAAAGTTTGCTTCAAAACTGCACTTACTACAAATAGTAACGTCCCTAAAATCAGCTGTTTATTGAACTCTGAGCGTGACCCCAAAATGAAGTATCGTTTGAGTTCACGCAACACAAACATAAAAGTTGCCTACATTGTGATGCCTCTGAGAAGAATAAATTTTTGTGTTCTTGTTGAGATCAGCTGCAATTTTTATAAGAATCTTTATTCTTCTATCAAATTTTCGGATTTATTGCAATTAATTTTTGTTGTTAAACATGATGATGATGATGATAACATTTTCACAACTCTTTATTAAAACAACTTGATTTGGATCTTCATAGAAATTTATAGCATTGGGTTGGTAGGTATCTAACCAACATTTTTCGTAAGTAGGTACAATACATAGGTAGGTAGATCTTCATAGAAGTTCAAAGCATTAGGTACCCAACCTACAACATTTTTCTTAGGTTGGTAGATAGATTTCTTATTAACATTTCTAGGCTAGGTATCTATTAATTTGAATTTCTATGAAAAATCTTGTCTATCCCATATTTTCCCTTAGTTTTATCTGTCCACCTCATTGTGCGACTGTGTGAATTCGCGGCTTTTTGTCAAAGGTGTCAAACAAAACAGACAACCAATCAGAAGAGTTCAATCCACATAATAAATAATATATCTCGGCTAATTCCACAAATAGTCTACTTTTGTAATAAGCCGACATTTATTATTTTGTCGGAAATTGGTTCCGTAGGTATTTATTTTTAGTCGTTGTTCCGATTGAGACTTTATTTATTTTATTCATTAATTTATTTATTAATTCTGTCATTGGTTTTTTCTTGGTCACTCTGTGTTGAATTAATTTGTTTTGTCACTAGTTTTTTTCTGTATGTAGTCTTAACATGAGTCTAGTGATTAATGGTGACAGAACTAGAGTGGTTAAAGGATTCAGTGACGAAGAAAGAAGCAGTGCCATGACTACAGTATAAACTAAGCAAAATAACTTCACTAAGAACCAAAGTAGTATTTACCAAAATGAATGTCATCATTGTGATTGGTTTGAATTTTCACATCAAAAATGAACCCTAAAAAATTGTCGGCAATATCAAAGGATTTTATTTTGCTTTAATTGATTTGATTTTTGCTCAGTGATTTGTTGTACGTCGTGCGGTCAACGTGAGTGAGTGACCATGTGTTTTTTAAACTCAATCATAAGTGCTATGTGATGGATATCTAGGAGGTAGTACCTAGAATAGGTACCTACTAATCGTGTAATGTAGTGTTTGTTATTGTCAATTTTCAAAATTTTATGGATTCGCCTAGAACAAGACATTAAACGGTATGTAATCTACATAAGTAGTTGCTTCTTTTACCATAAAATTAAAAACATTGTTTTCAAAGAGACGAATAAGTAACTAGATTAGCCGCTGGATTAGTAGGTAGTTACTTAATAAATATCTACTTCGTTTTGTGCTACAAACGAAACAACATGGCTTGTGTGAATACCGCAGTCAGTTTGTATTGTAGGTACCTACATCAAAAGATACTTACCTACATACACCAACCTAGGTATCTAGCCTAGCTTAGCAGACAATTTGTACTCACGAAAAACTGGGTAGGTATGTAGGTAGGCAACGCACTAAGAAACATTGTTGGCAAAATAAGGGTTGTCAATTTTATTTCTTGAATGTTTTTGTATGGAAATCTGAAAATATTAATTCTTAGGATTTGTACCCCCACAACTGTTAATTTTCATGGTCGGAATCTCCTCGTTCAGGCTTAAAATACTAGTTCCTGAATTCCCTGTAGAAGAATGCCAGTGATTGGGAGCAATGCTAGAGAAATCTGAGAGGCCTTTGCTGAAAATCAAAGATATTTAATGAGTACCTTATGTCAAATACACTGCATATAAGATTTAAGCCTATAATGTTTGTCATAGCAGGTTATTGTGCAGTGCAGACCTGTCAGCTAAACTGTAAGGCTAGTCGTCCATAGATATCTTTAGTTGGTACCATTAAGACTGGATGATGGCTGTCGGCCTCAGTTTATTATAGTTGTTAGAGGGCACAACAATCAGACCATGTTCGATGAACTCTGCATCAAGCAGCTTCAACCGTCTGACGTGTCTGTCGCGTCCTTAGCGATAAAACCGCTCATTGTACATACATTTTCTTAAATATATTTTGTTGTAAGAGCTTATGGTAAAAGCTTGCATTAATTGTTGGAAAGGTGCTGAAGTGATCAACAATCAACTACCCAAATCTCAAATATCCGTAGCTTGTAATTTTTTAGGATAACAATATAATGTGTCGCAGCAGGGTTGTTTGCAGTGGGCATGTATTCTCAATTTGTTCCGACATGATAGGCAGTCTCGAGCAAATAATTGTACAATACAGAGTTGTATTGTATACATTCGTTGCGCTGGGATTGGAGAGCTTGAAAAATCTATTCGAGTTTTGTTCACTTTTATTTCTTCTATGTTCACTTTTATTTCTTCTTTGTTCTTACTGCTGGGCTGCTACTGGACTGAATGCCAGTCGCCACAAATTGCTCAATATATATACAAACTGTCATTAAGATAAAGCTGCTCTCTGATTGGTGGACCAATAGGAAGCAAGAAATTTTAGCCAAGCAGTGAGCTTTATTTTGTTCTATACATTTTACTATTCTGGGTCACGATCACAGTAGGTAAATCAAGCATTAAACTAACTTTTATTCTAGCAGTAAGTAGGTACACAATCAAAGTATTTCAATAAATCGAACAGACACGCCTTCTCGATGCGAGCTCAGGCAAATGCACGCCAGCTCCAACAGCCACCCCATCATAGCAGGACTCGCCGTGACATCATGCTTGCGTTCGTAGTTTCTTACGGCTTGAATTAGAAAGCTGGTAAATGTTATGAGGAATCTGCGGTATGTAACATGCATTGATACGTAAACATCTGTGTACTACGCTCTGTGTCAATCCCTTATAATTTATTTCATTACTTGTTGGGGCAGTGCAGCTAAACTAATCTTGTTTGTACCTACCTACCAAGGCTAAATAATGACTTAGTAGGTAAGATTAACTACTAAGTAGGTACTAACAAAAGCAAATCAAAAGTACCTACCTGGGCACTATTGTACAATTAATTTAATTTGCGGCCGTGTAATGAAATCATGTACCTACCTACCTACCTACCGCATCCACTAAACTTGGAACAATCAAAGCAAACATAAACGCAGTAGCCATAGGTATAGGTACCTAACCCACCTACCAACTGTGTTAGCTGGCAGCCCCGGTGCCGTCACTGGATTTAAGTACCTACTTAAGAGGCTTGTTACATTACGATCGTGATTTTTTAATAAAACGCCGATTTTTGGCGTTCTTGTTCAGAGAAATCGAAAGTCTTCGACAAATTTTACTTATTGTATGGTGGAGAATAGTTATTACTATAGTTCATAGCGGCCTCGCTTTTTGTATATTTTTGTTATTTATTTATGTAAAGCCAAAATTCCAAAGCAAGTTTGCAAATAAATTGCGCGGAGGCACTTTTTCAAGCTCGTGGATTGAACGTCTGTACTATGAAAATGAAATAAAAAATATACCACAACATCTCTCATATAGTAGATGAGTTTCTAGCGGCCTCGGAATTTAGAAATATTTACAAAGTATCTACAAAAAAATCCAGTTCAAAACTATAAAACTACAAAAAATGTTAAGAATTAGCTGTAAATTTCTCCTTAGTACATTAATACTATCGAGTAAAATATATATCAGAATAAACGTTAGTTCATAAGCAATGAAGTTGTGTACTTTTTTTTATATAATATTATATAAAACTATAAATAAACGTAATTACAACTGTGCGAAATGTACAAAATAAATTATATAATGCGATGCGTGGGTCGCTCGAACTCTGTACTGCGCGAGCGCTTGTAGACGTTGGACCTGTGTCGATTTTTTATGCGCCAAACGCGACTAGTGCGACTACGACATTTTGATCAATTTTTATATTGAACATTTATCAAAATAGAAAAACGAATGTTGGCTCGTTACATTTTTTTACGAGTCTTTACTTACTGATTGTTATGTTTATTTTTAGCATGGGTCAAAAAGGATCCGTGTATAAATCTGTTAAAAAGAAAAGATATGTACACAACACACACATTTAATAAATCAAATGAAGTAACAAATAAAAAAACAGGTCATACAAATTATCGAATTATACATTTTATTTTTCGGAAATTTATTATAGTAATTTATTTAATATTTTTTTATTGTTTTATAATAGCTGTTGCTCGCGACTTCGTCCGCATTTGTTGATGTGAAACATCTATAGGCTAGGGGTAAACCTAATTATTGGCGTCAAAGTCAAAGTCAAAGCCAAAGTCAAAGTCAAGTCAAAAGTCTAAATTCTAAAGTCAAAAGCCAAACGCCAAAACTCAAAAGTCACTGCCACTGAGGCACATAGTTTTCTAATTTATTTTTAAATATTAATAAGGAAGTATTTTTTTCATTTCATTACGTCATGTCAGGCCAAAATGCCCAATGGACATATCCATAATACATTTCGTGTAATATCCAAACCAATTTTCTAAGAAATCAATAATATTGTATTGTAGAAAGAAATAATATTGTGAGTACCTGTTTTATTAAATATTTTTTTTATGAAAACACTTGCTTACTTATTTGTTATACAAAACGTCAACAGACAAAAACCACAATACTAACTAATATACAGTCTACACGAGCGAAGCCGCGGGCTGTAGCTGGTAAACAGCAACATAAATAAATAATAATAATAATAACAATATCTCAATATGTATGCAAAATATAAATAAATAACTCAATAATAGAAAAAATATCAAAATCGTTTACACGTTGTCTACAGCTGTGTCGTGAACTCGTGACCTCGAGGGAGTTGTCGCCGTGCTTCAATATACCTAATCTTTCAGAACTAATGTTTGTGATAGGCCTCTTAAGTGTTTTTTCATACAAACATTTTTCCTGTAGGGAATCGAACCCTCAACCTCTTGCGTCTAAGCCATATCTGCTTGTCTGAAGTTTGAATACAAACAAGTCCTGCGCCGGGAACCGAAACCGCAACCTCCTGCGTCTTAAAGTCTAGGTACTTATTTGAAGCCCATACCAACATTTGTCCCACAAGCAACCACAGAGCCACAGAGGACGTCATTAATAAAAAAACGTCATTTTGGCAAGAAATTTTCCAGTTACCTATAATTTCAATGATTGAATGTTCTGCCAGTCGATTATAGAATTCTGATGGATCAAAACTTTTATACTAATTGTATTCAGTTAGGTAGGTACTATTGATGAATTGGTATAACGGAAGGTTGATGTTGATTGTCATACATGCTGTCATATGAGTAGAAACCTCAGACCAAACAAATATATAGAACGCGGTCAACTTAAATAAAGGCTCTAACCCGTGCTTTCATGTGAAAATACCCGCAGCCAACAACACACATACACCGAAATCGTGCTCCTTGCTCTTAGTATCTATATACCATCCCGCTTTAGGTCAAGTGCGTTCGGTAATATTATACTAAATTTCCCTCAAACTGATGATTTATACATAAAACAGGTTTTATTTCAAGTAAAACGTAATCCTGTAACACTTTTTTGTCACTGAATATGTATTTTTTTTGTAAGATGTTTTTAGACGACGACATGACAGAACACTTAATAGTAAAAGTATGTTTGCATATACTAAAAAGCACAGTTTGAGCCGATTTGTATACGTGGGTGCGTGTATTTAAACAGAGGAGCATGGTTTTTAGGCTTCATTTTAATTACTCACGGCCCTATGTCTACATATTTATTTGGTCTGAGATAGAAATCCAACGTACGTAATAGTAACCCATCATGTCAAAACGGTTTCAATTACAATCAAACTAATGATGGAAATTATGCCGATTGCTAATCGAAACTAATAGATATTGATTGTGTCAAAAGACACAAAAAATCAATTGAACGTTCTGATGAAAATTAACAATTACCATTGATATTAGGTACGTCTAAAATATGTTACCTCATTACGTTTCATTGATATGTAAATAACAGTTTGTACCACAGTAACTATGAGTAATATTGTACGAAATCAAAATATGTACCTAGGTACCTACTTAATACATAATTTATTGTATGATTAACACAATCTTTTAAAAACAAATAAATAAACACCTATATATATAATTATATTGCAAATAAATTTATGAATAGAAAAAAAACAATACATTCTGGGGATTCCCCATACTTAGAACTGAAACTCATAAACATTTTTTTAATCAAACCCATACGTGTGGAGTTTCTATGGATAGGTCTTCAAATATGACATTGAGGTTTCTAATATCATTTTTTTCTAAACTGAATACTTGGCACCAGAGAAACTTCCAAAGTGGTAAAATGTGTGTCTCCCCCTGTAACTTGTAAAATAAGAGAATGATAAAACTAAAAAAAACATATGATGTAGGTACATTACCATGCAAACTTCTACCGAAATTTGGTTTGAACGAGATCTAGTAAGTCGTTTTTTTTAATACGTCATAAATCGTAAACCGCAATTTACCTTTCATTTAATCAACTCAAATATAAAAATAAAAAAATAACATTTAATTTCGTAAACATAAACCTTATGCATAAACCGTAAACCATTATTTTCTAATAATAAATCTGTAATAAATAGATAATAAATATAAATCGCGCGGGGCGAGGCTTGATCGGTATCGCCCAGATGTACAAACATAACTTCCATGGAGTTCATAAACAAAAATGTTTTATGCAATTGTATACTGCCATTCATGCAGAACGCTGGATACAGGACGTTATTACCACCTTGTCCAACTACGCGAGGAGGCACACAAATTGATAATAATTTCGGAAATATTTCTTGTCAAACTGGAATATATATATTAGCTTGTTTAGCTATCACAAGCCTGTATGGGCTCGCATATAACTTTAGATTTAAATCCCATCATTTGGGTACCTAATTATAATGTTTACTTATCAATAACTTATTTAAAAAAAATACACTATTATTAAAACATCGATCAAAGTTACAACGAACTACCAGAACTTTTATATCATGTTACTTGCTGCTACGGAACCCTTCATGGGCTCGCACTTGGCTGCTTTTTATTTTGTATTATTATATTTATTTGTCTTTAGGTCAGGAAGAGCTACGGATATTTTTTATAAATAGGTAGCGAACTGAAATATTTACTTACAGTCTCTGTATATTTATGACTCACATTAATTGTTAAGTTTACTTGATTTTGTGTATTTTGAATTGAAAACTTCTTTTAGCGCGGTACGCATATTTTTAGATGAGGTAAAACCTCTGGATTCGCGACACCGTTACCGTCTGGGGCGAGACGCAGCCGAAACCTTAGTTCACATGTTTACAGTCTACTTTTGTATGGAGAAGATTACTGAGTTAAGTTTCTATGATAAATTCTACATTCTGAACAAAAAATATTGCATCATCTGTGTTCGTTCAGTATTTGATTGGCAGTCGCCATAATTACTGATTTTGAAGTGATTTATTAATAAACTCTAACGCGCCAAAATAAGTTTTCACTTCTGTCGGCACTCCCGGAGTGCAACCTGTAATTTTTCTTTGTAATATTTTTATCTTGTGATTTCAATCGTACCTTCTAAAGGGTCAATATCGACGTTTTCAACTTAATCAGTTATTAGATGATCCACAATATATAGCTGTTCAAGATTATGTGAAGTGGACGCAATATTTTTAATTTATTTAGTTTTAAGTTGCAGCCTATAACAGAACGTTCAGGTTTTTCAGCAAATCGGGTTCGACATGCAAACTTATGCGGCACGACGTCTTTTTTAAGTTACTCCAACTTAATAAATAATAGTTTAAAAAAACTAAAAAACACGCTTCATATAGAAAACCAAACTAAAAAATAGAAAATATATTTTAATAAATGTAAGTAAGAAAAACATTTTTTATATAAAAAAAAGCGTCGGGTGCATGGTGTCAATAGTTATAAATATTTCATTGACAGATGTGAAAAGAAGGATTATCATTTCGATAATATCTTAAAATTATATTTAAATCGAAATTTATTGCTAAAAGTAACATTTATTAGTTGTGCTGTACACAATTGTGAAGTGGGAAGTATACATCGTATTTTAGTGCTTGTGAAATTTGTATTAAAGCGAATTTGAATAAGTTGTTTACAAAACAAATATTTCATAGCGGTTGTGACGCTTACTACAAGATGTCACCACCTGTACACAAAACTTGTGGAAAATGTGAACAACCTATAAAGGAAGGAGCTATTTTGTCTTGCGTTGCCTGCAAGCTGCACTTTCATATCGACTGTAAGGGCTATGAAAAAAGATATTACCTGTTAGACGCCGAGCGTAATTCACAATGGCAGTACGATTTGTGCATCAGGAAAAAGTCCAATAATGCACGGACATTCTTGGTGCCAGTGCAGACACCATCGGCGCCAAAATCCGCTGCGAAGCCAGTAGCACTAAAAAGTTCTGAAAGATGCACCAAGCCTGCCGGACTACAGCCGGAGGCCACAGTTTCGGACCTAAGTGAGGATGACGAGGTTGTTGACCCCTTTCATAATGTTGGTTACACTTCGAGAAAATTCTCAAAAACTAAAGCGCAGAAGTGTTTGTTTTGATGATGAATGCTCCGCCAAAGGTGAAACGGCTCTTGAAATCGCCTCTGCCTTAAAAGAATACATCGCAGAGCAAATGGCAGCGTTTACTCATCAATTGATCACAAAATTAGACGTTCTAGGTTGCTCAATTCAATCTTTCAACTCCCGCTGCGATGACATCGAAATGAGAATATCTTCTATCGAAAAGCGCCTAGACGAAAAAGTTGATAAAAAGGTCAATGACCTCATGGCGACCGTCGAACGACTACAGTGCAATCTTAGCGATAAAGAGCAGGAATTGCTCGTGAACGAGATTGAGATTTCTGGAATTCCCGAGGCGTACGGCGAAAATCCCGTTCATAGTGTCACTATCATCGGAAACAAGCTCGGAGTCAAAATCACAGAAAGCGACGTGGTCAGTGCAGTGCGGGTCGGTGCCCGCTGCGAACCCGCATCTTCCAGCACCCGCGCGATCTCCTCCCGACCCACCCCGCACTTCGCCCCGCACGCGCCCTCGACCGCCACCACCGCCTCTGGGGCCGAGACCGCGTCTACCGGCACTGGCGACGTCAGCGGGCCGCGCCTGCTAGTAGTGCGTGTGCTACGCCGCGCCCAACGCGACGAATTGTTGCGCGCCGCTCGCGCGCGTCGTGGCGCCGATACTTCAGGATTGGACCTTCCGGGGCCCACGCGCCGGTTCTACGTGAATGAACGTCTCACGCGCGCGAACCGCATACTTTTTCGACGAGTGCGGGAGGAGATTCGTCGGCTGAGCTGGAGGTTTGCGTGGACGAGGGACGGCGCGTTTCTAGTACGCCGCGAGCACGGGGAGGCTGCTAAGCGTATCCATACGGAAGCAGATCTTCTAAAGGTTTTTGGTGCCGGAGTCTGTTAGTCAGCTGTATATGTTATCACAACTTTATTTCGTGCAGCTTTAAGGTATTATAAGGGTGGTTTAAAGCTTTTTTAAATACCTTTTTTTATTTTCGTTTTGTTCTGATCTCACGTACTATACCTACCTATATCTATAAGTTTATGACTCTGTGGTGCAAGATTAATATTATTTCATTTATTTATGCTACTTCATTTACTTATTATGTATGTATGGTAAATTTCTTGGAATTATTATTTTTAAGGCTTGATTTAGGTACTAAAAGATGTTGTAGTGAAGTTTTTCATACAAAATCACGCGATCGCTATAAAGGTGGAGGTTGCTTTGACATTTTAAAACGTTTGCGAGTGACGATGTTGATGCTTTTTAATCCATCTGATGAACGACACATTGCGTGTCTCAGACTATTTTTGATGAACTGCAAGTATATCCTTTATTCCTTTGTTATACAATTTATCAAGAGTAAATCACTATCATTCGGGTTACTTAATAAAGGGTCTTTGGGCACGAAGCATGATGAGTTTACTGTAGCTATGCTGCGGTATCCGGTTGACATAATGGCAATCAACGAGACGTGGTTGCGAAATGGAGAAGAAGCGCGCGCACCCACACTGGCTGGCTATCAGCTGCGACACGCACCGCGTCAGTACGGTGGTGCCGTCGGCGGCCGTCAGCGCGGCGCCGGCGTTGGCTTTTACATAAAGCACGGCGTGAGCGCGCGTCTTCTCGCTTACCCCGAGACTCCGGCCGTCGACCAGATGTGGCTTCGTGTTACGGCTAACGGCCTTAAGTTAGCCATAGGAACCGTCCGCTAAAAGATATAAATTTTGAATCTTTTTACCATGATCTTGAAAGCATTGATTGGAACAGTCTTGTTGATAATGATCTTGAAAAAATGGTGGAACATTTAGGTAATAATGTATTAAATCTTTTTGATATACATGCGCCGATTAGGAAAACTATAATAAGAAATAAATCTCATCCTTGGATTACCTACAATGTTAGGGAGATGATGAAGATACGCGATAAAGCCCATACCCGTAGTCGCTTAACTAATAATGATGCTCATAAAAAATACTATAAAGACTTGAAAAGTATTGTAAATGTAGCTCTCCATACTGAAAAGAAGTCCTATTTCAACTGTAATGTTAATCAAAACATTAAAAATCCTCGTATTTTATGGAATAACATTAAACAAAACGTGGCAAATTTTAAAAACAAATCTTTGGACCATCCCACGCATCTCCAAGATCCTAATATTATAAATAACCATTTTCTATCACTACCCGGTAACAATAATGTAAATATGGCGGATATAAAGTACTTTGAAACCCATACACATGGACATTCAGTCTTTAGTCTATATCCCGTCAATGAGTGTGATGAGGGTGAAATAATTAAATCTTTTTCCACTAATGCCACAGGTATTGATGGTATATCTATGGATATGATCATACTCACACTTCCGTAAACACTTCATTTGATAACTAGAATAGTTAACACATCAATAAAATCGCAAAAATTTCCTTCCGTATGGAAAACGCCCATAGTCAAACCGTTACCCAAAACTAACCATCCAACCAATTTGAAAGAACTGCGTCCAATAAGTATTTTAACGTTCTTATCCAAAATTATCGAAAAAGCTATATGTATTCAGCTTACTAGTTATCTGACAGCTAATAATATATTACCTAAAAAACAATCAGGATTTAGAAAAGGTCATAGTACAGCAACAGCCTTTGTTTCGTCCTCATATTAAGTATGGGTTCGCTCGATGTAGTCCTTATGTACTGATACTATGGTTGTTTTTCGTGTGACATGGGCAACATTTCATTACCCAATGCGTACGGTACTTTTGAAACAAATCTACCCTCAAATCGGGAGAATAGCATGCGGTTAGGCAGCTAGACCAAGCCAGAACAAAGGAAGAGATCGTGTGTGTAACATCGTTGAATCACGAGCGCACCGTATTCGAAATTCAAATCGGACTGAACTCATTATAAACTCGATATACTGTGAACATATGTGTTTTAAAGGATTCTATGCAATTTTCCACCGGCCGGTGAGTGTTTAACCAGTGATACCAGCGTCGCTCAGCATCGACCCAGGCGCACATTTTGGAGGTGGTTAACAGAAGGTCTTTCAGGTACGTGCGCATTATATTGTTGCCTGGAGGATACCCTTGTGTCATATGTAAAACTACACGGCGATTCCCAATACGATTTTTTGTAAAGGAAATCGACCCAGTGTGACAGGGCAGCGCCCATACGTTACAGCCTTATTAGATGTTGTTGACGATGTTCTGGCGGCTCAAGATATAGGGAAAGGAACTATTTTAACACTATTTGACTTTACACGTGCTTTCGATACAATTAATACTTCTCTCCTATTATCTAAACTCAGATATTATGGATGTGACGAAGCTACAGTTGAATGGTTTGCGAGCTATCTCAGCGGGCGTTCTCAGCTAGTTGAAGTCCGAAAACCAGATGGCTCAATCTCTCTATCTACTACAATGCCTGTGACTCGAGGAGTCCATCAGGTTTCCATTCTAGGACCATTAGGTACTCTTTGCTCTTTACTGCTCAGATATAATTCACAAAATTCGAAAATGCAAATACCATATTTACGCCGATGATCTACAACTCTATATATCTTTTAAGCCTAGTAATTTGAATGCAGCTATAACTGCTCTAAATCAGGATATAAGTAGACTGGTTGGTTGGTGCGAGTCCTATAGTTTGGTTTTGAACCCTGCAAAGACGAAGTTTCTCGTTCTTGGGTCGAATAACCAAATTAATGAAATACTTTCAAACGATCCTAAAGTTATTGCCAATGGTGTGTTAATAGAACGGGTTACAGAAATTCGTAACTTAGGCCTATTAATGGACAGTTCATTGCACTTTGAAAAGTACTGTTACGAGCCGGGTACTGATAAATTGTGAAACCGCTTGATTTTACCAAATGATAACTTTAATTTCAAAGTTACTACACACAGAACTTAATCCACTGATTCTACTATTAAACTTCTCAATAGAACACAATAAGAGTCACAACACTACAACACAACTGATAACACTTCAAAACTTTCGCACTTGTATCACTTTCTTAGCCGAAAATAGACTGACCACATCCACAAACCACCGCTGTATTTATACGAGCGTCGAATAAGTCGCGTAAAACCGCGATGCTACTGGAACGTTCGAGAACGAACCGGAACGCGCTCAAACGTTCTATTGCAATAGAGAGATATTGCTATCTCGTTCGCTCCTATGCATTCGATACGTGTACTTTGTAGTTTGCATCTACTCGATACCAGATGGCGTAGGTGAATATTTAATGTGTCTGCCTGCCAACAGATGGAGCTATGTATCGGGCGCAACAGTACGTTCTTCAAACAGTTCGTAACTGCTTTTACAGATTATCTGTTTTGTATCGTGTACGCGAATACCTTGATACCGACTTGCGGATCACACTTTGTGATTTTTGCCAGGTACCAATATATTTGTATGAAAAACTAAAATTCTCTACTTGTAATATTCGCTTAGCAATTCGTTTAATTTGTCAAAGCCATAAAACGACTGCATTTCGTGGCAGTTTCCGGTATGCTGCCACAAAATGCTGGAACAATATTCCTCCTCCCATCAGAAGTTCCATTACCATTTGGTCCTTCAAAAATTCATTTAAAAAATACCTGTTAAATGCACAAAAGTCTGCTCTTTAAGAGGTCGTTTTTGGTTTAAATTTATTTATATTATTTTTGTTATTAATGGATTTATCACAATGCTTAACTGGTTGCTTAATTTTGTATATAATACATGGTATTCGTTAAATGCCTATTTAACAAACATGTTAATATTTTTATTAGTTTAAGAGTTTTACCTGTTAACTTGCCAATTTTAGTTAGTTAATGTATGTTATGTTATGTTATTTTATGATATGTTATGTTGTGTTATGTGGTACACTCATGGCGTGTGGCAGTAGCTGCTGCGCTACATTTTCGTTGATTTTTCAGCTCGACCGATTTTGATAAATTTTAATGGGACCATCACCCTTTCAAACAAAAAAAGAATTTTCCAAATCGGTTCAGGCGTTTTCGAGTTATCGGTGAACATACATAAAAAAACGGGTTGCACTCCGGGAGTGCCGACAGAAGTGAAAAATTATTTTGGCGCGAGACATTTTTGGATGGGTACTAGGGTTATTGGGTTATGAATTGCATTTTATTTATGAATTGTATTTTATTAGTTATTAGAAACTTTAAAATACATTTAATATTCTTTTAAGTTTTTGTTTAGAATGTAGATAATATATCAAAGAACCTAACTCTGTCAACTTCTCCATACAGAAGTAGACTGTAAACATGTGTTTATAATCAAATGCGGCCAGCGCGGCAGCCGGCGTCTCGTAACGGTGTCGCGAGTCCAGAGGTTTTACCTCATCTAAAAAAATGCGTACCGCGCTAAAAGAAGTTTTCACTTCAAAAAAATGATGCAGCGAATGAACTGCTTATATCTTGACATTATTTAGGTTTATATATATTATAATATGTATGTATTGACGACCTATGCGTGTTATTCCTTAATACGTGTTTTGTATCATAATTCAATAAAAATTGGATGACCAAGATTTGCAGAAATATGTGGTGTTGTTCTAATGAGCGACATAGAACCACGAACGCCTTGGAAGTATTCAGTATTTATTCAGTACAGTTATCATATTACAATATATAAACATAAATCATTATAAGCAAGAAACAGTGTCAAATAGCAATATCATTTAGCAGCCGTGCTAGGTTAAACCTGTGTTACAGCTGCTAATACTTCCTTAATGTAATATTTACTTAACCATAAACTACACATAATAATGCAATTACTCAAACATTGATTAATTGAAATATCATTGACAATATTAGTAGAATAACAAGACTCGAGGCACGTACAAAATATAGCATTATATTTATTAGATACAGACAATCGTAGCGAAAAAAGTGCGATTAATTGCGGGTACCCGCACTTACGTGTCGCAGTACATTAGTGATGTGCCTGATAATCAATGTATTTCAAAATGTTGGTATTGTATGGGAAGGTAGAAGGTTTACATTTAGGACAAACCCACATTATTATACTACATAACTAGTTTACAAACATGCTAATAATAGTTAAATGAAATGATGCTTATTTCTATGATTTCGTGATGCATCCTACTTATTTTCTAAATTATATCTAAGCACTTTATGTTTAACTTTTTCTTTACTTGTCTCTTTGAGAATACATTTCTTTAAACCTAAATAAATACACTAGTTACATTTTGGTTAGGATTTTACATCTTTATCAGTAAGCAGTACCTGGTGATCAGCCGACCTGAGCTTAGATTAGGTATAATTTAAGTTATAATAATATGATCCGGCCAGGAATGAGATTGACTATGTGTTTTAACTTGTAATAACAATTATCAACAGCCAGCCCTATCGTGCGTAGGTAAGGTAGTAGGTACGCTTGGTCTAGTTGAGAAGTGCTTAAAGGAAGATTGGCACTATCGTCTAAACCAAAAGGTTGGCAAGAGTGGCAAGAGCAACCTTTTCTATTACATACAATTTTTGAAGTCCGAAGCAAAATTTTACGCAAAGAAAGTAAAAAATGAGCAAATTTTTGCGGGACCCAAAATAAGGCGATCGAAATACATGAAAAAAGACGCTAAAATACAAAAATTAGTGAAGACTTACTGAAAGGATCAATATCAGCTGAAGAATGTTTGCAAAAATTATGTTGTTCAAGTTCTGAGGCTCAAGTAGGTAAACGTACCTATACCTAATGGAGAAAAAAATATATAAGTAATATACATACATTATTACATATTACATACATTATCTAATCATAAAAGAATGAGTGCCTTAGTTTTTTACATATAAAAGAACATACCTACTTTTGTTTTACTCTGTATTTATTAGAAAAATATCTAGTTGGTACAATCTATGTATAATTGTAAAAGTATGAATAAACAAAAAGAAAATAAAACCCTTAATTATTTATTACCCTTTAAAATAAAGTAATGAAAAAAAACGAATATGGAAAATTTTATGTTTTTATCGTGATAGTGTTGCCATTACTTCATTACTATACAAACCACGTATTAAGGAATAACACGCATGCGTACAAAATAATACTGTGTTAATTTAATAATGCGAAAAATTCTGAATATGACAAAAATCGAATTGAAAAAAAAAACAAATGTGTAAAATATCTGAAATTGGACAATTAAGAATTAGAAATAAAACGAATGTGGAAAGTTCGGAAATTGTAAATTGGTAATTTGGTCATAATCGATTCTGTAAAAAACGGAATCTGATAAATACCATGGAGTGAAAATTCTGAAATTGGACCTTATCTCTGCGACCATTATTATTATTATATTATTCGTTTATTTAGTTTATCATATTATAATATTATTTATTTATTTTTGTAGTATTAGGTATTGCTGTATTTCACTTTTTGTTATCCTGTAAATATGTATGTAAATATTATTTTTATCATAAATCACTTATATTATTTTCATCACCCCATATTCAGCTAAATTGATTTCTATACATCCTAAGGTTATCTAGCAGAGCTCGCTATCTAGCGATAAGACCGCCCATTGTACTACCGTGTAGCTAAACACTGTTTCTTATAATAATCTAATGTATTTTGTGCAATAAAGTATTTTCTATCTATTTATCTATGCTTCTAGAGAGACTGTTCGATGAATACTCAAAACTATTTAAAAAAAATTGTCACGCGGCTAAATCAATGTCTTTGAGAAAAATAATAGAAAGTTTAACAAATAAAATAAAAGCTACTTAGAAATTCATAAATAATGAAACAGCTAAATCTTTGACGAACGGGAGGTTGCGAATGCATTTGATAGTTTTTTTAACTGTTCAGCCTCCAGAGCTTCCGTTCTATTAGAATCTAGTGTTGCAAAATATAAGAAAGAGTTTAGTTTTAGCTATATTAACGAGGCCAGTATTGTAAAAGCATTCAAATTAATTAATAAAAAAATATACAGAAGACCTTTGGGGAATATCTACAAAGGTGTTGGGAGTCATTATCTTAGATGTCACACTATGTTTAGCTTATATTTTTAATAGATGTAACGACGAGGGAGTTTTTCCCGATCTTATAAAACACAGTAAACTCATTCCTATGTTAAGTCTGGAAGTGAAATTGATCTAACTAATTATACTCGTAGACCGATATCAATATTACCTGCATTAGGTAAAATCTTTGTAAAAATCTAAATCAGTTATTATCTCACTTTAACGTTAACGGCCTACTACAATAGTAATCAATACGGATTTACGAAAGGTCGATCAACAGCTGATGCAGGTATAGCGCTGTTAAAGCATATATTTGACACCTGGGAGAAGTCACAGGATGCAATTGCGGTATTCTGTCATGCAACCCTAATCTCAAGGTTAAAATATTATGGCATTCAAACCCGGGCGATTGACCTCATACAGTCTTATCTATCAAAAAGAGTTCGGAAAGTTGACGTGGGTGGTGAGAGGTCTTCTGAATCAATAATTGATGTAGGGGTACTACAGGGTTCGATACAAGGCCCTGTTTACCTTTTTTTGTAAAAAATATTTGTGATTGATACCTTGATAAATTTTTAATTTTAAAAGTTGATAGAGGTAAAACATGTTGCGTGACATAAGTTTTGTGTATACTATTTTAAGAGCTGTGGATTTTGTACAACGAATAAATAAATAAATAAATTTTACCACCGTAACATTATTTTGATTACAGACAAGCTGTTGGCTAGCACCTCTACCTTTTTTCAAGTGCCTTGCCAGAAAGTAACAAGGTTCTTAGTCCCTAAGCTGAAAAAGCCGTATTCGATCACACAATCGATGCTAAGTCCAAAGAAGTAAAAAAGTTGTCAAAAAAGACAGTTTGCGGGTTTTTCCTGTATTGTCTTGCAAATCGCTATAACAACTTTAGCTCTAAGGCTTAAGCTGTTTTCGTGATCCGTAAAAGAGCGATTTCTAAACGTATCTTCACCAGCCTAAGGGATGATATCATATCAGATAATCAAACCAGATAGCCCTGCTCGTACAAATAGTTTAAAAGCCCACTTCTTCGGTTTATTTGGTAGGTATTGACGCCTACTTCCCGCTCTCGTATCTTTATATGGGGTCAACATCATCCACACTGTAACGCCCTTCTTCTGCGAGTAATAAACAATTCGACGACCTCTGTGGCGCAGTGGACTAAGATCCGGCTGAGACGTAGTAGGTTGCTGGTTCGATTCCCGCCGTGGACAAATGTTTGTATGATCTGCAAGTATTTGTTTCGGGTCTGGGTGTTTCTATGTTTAATATGCAGGTATTTACAAAAAAAAGTATTCAAGTAGTATATCAGTCATGTGGTACCCATAACACAAGCTTTGCTTACTTTGGGGCCAGATGATGCTGTGTGAAATGTCCGGGATTATTTATTTATTTATTTAATTCGTGCGGATTTTTTCAAGAATGGGTCGTACCTTGAAGTAGCGATCATCGTTCAGGTGTGTATTGTCGACAAAGTGTAGGTATTTCCTAATTTGTTCATATTTTTTCAACGTCATCAATAATTAGAGTATATCTCAATGCATTACTCCAATAGTCTCTGAAAGCTGGCGTTTGAACCACACCCATCATCAGGGTAATGGCCAAGAAATGTTGATCTGAAACATCTATAGGATAGGGTAAACGTAATTGTTGGCCTGGCGATACAGGCGGTGGCGACGCATAGCTGCGCTATGATGAAATATAAATAGCGACTCTTGCGGCGACGCAACAAAGTTCAATTCAGCTCGCATATCCTCTATAACACAGCCAAACGCTTCTTTTTATTTATAATTTCCGTTGTGACATTTATACATTTGGCAGCTCCGCTTTGTACCGAATACAAATTCGTGTTATACCTAATGTGATCGATAATATCTTCCGAATGTGTAAAATGTGTGTAAATATGTGAAATAATCTAGAGGTGATTTGATGCTTGCTTCAAAAGGAGAGTGATATTTAAATATCAGAGGGTTCCCATACATACTTCTTATTTCGCTTTGACACAACCTTGGGTGCAGCAGGTACGTGCCTTCCTTTTTGAACGAGTAGCTGGTTGTAGCAGTGGCGATTAGACAGATGATACTAAATTCAGCATGAAGGGTAGCTGTTCCTGTGGTTCACCAGTAGGAAATATTAAATTTTTAACGAGTGACAATGGAATGGTTTCTTTATCAGACAAGTGCTTTGTTAAAATGAGCTGGCGGGAAATTTCATCGTTAGTACTTCCATAAATGTCAAAGTATTTTAAAGACGAGGGATATGACTTTGGTTCAGAACTGCAGAATGTGGAGTAATACCTAATCGTCATCGTTATGCAACATAGGCTGCTGGATTGACTTCGTCTTCAGAAGAGTAGCTACTACTGTCCGACTGTGCCTTCTCAGGTGATACAAGTGTCTGAATCTGTCAAGTGTTAATATTAGTAAGGATTATAGACTAATAGGTTTGTACGGAGTTGTTAAGTAGGTAAGGATATAGAAAGTTTATGTATAAAAATACCAGGGTTTCGTACAACTTTTAATGTTTGTAACCACAAAAAAAAAGAACTTACCCTATAGCTATTTAGTTCCTGCCATTATTTTAAAATAAATGGTTAGTTTAGTTTTTAATTAAAATGTGATTTATAAATCAGTAGGTACCTACCTAAGCATTTTATTTTTGTAAAAGCAAATTATTATAAAATAATATATATTTCATAAAAGTTTACAGTGAATATTTGTTACTAAAGAGATAAACAACTTTAAGTTGTTCACCTCAACATGTCAGTAGATAATACCTACTGAGTTGTTGAGGTGAGGTACTGGGTGTTTCAACAATAGGTGGAAATGTATCAAAATACTAACCGGGGGAAAAATACTACCTACAGATCTCTTCTAGAACGGATATGTCATAAAGGCCGCTACTACTATATAGATGCTATTTTAACTTTCCCATACTCATCAGGGACGCAGTTGATCGCGGATGATAGCGTGAAAACCATTAATTTGCTACCTAATATGCAAACACTGCAAATGCTATGCACTACAGAACCGGGGCAATCTCATCATCATCTGGTATGGTGCTGATCCTGGCAGGGCCGCGCCGCCCCTGTGTGCGAAGTGTGCGGCGCACACAGGCGCCAAGACAATAGAGGCGCCGCCGCCATCGAAATTATTTTTGTTACACACAAGAACATATTCTTTGTAGTGGAGTATCGATAAGTAAGTAGGTACAATAGGCGCAACATATGCCTTGTAAATAACAAAACATAATTATAATGCCTGATTCAGACCCCTAAGACGTCGTAGGACTCCAAAGAGTTTTGATTATGAACACGAAGACCATACTAGATCCGAAAACCGCTTTTGAAATTAATAGAGAGTTTTAACTAACAATAAAACTTACCTATTATTTTTCCAACGATATCCGGAATCCATCTTGAGTCAAGCACCTGTCTTTTTCACGTTTTTCGTCCTAGCAACTTCCTCTCTTCGACTTCCGGCGCCACTGTCGCCTCGTTTTATCGGTTAAGATGGCGGCGACCCGCATGGCGCTCGGCTTTTACCTCATTATACTTACTCACGATGTACCAGGTAGGTATTACCTGGATTCCGGATATCGTTGGAAAAATAATAGGTAAGTTTTATTGTTAGTTAAAACTCTCTATTATTTGTTCCGTGACGATATCCAATCCATCTTGAGTGATATGTTTGTTATCTCCTGGTATGCCCATAATTATTACAATAATTATGTAGATGCTATAATGTGTTATGTAAAATAAAAAATTAAATTATAATAAGTTATTGAAAAGTAAACAATATTTATTCAATGTTATATATGAATCATACAGTTTTAATCATCAAATTAACCAAATCATTGTTATCGCACAGGTTCAAAGAAATTTGACAAGGAAACTGACGTCGTAAAATCATTATTTCTGGATTGATTCGCTAGCTCTCTTTGATAGTATGTTCTAAAAGTATGTTCTTGCCGCCAATTTCCAGTCTGAAGAATCTGATCAATAGGAAACTTTTCTAGCCAATTGAGAGAGGCTACGGCAGAGCGTACTGAGCCTGGCGTGGCATCGACACCCGCGTCCTTTAGAACAGATTTGATCCAACCACTGATTACAGTTCTAGAAGCTGGTTTTGGAGCACCTCTAGCAGTTATAAAAAGTTCTGACAGCATATCTGATTTCTGACGATCTTGTGAAGTACCGATTAATTGACGAGTCCAAAATACACAGTCGAGATTTTTGTTCGGATGTGCTTTTAGTTTCCATCCAGATTGCCTGTTGTTAGCGTCATCCGTCTTCGATCCAAAACAAGGCCACATGACAATAGAATTGCCCTCATCTATATATTGGTCGGCATTGATCCTCAGCAGTGTCAGGTCGTGTACTCGTCGTCCTGCCGCTAGCAAAAGTAATATAGCGGCACGTCTGGATACTTGGTACAAATTATTTTCATCTGGTGTATTATTTTCTAAGTATTGTAATACATTCTTTACATTCCAAATAGGTGGTTTCATTTTCTTGTCCATTGCAACTGAAATAGCTTTTAAAATATGTTTAATAAGAAAGTTAGATGCCAATGTAGTATTACCTGATAATTTGGTAAAAGTAGAAATAACAGATTTATGGACTAGTATAGTTCGATAAGCCAGACCTTCGCTGTTGTGTAAATACGCCAGGTAACGAGCAACTTGTTCTGGACTCGGATCTCTGTAAGAAGAATTGTTAGAGGAGCACCATACCTTCCATTTGTTCCATGCTGGCATGTAGGTGTTTATTGTAGATCGCCGCCAACTTGACAATAACAGTGATCTTTCTTCTACTGACCATTTTTTGATTTCGTCTGTCCACCCAAAATCAGCCAGGCTTCCAAATGAATGTCTTGAATCTCTGGCGGGTGCATTCCGGTTTTCGTGTCGATCAGAACTTGTGGAAGGAGCGGGATGTGATAAGGTTCTTGAATGGCCCGGGCTTGTAGGTCTGCTTGCCAAAATACCATCTTCCACTTTGGAGCGATCAAGATGTACTGACCGTTCGCTGTGTTCAGGTGAGACAATACTTGGGGTATTAGGTTCGGTGGAGGAAATAGCCACGCAAGTTCGTAGTCCCACTGGTGAAGGAATGCGTTGTGAAACAGAGCCTGCTGGTCCTGCGTGTCCAGCGATACATACCTCATTACTACGTGAGCTGTTTCCGACGCAAATAAGTCTACTTGCGGTGTGCCCCACATCTTGAATGTGTTGTCCGTTGCTGTAGAGAGTAGGTGCCACTCGGGGCAGACCTTGCCGCGTGATAGGGCATCCACTTCGCAATTGAATCGGCCCGGAAAGTACTGAGCCGTCAGTTGTAGATTTAATTGGTCCATCACCTTCAATAGTTGCCGTGTGAGGTTCAGAAGCTTCTTCGATTTCGTTCCGCCTTCCTTGTTTATGTAAGCTACGACTGTTCGGTTGTCTGTTTGCAGTAAAATGTGAGCATTGTGAAGCAGGCTGTTCTCTTGTTGTATTGCCGCGTAGACAGCAAACAGCTCTTTGAGATTGACATGCCATGACTGTTGCCGTTTTGTCCACTGTCCTGACATTTTCGTGTCGCCCAGCTGAGCTCCCCAGCCGAAATCCGATGCATCCGTCGTGAGCAGATGAGAGATCGAGTTTGTATGTATAGGAAGTGAGCCCTGTGCTGCCTTTAACCACCATCGCATTTCGGAGAGAACCGGTTGTGGCAATTTCGCTTGTTTGTAGGGGTGTTCCGTGGGAAGGTATCGATTGTGAAATTGCAGGGTTCGACAATGTAACCTCCCTCTGCGTATTACAAAAGAGGCGAAGTTGAGTCTCCCCAGAAGGGACTGGGCCTGTCTGAGGGACCAACTGCCTCTGGACATCTGACTGAGAAGTGCTTTGCGTAGCGTTTCGCACTTCGGTTCCGACAGGGACTTCGTGTTGAGTTTGGTGTCCCATGTAACACCCAGAAACTCTAGGCGTTGTGTCGGAACCAGTACAGACTTGTCCATATTGATAGTCCAGCCGAGGTGTCTCATTAGGTTCACCATAAATGTAATGTGTTCGCGTAAAACTTGACAGGACTGATTCACTACCAAAAAATCGTCTAGGTATACGCACCTCATATTTCGCCTTCTCAGAAACTCGGCTACCCAGTTCGTCAAGGATGTGAACGTTCGTGGCGCTGATGAAAGGCCGAAGGGAAGGCACGTCATTTGTAGAAGTTGGCCTTTGTAGCTGAGTCTCAGAAATCGCCTGTGTTCTTCGGCTATGGGAAGGTGAAAATATGCCTGGCTCAGATCTACCTTCACCATCCAATCGTTGCTCTGTAAAAAGCTTGGAATTCGGAAATGACTGAAAAGCTGAAAACCTTTTAGTTTGACAAAACGGTTTAGTCTCTTCAAATTGAAGATTGGGCGAAACGATCCGTCCGTTTTCGGAACTAGAAAAAATGTTGATAGGTAGCTGGGATTGATCTCGGCTTTTTCTAGTACATGCGTGTCTATCATATTTTTTATTAGCTGTGTCATATGATAACTCTGCTTTGTCTCTTAATTTATTATGACAGATTGATTTGGATATATAAGGGGCGGCTTCATCACGAAAGGAATACGTATTCCCTTGAGAAGTTTGCATATGTGGTTGGGCGCACCTAAGTTCTCCCATGCATGTATATATTGCTTTAGACAGCCGCCCCGAAATGATTGCGAGTCATGATCGATTGTTTCTATTTGATGAGTTGTAATTTGATTTCTTGCCTCTTGACGAATTGTGGTGTTTGTTCTTGCCATTGGAAGTCTTGTTGCCGGATGCCCTCGAGTGACCTTTGAACTTATCTTTCGACGCTGAAGTATTTTTTCGAAAAAAGTTTTCACTCTCTTGCTTGCTTGTCGATGGTTTCGACTGGTTATCATACACACGCCTCTGGCCGGTAGCTGTAGCTGCAGTTTGCTGTGTTGGCTGGAAGCAAGTGGTTAGTTTTTCGGCCCCCCCAATTTTTTGAAGGTAGGCTGCAAGCATATCGTTGTCAAACAAATGTTCAGCACTGGGTGGAATTTTTTGCAACGCCCCACAGTGATATTCCTCCGAAATTTTCTTAATTAATAAATCCCTGCGCATGCTAATGCAGTCGGCTCGACGGCCGCAAGATATTTGTAAAATATCATCGGTCACTTTTGCATAGCTCGAATCTTTATTAAACATTTGTTCAATCTTATCGAAAAGAGATCGTGGTGTAAGTGTTGTACTCTTATCATTAGACCAATCGACTAAACCTTGCAAAGTTGTGCGCAATTCGTCTTTTTGAGTCAGTATAGCATTGGATAAAGCTGCAAAAGTTCTCTCTATCAAGTACAAACGATCATCGTTAGACCTTGACGCATTGAAACGTCTTAGTTCATCGTTTACATTGAGTTCTATAAAACCCGGTGTAGTGACGTACTTTTTCTGAGCTTCAGAAAAACGAATTCCATGCCAGTCATTACATTTAAAACGCTGTAATTGGGTTATCTTTTCTAAATGTTTATCATCAGACTTAGGGAATGGCGGATCTTTTAACGTAGTTGATAGCTCTGACAATTGGAGCTGTTGATTATCCGCATCACTCGTGCTCGGCGGTGGGCGTAAGCCCAACTCGTTTGTTGTATCATTGTTGGGTCCATTTATTACCTCGGCAACCCACGAAGTACTCGTTTGAGGCTCACAGTGTTTTTGCGAAATCAAATTCGTTAGAAAAGCCACTTGTTGAGAAAGGAATTCAAACTGTGCGTCACTTACATGGTTAGACCGCCTTTTTCTCGTTCTATCCGGACTAGACTCCTCCGATGATGTACTGCTTGAACTTGAAGAACGACTTCTCTTCCGTGACACGTGTTCATCACCATCACTTTTTTCTTTATCAAAATATATTTCGTCCTCCATTACGAGAGGATTTTTTCACTACGTATTCAATTTACGTAAAATTATTGCTAAGACGTGTTAACGCTACGAAAAACGACGCTATAATGAGGTAAAAGCCGAGCGCCATGCGGGTCGCCGCCATCTTAACCGATAAAACGAGGCGACAGTGGCGCCGGAAGTCGAAGAGAGGAAGTTGCTAGGACGAAAAACGTGAAAAAGACAGGTGCTTGACTCAAGATGGATTCCGGATATCGTCACGGAACAAATAATGTATTATTTAAATTATTTTATATATTGGATCAAGCTTTATCCTCCGTAGACGAAAGATTTAATTTATTGAATAATCAAAATTACGTGTTTAATTTTTTATTTAAACTAATTGATTTTCAAGATCAAAGTCGATTAAGAAGTAGCTGTTATCGTTTGCAGGAAAAACTTTCTGCAAATGATTCATTGGATATTAACGCCGATGATTTGTGTGAAGAAATTGTGTTATGTCAGTCTTTTTTCAAATAATTATGTGGTGAAAATTCTCGAATTTATATATTTAAACAATTTGACAGCTGTTTGCCCTAATATCACCATAGCATTACGAATTTTGCTAACTATGCCAGTTACGGTAGCAAGCGCGGAAAGGTCCTTTTCTAAATTAAAACTTATAAAAAATTACCTGCGTTCAACAATGAGCCAGGAAAGATTAAACAAATTTAGCAACAATATCAATCGAGAAAGCCATATTAGACCATATAGAAATACCTACACGAGATTATAAAGGATTTCGCAAACAGAAGAGCGAGAAGAGTGGAAGCAATATAATTTAAGTATGTTTATATTCTTACATATTTTAGACTCTTGTTGTTTTTTTTAAACATAATACTTACATACATAGCATACATAATACTTAGTTTAATCAGTATTATTAGAAAAGTCAGCTATATTGTTATTAATATCTAAGTAGGTATACAATTAGATATAACATCATAAATAAAGTATGTAAAATTTAATTCGTGTTTTATTTTTGGCAGTAATTGGCAAGCGGAAACGAACTGGTTTTACCTATTTAGGAAAATATAATCTAAGTTTATAAAACTGGAGAACATTTATTTCGGTCATAATCAACAAATAATAAAAATACAAGTTGAAACATGAAGATTCGTGAAAAAAAGAGGCGCTTCATAGGTTTCGCACACAAGCGCTGTGGGGGGTCGGCGCGGCCCTGGATCCTGGACCACCAAGCTTGCCCTCATCGAGCGTGTCAGTCTTTTTATTTTTATCGTGTCTCTAGTTAGTTATTTCAAACCAGTGTGGAGAATGAATTAAAGTGCGTCGCAGGGGTTTCTTTCTTGCATTTTATTGCGCCTTTGGCAATTAAACGGATGGATAAATGTTTAGTACTATTCCGCCAATCTATTTCCAAAGAGTTAAGACACGATGCAGGCGCATGCACCTCCCTCCCGCACGCAGTTGAAAAGCCACGCAACGCGTTAGTAAACGATTAGCGCACACCATCTACACAACCTCTAAAATAAATTCGCCGTGTTTCACCTCTCCACGAGGCAGCCTCAGGAACACTCGACTCGCCCCACACCTTGACGAAAATCTCTGCTCTGCAGACTGTCGCTAGTTAGAATGAGACAGCAGCATAGCAGCATAAGTTACAGCATTTATTTACCCCTGGTAATGTTTAAAAAACAGGCCGAGTCGAACTATAAATAATGCGGAGAGTATAAGTAGGAAAGTAGGAATCGAAGGAAAAGAGGAATACGGAGTCCAGTAGAGGATAAACTGAGCTGAAACACAGTGAAACGATAAAGCACACTATAGTAAAAACTATGAGTAGTTTATCGTTTATCAGTGTCAAGAGTTGACCCCAGGGTTGTCACAAGAAAACAATACTTAATTTATTTATATATATATTAGAGATCAAGATCGCCGTCACCATTATTAGTATTATTATAAATAGTTAACAATGAACTATCAAACTTAATCTATTAATCTAATCTGTTGTTTAAAACTGCAGTTTTAAACATCACAATAAATAAACACGCATTTTTATAAACTATAAACTTATAATAAAAGCAAACGTGCGTTTCTAACACGTTGGCGTACGCAGCTCTTGCTGCACGCTCTTCTTGCACGCCCTCTATCTAGACGTCTTTGTCGGTATGAATAATAGACTGCTAGGGACCGTCTAGCCTAAAAATAAAAGGCCCTCCAATGTGTTAACTGTCGTAAGCAAATGGCCGCTTTATACACAAATTCGTCGTCTTTGGTCTTTCAGCCACCGTCATTGGTTTTCAACTCATTCAGACAACATACCGTCCGTATGTGTTTTGACAAATAACTTTTAGATGTAAATGGCTTATTACATTTGTTGCAGTGATATGGCTTTTCTCCTTTGTGACATTTCATGTGCTTCATTAAATCATTACTTTCGGTAAACTCTTGATTACATATATTGCAAGGATAAAGCTTTTCTCTTGTATGTATTTGCATGTGTTTTGTCACATAACTTTTGGTAGTAAATGCTTTGTTACATATAGTGCAGGAATATGGCCTTTCCCTAGTGTGAACCTGCATGTGCGATTTTAAACCACCATTCTGAGCGAATGCCTTATCACATCTATTGCATATATATGGCTTTTCTTTCGTGTGACGTCGCATGTGTTTTGTCAGTTGACTATTGGACTTAAATGACATAGTACACACGTTGCAAGGATGTGGCTTGTCTCCCGTGTGTATCCGCATATGCATTTTTAACGTGCAATTTTGGTTAAATGCCCGCTCGCATATGTTGCAAACATATGGCTTTTCCCCACTGTGAATACGCATATGTTTTTTCATGTAACTATTAGATATAAACTTCTTATCGCATACGTTGCATGAATATGGCTTTTCGCCGGTGTGGATACGCATATGCATTGTCATTTGAATTTTATGTGCATATGCCTTGTCACATATGTTACATGCGTATGGCTTCTCCCCAGTATGTGTTCGCATATGTGCTGTCAAGTAACTATATGCAGTAAATGCCTTGTTACATCTAACGCATGCATATGGTCTTTCTCCTGTGTGATTCCGCATATGTTTCAACAGGTTATGACTCTCAGTATATGCTTTATCACATATATTACAAACATATGGCTTTTCTATTGAGTGTATACTCATATGTTTTGTCAAATAACTATTTGTACAAAATGTTTTGTGACATATAGTGCAGGTGTATGGCTTTATACCATCATGAACTCTGATATGCATTGTTAAATGACTTAGAGCGGTAAATGTTCTATCACATCTGTTGCATGTATATGGCTTTACCCCAGTGTGTGTCTGCATGTGCACTGTCAGATCTATTTTTTCAGCGAATGCTTTGTCACATCTGTTGCAAACATATGGCTTGTCCCCCGTGTGAACGCGCATAATATGTTTTCTAAGACTACGTTTGTTAGTAAATGCTTTTTCACATCCATCGCAGAGAAATGGTTTGACTTTATTGTGAAACTGCAAATGCTTCACCAAGTGATATTTATTTGCAAATATTTTATTACACATATCGCAAATGAAACATGAACGCATGCTTTTGACACTATTAGAATTGTCTGCCTGTTCCAGTGTATTTCTTGTATCATTTATTTCAACATCTTCAAAATTTGTTATCTCAATGTCAAATGTTTCTTTTTTCACAGCAACTTGGTCAACATTCATTATCTCGACGACAAATGTCGCTTCGTTCTCAGGTCTTTCTTCTTTCACAACTACTTCTTCCTTAACAGCTGCAGAAGAACTTATAGTATCTGAAGAATTATTCAAATTTGCACTGATTTCAAGATTTATGTCATAGTTTATTTGCTCTATTTCAACTGGTTCTTTTTTCACAACAATCTGTTCTCCATCACATCCAAAAGTATTTGTAATCATTTTATCATCTGCTGTTTCTTTTCTCATAACTCCTTGTTCTTCATTGCCAGTCCAAGAACTTATAGCGTCTGAGTAAATTGATGTGTATTGTGTCGGAGATACTTGTAGGCTTTGTACTATTTGCAGAGCTAGTTGTGTTGTACTGTTTGTTACCTGTAAGCATAAATAAATAAATAAATAATCCCGGACATTTCACACATCATCATCTGGCCCCAAACCCCAAAGTAAGCAGAGCTTATGTTATGGGTACCACATGACTGATATACCTACTTATATACTTTTTTTTAAATACATACATATTATACATAGAAACACCCAGACCCGAGAGAAACACTTACAGATCATACAAACTTTTTCCCGCGGCGGGAATCGAACCCGCAACCTTCTGCGTCTCAGCCGGCCCTAAGCCCACTGCGCCACAGAGATGTATGAGTAACCAAGTAGAAGTAAGTAAACCAACATTCAGAGCATGTATCTCCAGGGCTTGTTAAAGTATTTTGCAGATTCTTCGTCTGTCATTTCATGGAGTAACATAGCTCTGCTAATTTAATATTTTTTACCAGTTTTATTGCATGTTTTATTCAGTAATCTTGGCGAAATTATGAATAAATTGTGACTATGGGTATGGACAATTGAATTATATGTGTATTGTGGTGCAATGTGATTTGAACGACGAGGAATCCCAAGAAAATTCTAGACGCCATTCTGCGTGACGTCTAGAATTGACAAATGACCATCGACTAAGACTCTAATAACAAACAGAGTATAAACTATAAACACATGACATTAATATGTCACAGGCCATTAACAAAGAAGAAGAAAGTATTTAGCACAATTATTAACCCTTTATCAGACAAAGTATGTTTCATCAAACACAATAACAGGGTTTGTTAGGGATCCTTAGCATTATTTTAAAACAATTTATTATTTTACATATAAAAAATATTTTATTAATAATACGTTAAAATGTAATACTTATGTGTTTTCGCTTTAATGTTTTAATTTTTAACTAACTTTGCGACTTTGTGAGAAATCATTAATCAAAGTATGTACCTACCTATGTGGAAAATCCATGCCCTACGCCTGATAAGATGTGTTTCATTACATTACATTTATCATCTCCAATTTTATTCATAACTAGCTTCTGCATGCGGCTTCGCACGCATAGTACCTACATACAGAAAATGTAGCCTATGTCCATTCCTAAGATACAATCATACCCATACTAAATTTGATTAATGCATAAAAAGAGTTCTGGTAATCCGATCGCTACCAAACTTCTCAGGATCACCTGCTAGGCCGTTCTCAGGCTTTCCTAATTTCAACGAAAATTTTAATAAAATTGGTCAAGCTGTTTCGAAGTCAATAGGGAACACACATTGCCTTTTTATATATATATAGACTAGTACCTACTGTATTTATTTTTTTAAATAAAAATACCATAAAGATAAAGATTCTCCTGCAATATAAGAACATTCTTTTGGTAGAACTTAAAATTTTCTACTATGTTAAATGATTTTACAACATACTTGTGGCAATATCTATATATATAAAAATAAATATTTGGTATTTTGGTATTTGTTATGTCAAAATAACAGCCCTTTATCATAAGTCAATGATTACACAGTATTTAAAAAAAAAATTTGTTTGCAGGACTCTCTGGCAGATAGTGGATGTTGGGGTAGCTTAGGCTAATTATTTTAGAAAAAAAAAATAGAGTCTGTGCAAAACAAATTCGCACCCAATTAAATTGTTAACAAAATTCGAATGATATAGAGAAGTATAATAATAAGCAAATAAACGAGTCACAAGTGAGACATCTAGTAAACCATATAAATCTTATGTTTCATTGGTTAATCTTTAAGGAGAGTGCTGTTCAAAGTAATAATGCATTGCAGTGCCCTTAAAATAGATGGTATAACTAAAATAGTTTAATGGTATCATATATCCCTATATAACTATACTAGCTGTCTGCGCGCAGCTTCGCCCGCGTTGAAGATTATTCCCGGGACAAACCAATTCTCCCGGATAAAAATTAGCCTATGTCACCCGGGGATAGTGTAGCTTTCCAACGGTGAAAGAATTTTTCTTGATTCAAGAAGTTATTCTTTACATACAAAAATCCAAATCTTTCCTCTTTGAAATAAATAAATAATGCTGGACATTTCACACAGTTTCATCTGGCCCCAAAGTAAGCAGAGCTTGTATTATGGGTACCACACGACTGATATACTACTTATATAATTTTTTTTAAATACATACATACATCAGTATTACACACAGAAACTAACATTTATAATATTAGTGTAGACTAACAGCCATAGGGCATAATACAACCATTTTTGGTACCAAAATGGGACTGATAAAAGGTTAAGCCATAGCGGCAGTTTATGACAGCTCTTTATGACAGCTCTTTATGACATAGGCACTATTTGTTACTCAAGCACACACACACAGAAGAATACATGACAAGTAAAATTGGAGAAATATAAATAAATAATGCCATTTTACACAGCATCATCTAGTCCTAAAGTAAGCACAGCTTGTATTATGGTTAACACATGACTGATATACTATTTGTACTTTTTTTGTAAATACAATCATATTATACATAGAAACACCCAGACCCAAGATAAATAATATGTATAATATTTATGTATTTAAAAAAAAAGTATATATATCAGTCATGTGGTACCCATAACAGAAGCTCTGCTTACTTAAGGGCCAGATGATGCTATGTAAAATGTCAATATTTAAAAAAAAAAACTCGCAGATCATACAAATATTTGTCCCACAGTGGGAATCGAACCCGCAACCTTCTCCGTCTTGGCCAGGCCTTGGCCCACTGTGTCACAGAGATCATCAGAAGACAGAGAGCATCTCATGTATTTGTGTGGTAAAAAAACACCTCTACTGAGATGTGCTCAGTGGATGTCAGATGTGCTCACCACTGTGGTGTGGTATGTGGTAGCTAGACACTGTTATTTTATTTAAATATTTATTAATGATAGATGAGGAGCTATAGCTGGTATATCTATATCACACATTGTAGAAATAGGCTTAAATTATTGGTTAATCTTTTTGAGCATTGATTTGTTAGTTCGTAGCCAGTTGCCGAGCTTGTTTTTAAACGTATTGACAGAGGTAGCAGTCACAACGTCATCTGGTAGTGCATTCCGATTGTGGACCACTCTGTTGCTAAAGAACTGATAAGAGGCAAGTAAGCTGGTAGGGTCACAAATGAGTTTTAACTGGTGGCAACGTCATAGTCTCTGATAATCTTTTAATATTTTTTTTGAAACCATCAGCCAAATGACCCTATGCGATGGTATAAGACTATCATAGTTGATCACTTATACAACATAGCCATGTTGTAAGGCTCCTGATAGATAGATTGATGTCCATACCTCAGTGCCATAGAGAAACATATAATGTAGGATCCCGTTGGATTTTCGGGCCATGTCGTAGAATGTATGACATTTCTGTAGCAGCCGGTGACAAATATAACATAATGTGCTAGGCATTCTGGTTTCTGCGGTGAGCTGGAACAAACATTTTACAATTCAAGGGTTTATTTATTTTTATTTATTTACTAGCGACCCGCCCCGATTTCACATGGGTGCAATGCTAATACTAAATATACCTACTACAGAATGTCTTTATATACAACGTTATCTAAGAGAATGTTATTCTCTTAGATAACATTACCTAAGAGATAGACATATACCATCATCGACTTTTTTGTAGACCTTTTTAAGGTCTAACAATACTGTAGTACCTAAATTTTTTGATCTCTCTTGTAGGGTTCAGCCAGCATTTGCAATGTAAGCTCAAAAAAATGAGTTTATTTACGACATCACATTAGAAACCTATAAAATTATCATTGTTTCTCTACTATATTATGCATGTATTATACATATAAACCTTCCTCTTGAATCACTCTAATCTCTTAAAAAACCGCATAAAAATCTGTTGCGTAGTTTTAAAGATCTAAGCATACATAGGGACAGACAGACAGCGGGAAGCGACTTTGTTTTATACTATGTAGTGATTAGTTGTATCCATAGCTCTTATAATATACACGAAACTTATGTTTATAACAACAGCCAATAATGGATTTACATTAAACATAAAAACCGACAGTAATCAAGGTGTGATGCGTGTATGTAATTATGTGAATTATATTTACGTACAAGCAAGCAATACAAGGGTTATCAAACAATAAAATTGTAAGTACCTGCGTATTTGACAAGTTCCATAACCAGAGGTGGAAACTTTTACTGAAGTAGTTTATGTTTAGGTGATTTAATCAAGCAAACAATAAAAACATTTAATTGTGGTACCTACCTGAAGATTCAAGCACTTTAGAATAAATAATTTTACATTGATAGACAGATGTGTCAATCAAATGGCGAAGAAACTTCGTACCTTGGTATTTGTAAGCTTTTCGTATATCTCTAGGAGGTGGGTATCGTCGACACTCAGCATCCTGACATTGGCGATTAAACAAACTCTGCACACTATATTAGCCATTGCGGTTAACGTAAGGTGTGTCTATCTTCTATGCTGCTGTTTATTGGTACTGAATAAGTAAATGTATTACAACACAAACGTGTTTTCCTGTTTTGTTTTAATTCATTCATACATAACGCAAGGACTAAGGAATTTAGACATTTAAATTAATTAAAAAGTGTGTTTAAATCACGAACTGCCTTTATTGATATTGGGAAGGGAACTGTATCCAATCCAACAAACAAACATCCCATCCACCAACCAATGAAAATAATTTTAGGAATAAAAGAAAACAAATGGTTAAATAGACTAATACTTATGTCAATGTCAAAACTAGCCACCTTCTGAAGCCAACATAAAAATAGAGATGGTCTAGTAATATTATGAAAAATGTATCTATAAATCTATATCTAGCTTAAAAAAAACTAATTAAATGTATTTTAAAATGATCAACCAAAATTGGGTTGCTTGGTACGGATGTACATGTTAGTATTTATTTATTTTATAAGTTATTTAATTCACTTTCGCGTTTATAATATTAGCAAGGATTAAATCCAATGTAGGACTAGGGCTTGCTATCCGGATATCTGAATTTACCGAATATCCGCCGATTTTCAAATCCAAATACAATAACCGGATAATTCGGATAATGCGGATAGTAGGTAAAATCAATCAAAAATTACAATCTAAAGACGAAATGAATGCATCAAAACAAAAAAAACAAATTTTATCTCTTTATTTTATAGGTATATGTAATATGAGTAGTGCAGATTATAATAATTTAGCAAACAGCGCATCACTAACATTGGAATCACACAGCCTACGTGAACACACTGAGCCCCCCTGCCCCGCAAGCACCATGTACACACATCTTGGAAAAAGAAATCCAAGGTGACAAATTATTTACAGTCCGAAGATTGCACGGATGTTAAGGTTTCAAAACTAGCAGCTCTAGATGGATTTTCATTTAGTGTATTTAGGACGTCAGAAAATGAAAAACCACTGCCACAGTCACCACGCGCCATAAAAAATTGATATATATCATGGAGAAGAAGAAAAGAGCGATATCTACTCATTACTACTACACAAACAGTGAGTTTTTATGGCGGCTCTACAATGGTATTATGTGGAATAAGTTCGGATGCGCATACAGAGCTGGTGATCGTCGACGATCGGCTAAATGCTACTCGTTACATGGAAGTGATCCTCCAGGATCATGTTCTGCCTTATTCCGGGTACATTTTTTATTAATTATATAATAAATATATATAATTATTAATTAATCATAAAACAAACAATTTTTATTAATGCACGATAACGCATACGCCCACGTTGCGCCGTGCGTGGAGCGGTACTTTCAAGTGGTTGAAATTTCAAGGTACACCAATATACCCAATAGAACACATCTGGGACCTTGCTCAAAAGAAAGATTAAGTCCGGTTCCAACCCGCCACAAACTCTCAACCAGGTCCTCGCTTCAGCGCAAGCCGCTTGGAAAGCCATAGTGCACGTCAAAACTATGATCCAGAGCATGCCTGACCGGATGCAGGCATGCATTAGAGCTAGAGGAGAAAGCACCCGGTATTTAAATGTATAAACAGTTTAAAAAACGCTTGTTATTTTTTCAGTTCGTTACGAATGTTTTTTATAAGATAAGATAATTTTAAGACAGAAGATTGTCATTTTTTGTGATTTAGTAAACGTAAACTTTTATAAAATGTAGGTAAGTACTTTTTTTTTGTTTGTTCTTAGTTTATTTCAATAATCATCCGAATTATCCGGAAAATCCGGATATCCGAATAGTAGAGTTCACTATTATCCATATTATCCTAATACCAAAATGTGACGGATAATGCAAGCCCTATGTAGGACATAAGGACACTTCTGGTCCTTAAGAATACAATAATAATATATATGTATAGTTCGTTTCAACTAAAACGAAACGTTCGTTCGTTGCGCTAATTTTTGACTTAGGTACCTACCATTCCTTTTTTTTAGATTTCCTGTTAAAATGATTTTTCTATTCTTCTAATTCTTTTTTTAACGGTTTCCTTATTTAGTAGTTTTTATTTTGTTTATTGAATAATTTTCGTAATCGTTTAATTCAGGCATTCGTCGATGGGATCCGTGACTTGGAAGTCAGAGCTGCTGTGAGACTTTGCCATCACGAGTCTTTAAAGATCGTCTTGGCCCATGCTTCGGAGGTGAAAGCTGTACGAATGGACACTCGAGTACATCGCCTCAGAGTAGTGGTGGAGCCTAAATCCATCCAAAATTCAGTCCGAAATGTTACGGGTGTGGAGAAATGGGTCATCTAAGGTCTAGTTGCCCGAAAATAAATAGAGAAAGCGACGACTGATCTCAAGTGACATAGAGGATTCAACAGCTACAAGAGTTTGAGAACGAAAGTCCTTTACCATGAAGGATGCTCCGGCGAGTATATGGGGTAAAGAGAACTGGATCCATTACAGAGATGATGTGGAAGACTGGTGCCGAAAATGCTCTAGTTGCGCAGCGGTGAAAGGACCCTATATACGCAGCAGAGGAGAGTTAGAGATTAACAACGTGGAGCGCCATGGGAGCGGATAGCGTTGCGACTTTGCGGGACCATTTCTTACAAGTATTTCTTTAGCTGATAAGTAAGTCCATGAGGTCCATGAGTCCATTAGAAGTTAGTTTTTATCGTTTTGGAGTAGGTACACTTCAAATTGTGACCAGGATCAACGATGTCACATACTGGATTTAAAAGTTTAAGTAACAAAAACATAAATCCAGGTATACTGTAAAAAAATATTGTCTGAAAGCAAGTTGTAACTGGACTGAGCGGAATCAATACGAAGACTAATCACTTCCTATGTTGTACTAATACCTAAATTATACAGTTCGTATCATCTAATTGCAGCATGTAGTTTTGTAGCTAAAATAAATATTATAGATTTTCTAGACTTTTTACTTAAGTGACCGAACACAACGAGTAGGTGTAAATGGAAAACGTTCTCCGGGGTCAATGGTAAAAATGGGTGTACAACAAGGATCAATACTCGGGCCATTCTTGTTTTTAATTTATATAAATGATCTACCTAAACTTGTAAAGGATGATCACAAGATTGTACTGTTTGCTGATGACACGTCACTTTTATTTAAATTAAAGCGACGACTTACTAATCTTAACGATGTAAACAATGCAATCTCTAAAGTTGTAACATGGTTTAATGTAAACAACTTATAACTTTATGAGAAAAAAACGAAATGCATTCGTTTTATACTGCCCAACGTTAAACAGGTGAAAGATAATATAAAAATTAAATACGAAAAGATAGATCTCGTCGACACCACAGTGTTCTTAGGCATTACTTTAGATAATAAGCTGCAATGGGGCCCGCACATAGATAAATTGTCGAAGAGACTCAGCTCTGCGGCATACGCTGTTAAAAAGATCCGTCATTTTACCGACGTAGATACCGCTAGACTCGTTTACTTTAGCTACTTTCATAGCATTATGCTACTTTCATAGCATTATGCTATGAAAGCATAATGATATTAACGATATTATGCTATGAAAGCATAGCATAATATCGCGCGCGCGGCTCTGTGTCGCTTACTCCTACAAACTAACGCATTTTAAAAAACAAATATTTGCATACATAATTGTAACTCCTTGATAGTAGCTATTCATTTCGTGTGCACATCCCCCAAGAACAATGTATCGCAGTCCACCCAGAGGTGAGTGTACGAGACAACTTACTACGCACTGTGTTTCTGGAGTACCGCTCACCGACCGGCTATACCTTTAGCAAGGGGTCCTACCGAGAAAGTGATAGATATCGCTTGCGTATTAAATCACGAGCACTATAGATCGAACTCCTCCGACGGGCTTCTCAGGATCCGATCCTGACCTTTCGAGACATAACTTCACCCAGATGAAAACCCGTAAAAGGATTCAGCAAGAACTCGATGGCTGTCACTGTGAATCAACGATGGCTAAGTTTCAAAAAGAAATGATGGATCTTATCTCAAATACACTCAAATCAACAGTTGAAAACGCAATCTCTGAAAAATTTGTCAAGCTTTCAACAGACCTAGACAATATAAAATCAGAAGTAACTAAAATTGCCAATGACAACACGGCTATCTCAGATTCTCTGTCAGATATCAAAGGACGTTTAATAGAGATAGAAACATCCAGTAACTACATTAATCGCCAAAACGAGTTCGACTCTCGGTTATGCCTAGCCGAGCAACACACTAAAAATTTCGAGCATTATGGGAGTGACATCGCAGAGCTCAAACATAACTATGTAGCATTATGTGTGAAACTTAAAACTAGACAACAGTGGGATCGCCTGCTCAACCTCGAAGTCATTGGCGTTCTAGAAACTTATAATGAAGACCTCGTGAAAATAGCTACTCAAATAGCTAAATTTGTTGATGTTATCATAACACCAAACGACAACGAGTTTGCGAATAGGATCCAACCGAAACAGTCGAAACCAAGCGTTCCGCGTACTATCATCTTAAAATTAAAAAATCAAGTTGTGAAGGACAACATTCTTGCGGGCGTACGGCGCTTTCATGGTGTCAACCCAAGTGACATCGGAGTGCAGGGAATTGTTATAAACGAACACCAGAAGTTAGATAATAAAAACTTGTATAGAAGGTGTCGTGAATTGGCAATTGCCAACTCATTTAAGTACGTCTGGATAAGAAACTGTAAGATTTTTGTCCGGAGAGACGACAAATCGCCCAAAATTGTCATAAACAAAGAAACAGCCCTAGTAAAAATCAAGTGATCTGTCGTCTCTTTAGTACCGCAACACTTACAGGTTATCGTACTTATAGTTTCTTTAAGTTAGGTTTACATATAGAAATCCTATTACGTTGCTATTATACCTATTCATCACACCAATACACTAAACATAACATTTATGTACTGCTAAAACTAAAACTAAACATTTTCCCTGACCTACTCTTATATAAACTCATAACAAAGTCTATTCATCAGAAATCCATTCTTAATCATTGTCAATCTAACAAAATAAACTTGCACTCGGGAACAGTTTTCATGTCTACCCATTTGGTTAAACTTTAGTGGTGCGTCGCACGAAAATGAAGGAAAAAAATGGGGGGAGGGGGGGGGACCCTCCCTACCCCCTGGTACCACCCCCATACTAGGTATTGCCCCGTTTTCGAGATATTTGAATAAATGTAACCTAACCTCAAAAAAATACAAATCTAGTTTAAATTACCAAGGAGGGGGAGGGAGAGGTCCACCTCACCCCTGGTAAAGCTCCCAAGATAAAGGTAGATGCACAAATGAGAAAAAAACATTTGTAACCTATCGTAACGTTTCGTAAATTTGTAACGTTTCGTTCGCAACAATTTTGCACAACATGATATATCACAGACAACAAATACGACAAAGATCAGATATACCGTGACCTTGTATTATTTTCTGGCGCTGCGGCGGCCGCTGCCGCAGCACGCTTCGCTCGCCTTGCGCGTTTTTTTCTATACTCCAACATAACCTACCTGTGATAAGTAATCAAGTTAAGTGAAGATAAGCCAAAGTCGTCGAAAGAAGCCATAACAAAATCACTGGCAGGATTTTTACGTTTCGTTCACATCAATTTTGCACACAACATGTTAAACCATAGACAAGAAATACGACAAAGTTGATTATTATCTGTCAATCTTTACGTAGTTTTATCTGATTTATTTGAGTTGAGGTTAAAAATGTTTTATTATTTTCTCGGAATAACCTAATGTTATTAGTGGTAAATATGTAATCAGAAAGCAAAACCCTACCAGATGTGAGTCTTTTCACCCTCCAATTCGTGCGACGCATTACTAAAGTCAAGCCCCTAACATTAAATGGTTATCAAACTTTGGTCCGTTACTTATGAGACAGGGCCCTATAGATACACAGAACGCAAGTCAACAATTGCTGGATACATTTAGTTTGCTGGGATTCGAACAAAGCAATTATGGTAGTAACTCATTCGGAAACACTTTGGACTTCCTATTTAGCAATTTTGCGGCATCAACTGAAACAACTCAAATTTCACTTATAGATAGATTCAGCACACCCTCCACTGATAATAAATTCAGTTAATATCTCCCTCATCCCTTTTGAGGAATTTTTCTTGACAAAATTAAATTTTAGAAAAACCAAGTACAACAAGATTATAGAACATTTAAATGAAGTTGAATGGAAAACTATATTCACATCATGCTATTCTATTAACTGTGTAGTTGATTGCTTTTATAACGAACTAAATAAATGTATTTAATCTTTTGTGCCTAAATGTAATAACAGAATAAATAATTGTTATCCATTGTGGTAGGTACAATAAAGTTTTAAATAAAATTCTTCTTGAAAAATCAAAAGCACATGCCAGTTAGAAACGTTTTGGGAATGATTTGGATTATATGGAATTTTCTTTATTAAGGACAAGAGCACAAAAACTGGAGGGTGAACTATATAATAACTTTATCACGCACATACAGGAAGATATAAAAAAAAATCCGAAGAAAATATGGTCCTATGTAAAGTTAATGAGAGGACAGTCAAATTACCCTAAATCATTATCACTAGGTTTAATAATTTCTTTAATAGTGTTTTCGTGAAACCTGCTGCATATTGACTTATCGGAGTTGAACCTCCCAGCTTGTAGTCAAACTGGTGCTATTGGTATTGTAATTTGCGGTAAACATATACTTAAACTACTTAAAGCGACAGACATTAATAAATCGGCCGGTACTGACAATATTCCCCCATCTTCATACACAACTGCGCTGAATCTCTCGTTGAACCTCTTCAAATAATATTTAATAGATCATTGTCAGAGGGAACTTTCCCAGTTAAATGGAAAGAAGCTAGCGTAATACCAATTCATAAAAAATCTTCAAAATCTAAAATACAAAACTACAGGCCTATTTCCATATTAAATAAGTTTAGTAACATTTTTGAGAAAGTCGTTTATGATCAAATATACGTTACTGTTGTGAATGGGGTTAGTCATAGTCAGCATGGTTTTTTGAGACGTAGGTCCACGACCTCTAACCTACCTGTATTCGTGGAGTTTGTCCTGGAAAGCATGGAGAGGGGAGGACAGGTAGATGTGTTCTACACAGACTTCGAAAAAGCATTTGATCGTGTGGATCACATCATCCATCTTGCGAAGCTGGAACAACTAGGTATCCATGGAGATCTCTTACGATGGGTTAAGTCCTACCTTACGAATCGGGCTCAGGCGGTGGTGGTTGGTGGATTCAGATCAGACTTCGTGGAAATTACCTCGGGTATTCCACAAGGATCCCATTTAGGGCCTCTTTTATATAACGCATACATATTGGACATTGATAAATGCTTCACATCTTGCAGCCATCTTTTGTAAAATTAATAATGAACATGACTCGGACCACCTTCAAAATACTTTAAATTCATTATCTAACTACTATTCTCTAAATAAGATATCTGTCAACGTACATAAATGCCAACAAATATCATTCACTCGCAAAAAAAAACCTTTCACTTTCACATACACACTTAATAATATGGCAATAGAAAAAGTCAACTTAGTAGAACTGCTGTCCGATTACTAAAAGGCCGTTAAGTGACATTTTATCAAATTTGAGTTTTATAAACTACGCAATTGCGCATATTTTGCTCTGTCTATCAGTCTCGGACATACTGTTCTATGATTTAACGTTACTGAGAACCAGAGACCACCTACACGGGTATCTACACTTTTTTTGAACCTGTCCATTACTTAAATACGGTTAACTAGCATTAACACACTAAAATACGGGTAAACGCGCTTAACAATATATTTCTACATTACATTATATCTATTGAACAAGCTTAAAAAACGGTAAAAGGACGTTACGATACTATTTAACCGTTACCTGGCTTTACAGGCTTTTTTGACATTTATATTTGCATCCCTCTATGGTATCTACTACGTCTAAAAGACAGTTCTTCTTCAACTACTACTCTATAAAGCCGCTAAACATACTTAGCTGGCTAGTTGTTTGTCACCTATAGTAGGTATAAAACATTTACAACTCTTAAACACGGTGACTGTATTCTAGTCATGAGAGATGTTACTTAAAATTGATAAATACAACATTAGAAAACCGCTAAGCAACATTTAAACACTAAAAGACGTCTACATGCTGTACATTTGCGCATGCACCGAACACTCGCTAACTCGTCGCCAGGACGCGGTGGGGACAGGACGTGCGCAAGTTGGTGCGAGTTCCCGCCAAAATGCAGTCGAGAATGAAGTAAGGATTTCATATTTATTTAATCTGAAGTATTAAGTAAAATAGGTAGGTAGGTATGCGCACCTACTTTGACTTTAGTATCTCAGACATTACTTAATGGATTTTACTATTAAAGTGTTAGAGATGTAGGTAACTTTTTATGAGGTCATGTTAATTTACTACAGAATCATTTCAGTATAAACTAATCAACAACAAATTTTGTTTTAGATTTCAAAATCCAAGAATCATAAATATGTTAGAAAGATGCAATGATGGATTCCACACGAATAAAAAAAATCAGCCACCGTTTCAACAGCGACCTTCCGTCGAGACATGCAGCATAAATTCACCGTGCAAAAACCTCTTAAAAAATAAAACTTCGGAACAACTTGTTGACTCCCTAAATGCATCAGTTTATTCTATGACATCTCCTGTATTTCAAACATTTGGTGAAACGAAAACTTCATTTGATTACGGGCTAAATTTTTCCCAGCTGATTTCTACTATTAGTGCTGATTGTCTCCCGTTTACAGAACCCATTTCTTTGATCTGTGACGAATATATGCTACCACTATCATGCAACAAACCGACAATGTGCGACCTGTCTTGCTTGCGAAATGATGAGAACCATGACGTTTTATTAATAGCACCATCGCACAATTCACCGACAGGAGATTATTCATCAGATGATTCGGTAAAAGATAAAGATTGATGTCCGAGTGATGACTACTCATCAGCTGATGACTGCCAGTCAAGCGCCAAAAGACCCCGTCACAAAAAAAACATGATTAACATAGAGCCTCGCCAAGAAATTAACTTCATACAGCCGGAATCTTCTATTTTGCCTGTTATTATAACAGCAGTGAACGACTCTACCGATGTAAATCGACTCAGCTTGCGGGATAAAATGTTGAAGCACAAACAAAAAAAAATATTGAGCTATAACGTGAAAATTGGGTGTAATGAAAAATGTATGAAAAAATGTTCGACTAAGTTTACATCAGATGCGCGTGAAGAAACCAATAAAGCATATTGGGCTTTATCGTGGAAAGAAAGAAGAGTATTTGTACAAAAAAGTACCGCGGTAGCAATACCTAAACGGAAACTTACATCTGAACCTAAAAGAGCTCCAAGAAGTACATTTATTTTAAAAAATATTGATGGAACAAACGTAGAAGTCTGCAAAACTTTTTTTTTGACAACACTGGGTTTTCATAAAAATAATGACACTGTATTATACAATTCTCTAAAGAAAGAAATAGTTGACAGACGAGGATTACACACAAAGACGCCCATTTTTGACCGAATGTTGCTAGCGGATCACGTGGAATCATTTCACCCCCTGGAGCCCCATTATCGGCGAGAGCATGCTCCGCTCAGACGATACATAGCATGCGATATTACCGTGACTCTGATGCACAAAGATTTTTGTGAGAGGTACCCATCTCAGAAGGTATCTTATGAATTATACAGAAAACATGTGAAAAATATGAATATCTCATTTGCTAAGCTCGGCAATGAAGAGTGCGAACTTTGTGAAGCGTATGAGTTACACTCCAAAAACACATCTCATGATGCAAAGAACGCTGTACCCGAAAACTGTGAATCTTGCACTTTGTATGTGTGCCATAGAGAAAAATATAATAAAGCACGAAAGTTATATGAGTCCCACAAACAATATGAACAAAATTCCGAAAATATATATTTCACTGTTGATCTACAAAAAGTAATAATGTTACCGAGACTAGACAGTTTTAAAAGTATAATATTTTGTCCCAGGTTAACCACATTTAACTTATCATTCGCACCTGTGGGTAAGATTACAAGCCAACACAAATCCCTAGCATGTGTATGGCATGATGGCACCTCTGGACGCAAACAAGAAGATATAATGAGTTGCTATTATAATTTTATATTGCACTACCGTGATGTTAAAAACATAACGATTTGGATGGATAACTGTAGTGCCCAAAATAAAAACTGGTTGTTGTTCTCTCTAATGATATTTTTAATCAACAGTGACTTGATTGCAACCGAAAAAATAACATTCCAATATTTTGAGCCTGGTCACACCTTCATGAGCTGCGACCAATTTCATCATCAGGTCGAACTGGCCATGAAAAGAAAAGGAAAACTTTACGATTTTCAAGATTCACAGAATGTGTTGCTTCTGCTAATCTATCGAGAGTGGATGTTAAAACTATGGAGCCAAAAGATTTTTTTACATTCCAAAACTATGTATCAGATAGACGTATACAAACGACAGCACCAAGAGTTTATCTGAAGAATATAATAGAAATCTGTTTCCAACGGAACCTCTATGATATGCTGTATAAAAACGAGATAGATGGTGGGGAGTATAAAGTTTTACGATTCATGACCGACAAATATTTGAAACACACAGATATATTGAAACCTGAGTTTAAGAGTGCACCTAAAGGTATCTGTAAGGCAAGAAAAGATGCAATCGTGAACGCATTAAAAGATATAAGTGCTCCACATAAAATGCAGTTCTGGCATGAAATGCCAGAATGTATCTGATTTTTTCAAATTAGAGTACGTAATCATTAAGCAGGTACTTATTTATAAGATGATAATTAATGATTATAACTTTGAGACTGATTTTGCATGCCAAACTTAGAAGATTATAAGAATTGTTATGTAGAATTGGTGTTTTCTCTGTTAGATACTGATAACTAATAGATAATAAGTAATTTTTCGTATGTGAGCTCGGAAGTGACTTAAGTTGTTTAATATACCTAATATGATCTCTTTTAGTTCCTAAGAATATACTGATAAAACTTATGGAAAATAGGTTGTGCCATTTATTTTGTAAGAAGTAAGTATATCTACCTCATTGTATTGGTAATAAATGAAAAATTTTAGCAAATATTATATTGTATCATTTAACTATCTAACTTTTTTTTATTTTTACACTTCAATAATGTAATAAAAAAGTTACGCTTAGCTGTCCATTTGAAATATATCTTAAGAAATTCAAATAGTATTCCCAACTCTAAAAAACAGTTTTCAGTGTCTGTTCTTCCTGTAACTATGTTCAAGTCTAGGAATATGAGTAATTTTAAATTGTCAAAACAGTAAATAAACAGTTTATTGCTATTAACGTTGTTTTCAAAAGTAAAGTAGATTGTATTTTAATTAATTTACAATGCAAGAAGAAGGTTATGTATCTTAACTGTTATTTAGCTTTGAAATTGTATATAACTGTGATTTGTTAGAAAACAGTGTTGCAGTTACATTTACTTACAACTCTATAAGACAGTGGTACTTCAGCCAGCCTCTTTTTAGTATAGTAGATGATAAGTTTTAAAAAAATATTTGCATGATTAAAACACAAAAACTTAAATTAAAAAACAAGTAGCAAAGCTGCGTCTCATTGTAACGTATACAAAAAAAGCATAAAAGTTTACAAAAAAAATGATATACCAAAAAAAAGTGTACGTCTCCACAATTTCTAGAAACAACATTTCCTACGTTTTTGCTCATACCCAAAATTTAGGTTTAGTCACTTAGTGGTCTTTTAGTAATCGGACGGCAGAGAAGACCTTGGAGTCATTTTAGACAGTAAACTTTCTATGATCCATCATGTTGATTATATTGCTGATAAAGCTTATAAAAATCTTGGATTCGTGATACTTGTAAACCCTTTTCAGATACTCGCCACCGTCAAATTTAGTGTGCCTGATAGACGAACGCGTCACACACCCCTATTTTCGCTCCGTCATCTTACTACCAATTATGCTAAGAACGCACCAATATACCGAATTTGCTCTAAATATAACAAAACATTCTCGAGTGTAGACATTTTCTACAGTAATAAAAATAACTTCAAAAAATCTATAGTAGACATCTTGTTATCAGTATAACATGCAAACACACTTACACACACGCATCTTATTCCCGTCATTACCCCCTCACACGCACAGATACACCACACACACACATATACCACATACATACACACTACACACACACACACACACACACACCGCCATCACTCTGTAGGTATAATACAAGCTCTTTTATATTTTTTTCATACAAACAATATTGTTCTATACGTATATAGTGAACATGATGTATGCACCTTTCGGCTTAAATACTTGATGTCTTAAAACAACATTGTAGGACTATTGTATATTTTGTACTATCAAGAGAGACCTATAATTGGCTGTTTTTAGTAAATTAATTAAGTTTACCCATTGTAATTTTTTGTAGCTGTTGGTCTTTTCAATAAAATAAAATAAAATAAATAAAATTATGTCTTATGGCATTGTTGTGGGGGAGAGCTGCTAATATTTGTTTATATATTTTTAGATATTTGACACCTTATTTGTGTTGCAGAAGAGGGCTGTTCGTGCAATTTGTTATAAATTGCACGAACAGCCCTCTTCTTCTTGGGCCCCAGAGAATAATTTAGAAAGAAGTTAAAAGAAATTAATGGTATGACAGTGCCTTGTCAGTATATACCTATACGAAAATTTAATGTATGTTCACAAAAATGTTCATTTGTTTAAAAAAAATTGCGATAATCATAGTATTAACACTAGAAATAAAGATAAACTTGCTGTTCCCACTGTTAGCACTGCAAATTTAAAAACGTAATTAAACAGAAACTGTCTATTAAAGCATATAATAAAATATCTGATTATTTAGATGACAAAAAGCTTGGGATGAATCTGCTCCAACTCGACTCGGCATCCGTAACAAAATTGTCAAGGATCATACAAAAAAGTGTTAAGACCAGACAAGTTTTTTGCCGGCTTCTTCTTGAACTGGGGTTAGGAGGAACCGGCACCTAGATTCACTAGCATGTAAGAAGACGATTCAAATTGGTCCTTGTGATTTTATTGAATAAAGTTAACGATATTTTATAATGCTTGTGGTGTAAAAAAATGGTATGATTAGGTGTGTTATGTTAATTTTGTGTAAGTTATTGTAGTTGTTAAGAAATAAAACGAAACTTATAGAAATATGGTTTATTTTTGAAATATCTGTAACCTTTTCGGCTATGAAAAGGTTGCGCAGGAATTACTTCGAAATTTTAATTTGGGTTAGTTAATTTTATTAATTCTACAGAATGACGTCGAGTGATAGTGAAGATTTGATTTGATGTATCACTCGGTAGAAAGTGCGATTCCTACCTCGTGGGTTTTAAGGCCCTCGGCTGCGCGTCGGGTCTCAAATGACACACTCGATAGGAATTGGGGACCTTCTCGCCTAGGTGTACAATTGTCTATAGATTTAGTAGATACCTACTCAAAATTTGTACATAAAATCTATAGGTACATCAACAAAAAATCATAGGTTTAAACAAGTGTAAAATAATAATAATGCCAGACATTTCACACAAAATCGTCTAGCCCTGAAGTAAGCAGAGCTTGAGTTGTGGGTACCATGTGACTGATATACCTACTAATTATAATTATTTCACAGTACAGGCTGTTCAACTATGGAACGCACTGTCATCTGGCAGTGCTATAAAACGCGTTAAATCACATACCATTTTTAAAGCTATGGTCAGGGGGAACACTATTTGTCTTGTTGTTAATTACTGCTTGTTTCTTTACGTTATTTAGGTAAATTTTTGACATTTGAATGACAAGGGCAGGCAATACATAACGACCGTAATATATATAGTTATTTAAGTATGGTTTCGTTTATTTAGTTTATCGTATTGTGTTTGATATTATTTATTTATTTTTGTAATATTAGGTAAGTTGTTGTTGTTGTTTTTAGCCCGTATACTGCCACAGCTGGGCAGTCTCCCCACGAGTTTTCCATTGATTTCGGTCCAACGCCATTGTCTCCCACCGATAGTCGCTGAAGGTGTCCAGCTCGTCACGCCATCGCTTGCGTGGTCTACCGCGCCGTCTCACTGTCTCCACTCAGTGGTTGCTTTGGGCCACAGTTCGTTTGGCATGCGGCAGACGTGCCCTGCCCAGAACCACTTTAGTTTCGTAGCTTTTTCAGCCACGTCGAGGACCTTTGTTTTGGAGTGAATAGTAGCATTTTTGATTCGGTCGGTTAGTTTTATGCCGAGGATGCTTCGCTCCATTGCCCTTTCACAAACCAGTTAAGTCCTCTGAACACCAATAAGAGAACAAGTTTGAGCACCATAGGTTATAATTGGGAGGATACAGACATCCATGAGATAACGCATTATTATTTTAATATTAAGTATGATGAATTTCACTTTTTGTTATCCTGTAAATATGTATGTTATGTACATATTATTTTCATCACCCCATATTCATCTATATTGATTTCTATCCATCGCAAGGTTGTCTGACAGAGATCGCTATCTAGCGATAAGACCGCCTATTGTACTTCCTTGTAGCTAAACATTGTATCTAACACGACCTTATTGACGACCTCTGTGGCGCAGTGGGCTTAATCAAAGTCAAGTCAAGGTCAAAACATACTTTATTCAATACAATCACAAGGATCACTTTGAAATGTCTTACATACTAGGTGAATTTAGGCGCCAATTCATCCTAACCCAAGCCCGAGAAGAACTGGCAAGAAACTCGTCTTGGCCCTAGCGTTTTTTTACATGATCCATCGGATAACTAACTTAACTACGAAATACAAGAGATTTTATAAATTTCAAGTTTGTCGGTAACTGTCTGAGGGCAGAGCGACATGAGGTCATGCATTCTTATCAATAATATAGTCAGTTATATTATAATAAGCTTTCTTCAAGACTACCTTTTATGTATGCTTTAGGTCCGGCTGAAACGCAAATAAGGTTGCGGGTTCGATTCCCGCCGCAGGACAAATGTTTGTATGATCTGCAAGTATTTGTCTCGGGTCTGGGTGTTTCTAGGTATAATATGTATGTATTTACAAAAAAAGAGTATATTATTAGTATATCAGTCATGTGGTACCCATAAAACAAGCTCTGCTTACTTTGAGGCCAGATGATGCTGTGTGGAATGTCCGGTATTATTGTTATAAAAAAATAACAGTCCAATGTATCTGTAGTGTGCAATAAAGTATTTTATATTATATTCTATTTATCGACTTATATACTTTTGTAACAATGAAAGATAATTAATTCTCAGAGTATATCACAAATAAATTGTCCTTTAATATTTTTTAAACCCCAAAATCAGCTATTATAATATGTATGTCATTTGATTCAGGGTATAAAAACATGACATCATTAATCATTAAATGTCATTGGCTTTCAGTGTAAAGCTCCCAAACTCTTAACATTGCTCTTAATCACTGGCTTTCTTCAACTAAAATGTTCTATATAGCCACATGGCCTATCTTGTGTGAATTTGCATATGATGTATCAATGTAACATTTTGAGTGAATGCTTTATCACAACTTTTGCAGGCATATGGCTTTTCGCCCGTGTGAATGCGCATATGACTTATCAAATTAGATTTTTGGGTGAATCCTTTATCACACATTTTGCAGGAATATGGCTTTTCACCCGTGTGATTTCGCATATGTCTAGTCAAACTAGATTTTAAAGTGAATGTCATATTACACATTTTGCAGGAATATTGCATTTCTCCCGAGTGTATGCGCGTATGACGTATCAAAGTGGCATTTAGAGTGAATGCTTTATCACATATTTTGCAGGAATATGGCCTTTCTCCCGTGTGCATGCGCATATGAGATTTCAAACTATCGTCTTTAGTAAATGCTTTATTACACCTTTTGCAGGAATATGGTTTTTCTCTCGTGTGAATGCGCGTATGACATGCCAAATTATATTTTAAACTGAATGCTTTACCACACATTTTGCAGGAATATGGCTTTTCTCCCGTGTGAATGCGCATGTGACATGTCAAATTATATTTTGCACTGAATGGTTTCCCACACATTTTGCAGCAATATGGATTTTGTTCAGTGTGAATTAGCATATGCCTTTTCAAACTGTCATTTCGAGTGAATGTTCTCTTACATTTGACACAGGAATATGATCTTTCACTACTGTTACTTTGTATGTGTCTTAACAGAGGTTCTCTATCAATAAACAAATCAGACCTTTGGAGAGAATATGGCTTTTCTCCAGCCTTAGTTTTAGTGTGAAACTTCAAATGTTTTACCATTAGATGTTTAGTGTTCATTTTTTTATTGCAAATGTCGCAAAAGAAGCTTTGGGCCTTCGAATTGTTGACTATTCTTCCCGATGGTTCTGTATTATCCAAGTCATCACCAATACCTTCATCTTTCTCCAATATCAATGCTTTATCATGATTTTTTTCATTTTTAGATGTTTCTTCTTCTTTTTCAATTACTAGTGTCTCCAATATCAAAGCTTCATCCTGAATTTCTTTATTTTCAGCTTTTTCTTCTTCTTTTTCAATTATTAGTGACTCCAATATCAATGCTTCATCATAAATGACTTCATTTTTAGCTGTGTCTTCTTCTTTCACAATTGCTTGTTCCTCCTTGACACTGAGAGAAGAGGCACTTGTTGTGTTGGAACAGATATTTACAGAAACATGCTGTGTAGGAGCTACCGTTAGGTCATACTTTATTCCCCGATATGGCGTTGCAAACGTAGTATGTGTTTCCTGAAAAGATATAACATGTGGCTAATTCCAAATCCTTCTACAAGCCTAATAGATTTGTCAGACTTTATATAAATATTTTTATATAACGTTAAAGCAAAAATTACACCATAATAATCAACCTTCTAGATAGAGAAATATTTAGAGACATTTCATTTAAATAATATTCTCAGTGTAAAACCAGCCAATAGAGTAAGTGGGTCTTACAGGATTTTGCAGCAGCCTTTGAAGGATTTTGTTGGCTTTTCGAGCCATATCAGACAATCCAAGACACCTCTGCAGCTGCCGGTGACAAACATAGCATACTGTGTTCGGCATCACATCTCCTAATGCTGTGTTGAACTGGAACCAATACATATTTCAATATTAAAATACGGGTAGGACTTAAGCTGTTAACAATTTTTTTATTTAAAACCTATGTTTTATTTACAGAAATAATTACAGAAATGTACAAAATCATATACAATAATATAAAATACACGTGAAACAGTTGAGCTATCTAAGGACCGTTTAAAACGATCTATAAATAGCTCAACTGATCCAGATCTCTGCCAGAGGGCAGCGTTCCCAAGGTACTGGCGGCATTACCACGTTGAATGGCAATGCTAATACGCCGAGCCAAATAGGAGCCAGCTCTTGTGTCGAGCAGTGTATTTATTTGTACTTGATATATAAAATAAATGTATAACCTATTAATTGAGACCATTCCAATGAGCCCAAACATGATACCTCAGCTGTAAATTGGTGATCTTCTACATATCGTGTCAGCCAGATAGGAGCCGGCTCTTGGCTAAAATATGTAGGCCTTATCCAAACCAGCATATATGCGGTTTTTGAGGTCCTGAGCACATTGAGCCGCCGCACCAGCCCTAACGGAAGTCCCCGACAGATGGGATGCGGCCAGGGTGTCTACGCAAGTAGCGTCCCACACTAATGGCCTACCCATCTCCCAAGGGACAAGAGTCATACCATCATCACGTATCAGACCGTTGGGTTCGAGAACAGCTGGTACGTTGACGCTGGTGAGTGCCCGACGAATGTTATCGTTAAGACTGGCGTGGCCGGCAATCCTACCGGCGGCCCTATGACACGATAACCCATGGAGACCAAGCTGGTCGACCGCTGTACCACACTGGCATTGATTAGGGGCGCAGCACCGCGCATCCAACCGCAGACAAATTGCAACTCGAAATGTTGTAGGATCTAATAATGTTCCAATGTTAGGCGATGGTAGTGCTTGTAACCAATGTCCTGACTTCAATTTCGAAACGGCTAGGAGACGGGCGCGATCTACGGAGCTTAAGCATGTTTCTAACAGATGATTCCATGTAAGCTCACATAGAGGCCCGTCCCATTGCCGTTGGGCCGAAAGGTTCTTGGAGAGCGCAGAATTAGGGCAAGCACTGTTCCAAGCGTTTCTTGCTTCGTCCAGATATGAAATTTTATGAGTGATGCCAGAACTAGCCGGGAAAGACGGATCAGAATTTTTTTTACTGTACCAATCAAATTACTAGTACTATAGACAAAAAACAAGAACGCCGGTAAGGCAACACTTGAAATTTTGCGAAAACCTAAGCCTCCCAATTTGACAGGTAGGGAGGCCTGCAGCCATGCCTTGTCATCCAGATTAATATTCAAAACCGACGATATAGTGTCCTTTATTATGTTGTCTAAACCTTCCACCAGCTCGCTGTGTTTCCACAATTGACAACATCTTAAAGCGTAAGTAAATTTTGGAACAAAAAGACAAAACTTGATAATTGTAAAAGCCATATGACTATTAATTTTTAACAATCAGTCCGAGGTTTTGCTAAAATTTTGAATTTTCTCATCTATGAAGGTCGGAAAAGACTCGTCCAGAATTGGGGAACCGAGGAGGCGAAGTGAACATTTATCAACAACTGTAATATTTGAGGCCAAACTGTTGAATTTTGAAACAATTGAATGTTTATCCAAGCAAGTGTCCGAAACGTAAAGCTCGCATTTTGAATAATTTAGCTCTAAACCAATTTGCCGAAATTCATCACTGATGAGCTTTAGATCACCAAAAACAGTGTCCACATCTCCACCTAAAGTTCATCCAAGTACCAAACATTGAGTTTAGATTGGAGAAGTTGAATAATCGGATGGATGGCAAGGCTGAAAATGGCTGGACCAAGGGGGTCGCCTTGCTGACATCCAACGGCAGACGAAATAATATTGTCGCGATAGATCAATTTAGACGGTGAACTATAACACTGCCAAAGAAATGGATAAATTTCGGGAATTTTGTGTTTAATTTCTTTGAGCAAGACACCCCTATCTACGGAATTGAAGGCGTTTTTAATATCAACCTTTAAATTACCTCCCCGCAATTTTGATCCAAAAATGTACGAAGAGAATGTACTGCGGCTTCACAGCCGCCACGCGAACCAAAGCCTAGCTGAACAGGAAAAAGTCACCGAGATATGCAGCTTTTTTCCGACAGCAGACTTTAGCTGCTAGGCGGCGGTAGGTGGTACCCACGGCTATGAGTCTAATTACGCCGGCAAAAGAATACATAAACAGTTCCCTAATAAATTACATATAATAGGTTGGGGAAAGGTAGGTTTCTGATAGGTTTCTTCGCATTTTTTAAGAAAATTCAAAACATTTTTTTAATATAGTTTATTTACATTTAACTAATGTATATAGGTACCATTTTGTTCAATAACTTTTTGCCATGTTGTAGGTAGGGACATGATCCCATTGCTATAGAAATTTAGGGACTTCTGATCAAAATACCGCGACAAGTGGTTTTGGCAGTCCTCTCGTGATGTTAACCTGACACTGCCTAAGGAATTCTGAAGAGACCGAAACAAGTGGAAATCTGAAGGTGCAAGGTCAGGACTATACGGCGGATGCATTTACACCTCCCAGCCAAACCCTCTTAATTTTTGATGAGTGGCTAAAGATGTGCGAGGTCTAGCGTTATGATGAAAAACCACACCCCTTCTGTTGATTAATTCCGGCCGCTTTCTCTCAACTTCTTGCTGTAATCTCATCAGTTGTTCGCAGTAGAGTTCAGAATCGATGGTCCTGCCTGGTGGTAACAGCTCATAATGAATAATGCCCTTCCAATCCCACCACACACACAGCATCACCTTGTTGCGAGTTAACCCGGGTTTCGCCACAGTCTGTGAAGCCTGACCGGCCATTGACCACGACCTTTTTCGCACGTTCTTGTCGTACGTGATCCACTTTTCATCACCAGTTATCAGCTTCTTTAAAAATGGTTCGGTTTCATTACGTCGTAATAAAGAATCACAAATGAGTACACGGTTCATAAGGTTTCTTTCAGTGAGCTCGTGAGGTACCCAAATATCGAGCTTTTTTGTGTACCCAGTTTTTTTCAAATGCGCCAAAACTGTTTTGTGGTCAATTCCCAGTTTTTTTTTTTTTTTTTTTTTTTTTTTTTATTAGAGAAGTTTTATATTTTTTTTATATTTTTTATTTATTATTCAATGCACTTAAACTATACAGATAATTCAGTAGGTATTGTACCTTTAAACCTGATAAGGTTTGTCTAGGCACTCACATTCGTCGTAAATATTAAATAACAATAGTAATTATTGTAGCAGAAACTGGTACACTATTATTTAGGTACCTATACAGTAATAAACGGCAGTCACAGGGACATACCGTCTTCACAATATGAATCGATCAATTTGAACACACACAATGCAAGCGTTAATGTATAATGAATGAGTGCGACAACAGCGTAGCGATTTGCATATGTGTGCGAGTAGCCTGTTACTGCTGATCTAATAGAAAACAAGTCAAACCAGTGAGATACAGGATGATTCAATTTCTCATGTTTATAATTCATGTTTTATGTTTATATTATTCAGAGTTGATAAAAAGTAGGTATGTAAGTATAATTACAATTTGTTTAAATAGTATTTTTTGTACTATTTGTCTTTATAATTTTTGTTATTTATTTCGTTTAGAATACTATGTGGAATGGTATTTACTATTGTGGGGATGAGAAAGTTAGTAGTGCGTCTCCCGTAAAAGTTTTTCATTTTAGGTATACATAATTTCTGTTGTGTTATTTGTCTTGTTACTATTTTATGTTCTACTGGTTTACGTAATTCATGATTATGGTATTGTTCAGTCAGTAAGGTCAATTCTACTTTCTCATGCACCGGTATTATTTTACAGTATTTAAATTCTTCTACAGTATTTTAGTTCTTCAGCTACGTCGTAACTACTGATATGCCGATCTTGCTCAACTTTTTTAAAAATGGCATCCATTTTATCCGTAATAGGGCGACCAGAGCGACGTGCATCTTTGACATCAAAATTTCCGGATTGAAAACACTTAAACCAAATTTGTGCTACTCTCACAGACAGTGCACTAGGCCCATAAACAAATAACTGGTAGTAAAGTAAGCATCTACACACTCAAACAGACTTCTCACAGAACCTCAGGCATTCAGATATAATCATTTTCCATCCATCTGCAAACACATCACATTCAGGGTTCTCATTCAAGAGGGCATTGAGCACAGAAAGAGTATGTGCAATGGGAGACTGTGCGTACGCACATACCATGAGGGAAGAGGGGACAGCCGGTGCTTTCTGTTACTGCAATAGTTGTTGGGGACCTAGAGCCTTTGCTTTGCATGTTTTTACTATAAATATGTCAGTGTGACCTCTACAATAGCAATACAACAGCCAATAGTACTACAGACTAACCAGGTTTTGCTTATTATTATATTAGTCTAATGTATTTATGGTGGGCAATAATGTATATTCTATTTATCAATGTTAATATTATTAACACCATAATGAAGACCATGTCTGTTTGCATTTTTAATGACAATTATGTGACCATAATTTTCAAACATGTATATAAATATAACTCAAGATATAAAGACCAATTAGCAATAGGCGCCTGTTCATAAAACTAAATTGTACAGTCACAACTGTTATACCTACCATGTAATTTTAAGTAACCATAATTGTAATTGCTTTCATGTCTTTATATTATTATTATTTTTTCTCGTTATCTATCAGTGGAAACTTGTAATTGGCCATCAGCGTACATGCATCCCACATGTATCTACTTATTATATCTAGTTTTATATTCCTAGCTGTAGGTTTTCCAAACATCACTACATAGTATAAAACAAAGTTGCTTCCCGCTTTCTGTCTGTCCCTATGTATGCTTAGATCTTATAGAGTGATCAGATCAGATAGAGTACATTCTATAAGAGGCGGGTCATTAATATTAATAAATAAACAAATAAAATTCAAAGAACGTAAAGACATTGTCGCCCACTCTGTAGAAAGACACATTGAGATAGCCTGCATAGAGTTGGAGCGGTTCCTTGTTATAAGCACTTATAGCCCACCAACCGCCTCATTTGATATTTTTGAGAAAATTATGGAGGACATTTTGCATAAGTCTATTACAAAATCAAATAAAGAAATTGTTGTATGCGGTGATTTTAATATAAATTTGCTTGAGAAATATTCATTGAGTATCAGAATAACTAGTTTATTTAATTCATTTGGTCTTGAACCTATATTTATAGAGCCAACTAGAATAACTGCCACTTCGGCCAAATGCATAGATAATATCTTTACCAATATAAACATAATAAGCAAAAATATAATTAGTAATATTCACTCTGACCATCTCGGTCAACTAGTTCAAATAGAAACTAAAATGAACAATAAAGATGTACAAAAAAAAATTACTTATATACCAGTTACTACTGATCGTTTAGAGAAAGTAAGATTGAACCTGGATACCAACTTGCCTTTTTTATTGTATAATGATGATAATCCAAATGATTTATACAATACATTTTTCACTGAATTTAATAATGTATTCAGTTCCATTTTCACATCTAAAACTATTGTGGTCTCTGGCAGTTCAACATTTTGTGAGTGGGCAACAGCAGGTATTCATAAGAGTAGGCGTACCTTGTATGAATTGTACAGTGAAAAACGGTATAACTTTAGTAAAGAGTTTAAAGAAAAAGTAAAAAATTACTCAAGAATCTTTAAGAATGTTTGTCGCTTTGCTAAATCTCAGTATTTAAGCTCAAAAATTAGAAACAGTCAAGATAAAATAAAAGCAGCTTGGAAAATAATTAATAGTGAGACCGGAAAATCCAAAACTCATAATAGTGTAATAAATTTAAATATTAACAATAATATAATTAAGCAAGATATAGATGTAGCAAAGGCATTTGAAACTTTTTTTACTGATATTCCAGTCTCCACTACAAAGTCTTTAAACTCTTCTCATGTAATAGCAGTATCATTGTTAAAAGATAGTTTACCTGAATGTGTCACACAATTTTACTTTGAACATGTGGACAAAAACGATATTATCAAGGCATTCAAAATGATTAATGTAAAAAAGACCACTGATCTCTGGGGCATTTCTGTCAGTGTTATAAAACCACTAATTGACATTATTGCACCAGATCTAGCTTTCATATTTAATCAATGTATTGACAGTGGAGTGTTTCCTGATTTGATGAAACATAGCAAGATCATACCTCTATTTAAATCGGTAGTCATTCCGATCCTAGTAACTTTAGGCCTATATCAGTACTTCCTACATTTAGTAAAATATTTGAAAAACTTATTCTAAACCAATTACAACGGCATTTTAATACCAACAATTTACTAGACAGTAAACAATTCGGATTTACAAAGGGACGCTCAACGACTGATGCCGGTGTTGAGTTAATATCACATATTTTTGATATCTGGGAGGAATCACGCGATGCCTTAGGTATTTTTTGTGATCTGTCGAAAGCTTTTGATTGCGTTCACCATGAAACTCTAATCAGCAAACTACACCACTATGGTGTTAAGGGAGTTTCACTTAAGCTTCTCACATCCTACTTAACTGACCGAAAACAACGAGTAGATGTAAATGGAAAGCGTTCTCCGGGGTCAATGGTAAAAATGGGTGTACCACAAGGATCAATACTCGGGCCATTCTTGTTTTTAATTTATATAAATGATCTACCTAAACTTGTAAAGGATGATAACGAGATTGTACTGTTTGCTGATGACACGTCACTTTTATTTAAATTAAAGCGACGACTTACTAATCTTGACGATGTAAACAATGCAATCTCTAAAGTTGTAACATGGTTTAATGTAAACAACTTATTACTTAACGAGAAAAAAACGAAATGCATTCGTTTTATACTGCCCAACGTTAAACAGGTGAAAGCTAATGTAAAAATTAATAACGAAAAGATAGATCTCGTCAACACCACAGTGTTCCTAGGCATTACTTTAGATAATAAGCTGCAATGGGGCCCGCACATAGATAAATTGTCGAAGAGACTCCGCTCTGCCGCATACGCTGTCAAAAAGATCCGTCATTTTACCGACGTAGATACCGCTAGACTCGTTTACTTCAGCTACTTTCATAGCATTATATCTTATGGCATTTTGTTGTGGGGGAGTGCTGCTGATATTAACACCATATTTGTGTTGCAGAAGAGGGCTGTTCGTGCAATTTATAACATGGGCCCCAGAGAATCACTTAGAGATAAGTTTAAAGAAATTAATATTATGACAGTGCCTTGTCAGTATATATACGAAAATTTAATGTATGTGCACAAAAATGTTCATTTATGAAAAAAAAATTGCGATAATCATAGTATTAACACTAGAAATAAAGATAAACTCGCTGTTCCCACTGTTAGGCTCGCTAAAGTTAATAAGTATTTTATAGGGCAATGTGTACGCTTCTATAACAAGGTCCCAAGCGACGTGTTAGATTTGTCGATTGGCAAATTTAAAAACGTAATTAAACATAAACTGTCTATTAAAGCATATTATAAAATATCTGATTATTTAGAAGACAAAAAAGCTTGGGATGAATCTGCTCCAACTCGACTCGGCATCCGTAACAAAATTGTCAAGGATCATACAAAAAAGTGTTAAGACCAGACAAGTTTCTTGCCGGATTCTTCTTGAACTGGGGTTAGGAGGAACCAGCACCTAGATTCACTAGCATGTAAGAAGACGATTCAAAGTGGTCCTTGTGATTGTAATGAATAAAGTTATTTTGAATTTTGAATTTTTTTTAATTCTTTAAAAATACGCAATGGATTTTGATGCGGTTTTTTTAATAGATAGAGTGACTCAAGAGGAAGGTTTATATGTATAATACATATATAATATGGTAGAGAAACACTGTTTATTTTAGAGGTTTCTAATCACATTAGACATTCTGTAGTATATTTAGTATCAGCATTGCACTTGTGAAGGTGGGGCGGGTCGTTAGTTCTAAAATAAAATAAAATAAAATGGCTATCAAAATTTACAACAAATTGCCAAGTTATGTAATAGGCTGTGGGGACCCTTATTCAACAGAAAGCTATTATTAATTTATATATATATATATATTATTAATTTATTAATTGATCATTTTTCTATTCCATTGACAACTATCTTTGACCTATTGTGCAATTGTGCGTTTGAAATAAGAATGATCCAAATTTATGATATTACATTTCATTTTAATGATGTTTATATATTGTAATTTCAATTAATTAACACCATGAATGTACTTAGGTGAGATATGCAGCTCTACTATTAATATTTTTTCCTGATGTATATTGTACCATGTCTTTTGTGAATAAATATACTGAATAGGTACTGAATGCTAGCTTTCATTTTAATCAGCAAATTAGCAATGCAATGCCGCCGCATTCCTGGGCATTAAGTTACCTAGTTATTTCAGAAAGTTTTAGTTTAATAGTAGTAATAGTATGTACAGTTCAATTTCACTTTTTGATTGTCTAAATATCCATGTTAAACTCGGAGCCCGGAGTGCATCTATTGATTGTGTTTCAAACATACAAGCTAACCAACTCGTTGTGGGTCTGTTATAGGGTGCGTTAGCTGAGCAGATCTGACACATCGGATGCTCTACAGTTCCATACACCGGCTGGTGAGAGTTCGACGAAGAGAAGACGCTTAAGAAGTTGCAGTTAGCTTTAAGTTGTATTAAACCTATTCATTCTCAGCAGCATTTCCACCTCAATCGAGTACATAGGTAGGAATAATATATAAAAGACAACAAACCTTGGCATTGGTGAGTTTCTCATATATTTTCAGGAGGTGGATGTCATCTAAGTACTGCATCCTAATATTGCGGACTAAACACACTCGGCAGAAAGAAGTATCCATAGCCATGATCTACACAACCGATCAGAAAAACAATTGCAATTGGTAAGCGTGAATTAAAACAATATATTAAAGATGGCGATCGAACGAAATAATGTGTTTATTTACCAGACAGACAAAACAGACAAAGTCAGACAGGCACAGGCAGACTGCAGAGCAAAGAGCAGGCAAGCTAGTAGTCGTAGTGTTGCCAGATAACTAAGTAGGGATGTGAAAAAATAACCGATTATAAAAAAACTATTAAAATCGATTTTTTTACAGGTAAAAATCGATTTTTATTCGTGATTTTATTATTACAATTAATCGATTAATAATCGATTTTTTTTATATTCAAAAATCAATCATAATCGATTTTTCATCTGCTACCCCTCGACATTAAGTCTGGTCTGAGTGCGAACTACCAATGAATACCATCTCCATAATATTACACTAACGCCATCTGTGCATCTACGATGGCATTTCTTCTGTGCTTATGAAAGACGGAGCATCTTTGGCAAGAACTATAAACTACACTAAGCGATATCCATTGAAGAAAACCGAGAACCAGAGCATTGTCCACAGTCAAAAACTTCGACCGCTGATGATGTCGATAATTATGACATTTGGGAAACCCACAACAAGCTGTTGGTGGAGAATATGAGAACCAGTCAAAGTCACAGTCAGACATCTGAATTATGCTTAACTTTGTACATAGCGCCTGTAATAGGATTAAAAGAAGACGCTTTAAAATCCAGGAGAAGCTATGAGGCAGCTTATCCCCAACTGACACAGTTGGCGTATAACCTTTAGGTGCCGGCTTCTTCGGCTCCAGCAGAGAGATGTTCTAAACAGCTTACGCCATATTATCAAAGACCAGGAGCCGAATATTATCAAAACGCTAACCTAAGTTGTTAGTCCTGATCTCATTGCCTACGGATTTCTCGATTGTTTTTATTTGAATAGTTTAATTTTGTTAATTATTGTTGAAAAATAAATAATTTTAACTTGAACCTATTATAATGTTTATTATATATAAACTTATCATTTCTGTTATATTATATTTCATTAATTAAACTATGATAAATATAATATTTATGGCGTTTATTTTGAAACTAATTAACAAATTAGGGAAAAATCGATTAATATTAAAAAATCGATTATTTTTTGACGAAAAATCGATTATTTATTAATCGATTTTTCCTGCTAAAAAAACAATCGATTAATTAAAAATCGAGTGCCCGGGAGTGCCGACATGACACTCCCGGAGTGCAACCCGATTTTTTCAAACGGTAACGGTGTCGCGAATGCAGAGGTTTTACCTCATCTAAAAATATGCGTACCGCGCTAAAAGAAGTTTTCACTTCAATAAATTAAAACTATGAAGGGCTAATCCAGATTCAAGTTTGTTTATAGAAAAAATTATGTACCTACCTATTTCTTTTTGAAGTGATAACTTCTTATTTATGGGAGGGTGTATCGGCACGGTAGCTAATTTATATAGCTAACAGCGAGTCCACTTGGGGAATCAGAAAACGTATAGAATTGAAGAAATGGATTAAAGAAAGACTGACCTTAATTCCACGCGCACGGTACAGATCTGTCTGTCGATTACCGACAAAAGTAGATGCGTTAACTTTACGTGTCACAAACACAATGGCGGCGCGGCGCGGGTGAAAAGCTAGACAGCAGTAGCTTTATTGCTCACTAGCGACCCGCCCCGGCTTCGCACGGGTGCAATGCTGATACTAATTATACTACAGAATGGTTATCCCTAAGAGATAGTCCTATATCATCGCGGACTTTTTTGTAGACCTTTTGATGGTGTACAATAACGTAGTACATCATTTTGATCTATCTCGTAGGGTTCATAGGGCTCATATTTTTGCGCTTACGTTTGCAATGTAGGCGCAAAAATATGAGTTTATTTACGACACCACATTGGAAACCCCTAAATTATCAGTGTTTATCTACTGTATTATGCATGTATAAGTCTTGGAAAAAGCGAGCTTCTACAAATCTTTGAGTTCGACCGTCGGCATTCGAGGCTACGCGTAAAGTCTCACCGTGCGGGAACCAAAGGCCAGTTGTTAGAAAAAAGTGAATTAATGTGGGTAAAAAAAAAAAATGGGCCATACGTATATGGCTCTAACCGAGGGTAAACGTATTGTAGTAGGTCTAGAAGGGTAGGTATCACTTCAGTCTGGCGTCCCGAGACGCACCGCGCACCTTTGTTTTTAATTACATGGCCTATTCATTTTAATAAAATATAATTTACATCATTATTACCTTCGCTAACACTTCATTAAATTAAATATATAAATAGCATTCGTGAAGACAGAATGCAATGAATGCCTACATATAAGAAACAAACCAACCAGGCGTTTAGTTTTATTGCTTTCCTATAAAAATAGCTTGTTTTGTTTGTTTGGATTGATTTGATTGTTGTTGGCAATCTAAAATCAGACATGACCGAATCGGACAGGAAAAATGTATGAAAGAAGGGGGACGGAACTGCCGTATACAGTGGTGGTCATATAATTAAGAACGCTGATATGAAGTGAAGATTTTTTCAAACTAAAACGCAAAACTAATTGCATGCAATTTTTTTTATTTCTCTCGTTATCGTAAAACTTTTCCATAATACCACTGTATTCATTGATACACATGATTAGGCAAAAATATATAGCTAGCTAAAAACTTTTTACACTACTTCTAAACATAATATTCCTATTTACTGACTGGTCACGTAATTAAGAACGCTAAATAGTTTATACCTTTAATCAAATTTAAATAGAGAACACTCGGTCGATTTGTTACTGTTTGTATAATTTTGGCGCCATTTAGTGCTGTAAAAGATTAAAAGAGATTGCTTCTTATGAAAAAACAATGAGAAAAAATAAAAGATATGATAAATCTACAAGGGAAGTAATAATAGCCGGAAGAATTGGTCTTATAAAAATATATCCGACCATGTGCAATGTTCAAAAACGATGGTTTTCGACGCTGTAAAGCATTTTGCTACGTATCAAATGACTTCGAATGTTCCACGTGTACCTAAACAAAGAAAAACAACTCATGACCGAAACATCGTTCTTATGACAAAACAAAATCCTTTTAAAGGGTCCAACTAGCTGAGAAAAGAATATTTTGGTGAAAACAACCCTTCAGCAATCTCAGCACGCACTATTCGAAGACGTTTGGTAGAAGAAAAATTGCACGGTAGGATAGCAAGAAAGGTACCCATGTTGAAACTTTGCCACAGACAAGCCCCGCTTGCATTTGCGAGAAAGTATGAAAACTGGACTGTGCGACAGTGGAAAAATGTACTTTTTTTTGACGAAACGAAAATAAACAGAGTATGTTCTTATGGAAAACGATATGTACAACGTCCCCTGAATACAGCATTCGACCCTAAGTACACGAAAGTTACATTAAAGCACGGTGATGGAAATGTGAAAATTTGGGGGTGCTTCTCTGGACATGGTGTTGGACCTGTAAAGTTGATAGAAGGCAACATGGATCAGTTCCAATACAAAAATTTACGGGAAGAAACAATGCTGAAGACGTTCTACCGGTTATTTGGACATTCCAGCATGACAATGATCCAAAGCACACTGCACGCACCGTAAAGGAATTTCTTACAGCGCAATCAGTTTCTGTCTTAGACTGGCCAGCTAACAGCCCAAATCTAAACCCAATAGAGAATCTGTGGTTCGAAGTAAAGAATAAGGTTTCAAATACACAGTGTGGGAATTTAAGAGAGATGTACGACGTTTTTTTAGAAGAATGGAACTCTATTTCTCTTGCGAAATGTCATAAATTCATAGAGTCAATGCCTCGCCGGTGTAAAGCAGTAATAAAAAGCCGTGGATATGCTTGATTAATTTTTAAATTTTCTGCGCTACATATTATGTGATTTTTTAAATGTAAGTGTCATACAAAACATTCCCGAGCAGTTTAATAAATTGTTCTTAATTATTTGTCTAGCTTCAGTACCATTTGAATGTGTTACTTTGGTAAAAAAAATTAGATGTAAAAAAAAATAGTTTGCGATTTTATTCTTTATTCCTAAGCCTCATTGCTCTAAGTATTAATGTGGCTATTTTATAACATAACTAGTTGCTTCTCAGAAGGTACACATCTCTGTATATAACACGATTTAAATAAAAAACATCTATAACTTCAAATCGTTCTTAATTAAGTATACGACCACAACTGTATATATGATTAGTATTCTAGAGCCCACAAATCTTTCCTTCTTTGTTTGTCATTTCATGAAGTAACATAGCCCTACTAATTTAAAATTTCCTACTCGTTTTAGTGCATGTTTTATTGAGCAATCTTTGTGGAATTTTAGTGAATATGTTGTGACTACATGGGACAAGTATGAACAATTGAATTATATGTGTATTATGGTGCAATACCATTTGAACGTCGAGGAATCGCAAAAAAAAATTTTGCCCATTCGGTCAGCCATTCCGCGTGACGTCTAGAATTGACAATAGACCATCGACTAAGACTACAACAAACAAACAAATTGTCTTTAAACAAAAATAATCACTTGACACTGGCAAAATTGACATTCTTATGTCACATGCCATAAACAAAGAAGAAGAAAAAGTCTATAAATCGGCCAGGCAGGATTAAAAAATCAGAGATTGTCGCATCGTTTATTTATTCGTCCATGAGCAGAACAGAAGCGGTATAGCACGTCGTCTTTCTTAGTATAGATCTATTTTGATTTGATACCACCTACTAAACAGTGTAAAAGATAGGCATAGACACTCCATAAGTTAGCCGGTCGAAATGGCTGCTATAGTTTGCAGAGTTTGTCTAATAAGCAATATCAGGATGCTCAGCGTCGATAATACCCGCCTGTTAGAGATTTACGAAAAGCTTACAAATACCAAGGTACGTTCCTAACCATATTAAGGATCGATGGAGATACAGGAACTACAATTTTTTTGTATTGCTAGTGTAAGTCCGAGAACACCTTTGGTGGTGGAACTTCTAAAGTATGCAGGTATAAGTACCCTAAATGTACCTGAATGTTTGTTCCAGCTCACCGCAGGAACTGAGATGCCTAGCACATTATGTTATGTTTGTTACCGGCTGCTACAGAGGTGTTATAGATTCTCCGATATGGCTTTAAAATCCAACAGAATTCTACAATATCTGTTGCTCAATGGAACTGAGGTACTTATTCAAATAAATCACAGTTTGGAGCACTAGCATGGCTATATGAGTGATTAATTATTATGGAGGTTTTACATAAAAATCTCACAGGGCCAAAATGAAGATTTCGGCAGAATAACAGCACCTTGATAACTTCCAGTGGCGAGGCATATGCTGTGTCAACATTCTTATGTTACTGTCCCACATAGACACATAACATGGTATCCATCTTCTACACTTCTACTTCTCTTGTTTAAGTAACTTAACAACTGAGCTAACAACTAAGCTGGCAGGCTAGTCAAATAATATAATATCAATATAAATGATTTGGCTACATTGCAGGGCTTGTAAAAATGTCATCCATTGTTTTCAAATGATAACTGAACACCAGTTATCTTATTTGATCTTCTAGGATACTCAACAAGCTAGAAGCATATAAAAATGATGCAAAATAGAAGAATGCTTACCTCTGGCCTCAGCTTAGTAGGTAATAATCAAGTCAAGTCAAAAGATGCATTATTCAATACAATCATAAAGGATCACTTTGACTTTAATTTTTATTTAATTGACTTCTGTGCTGTTATTTTGTGCTTGGCCTAAGATATCAATGTCTGTTCTGCATCTTATGTATCAAAAGTGTGTAGCTATAAGTATAGAAGTAACCTAACAGTCATCTGCTTCCCCTGGTACAAGCTATGCTGCTTAATTTGGAGCTATTATAATGCTGTGTGAATAGTCTATAAAAATTTGTTTTCTTAACCTCTTGTGGCCCACTGCTGGAAAAAGGTCTCCTTTTCTACGCTGCGCTCCTAGGCCAGTTTGGCTCGAATGCATTCAGTTCCTCTCGCCAATTTTTTTCTGGGTCTGACTATCGGGCACCCACTGAGTAATGAGCTTAGCCCGAAGTTCTGGATGCATTTGAGTCAGTACATCCGCTATGCCTGTTTCCGATCGGATTTCGGTATTTCCTTTCATTTGATTCCCCAAAACCTGCGCTCCATGGCTCTCTGACATATTTTGAGGTGTGACTTTTGTGACTCTGTCAAAGTCCATATCTGAGCACCATATGTCAGTATGGGAAAGATACAGGTGTCTATTGCACTTTAGTTTTATTGGAAGGTTGCCATTCATATGCTGCTTCATGGCCCAGTTGCTCTCACATGGCTCTCATGTTCTCAAAGCGGTGACAAACTTTTCCATCCTGCCTGCATTTGAATAATAAGTCCACTAATATTTCATTATTTTTATTTTTACAGATAACTAACAATACAACAACACAGCTATCTCTGCAAATAGTACAAAGTCTACAAGTTGCCCCTACGCAGAACATGTCTATTTACTCAGACACCATAAGTTCTTGGACTGATAATGAAGAACAAGGAGTTAAAAGACAGGAAACAGCTGATGAATTTATAACAAATTTTTTTCTAGCTGATAGAGATGAGGAGTTCAATATGAAACAAGAACAAGAACAGCTAGATGTGAAACAAAAACCAGATGAGATTCACCAAATAAATACTGATGTAGATATTGAAATCTGTGGTAATTTGAATAACTATTCAGACAATAGATCTGCAGCTCTTAAGGAAGAAGTAGTTGTGAAAGAAGAAACACCTAATAGTGAAGCAATATTTGAATTTGAGATAATTAATGTTGACAGAGTAGCGGTGAAAAAAGAAACTGGTGATGTGACTATTGACATTGAGGTGATGAATTTTGACAAAGATGTTAAAACAGATGATTCAAAAGATAAAGAACAAGTATATAAGGTTAAAAGTCTCAAATGTAAGAAATCACGTTTCATTTGCGATATGTGTAAAAAGAAATTTGCGAATAAGGATCACTTAGTGAAACATTTGCAGTTTCACAATAAAGATAAACTATATTCCTGCGATGGATGTGAAAAAGCGTTTCCTTACCAAAGTAGTCTTAGGAAACACAAGCGGGTTCACACCGGAGAAAAGCCATATACTTGCAAGAGGTGTGACAAATCATATACTGAGAACCATAACCTGTTGAAACATATGCAGACTCACTCAGGTAGCAGGCCATTTGTATGTGAAAGATGTAACAAAGCATTTACTGCATATAGTTATTTGACAGCGCATATGCGAACACACGGGGAGAAGCCATATGTTTGCAAAATATGTGACAAAGCATATGTGCATAAATTTCAGATGACAATGCATATGCGGATCCACAGTGGAGAAAAGCCATATGCTTGCAGCATATGTGATAAGAAGTTTATATCCAAAAGTTATATGATAAAACATATGCGTACTCACAGAGGTGACAAACCATATGTTTGCAATATATGTGATAAAGCATATACTGAGAGTCATAACCTGTTGAAACATATGCGGACTCACACAGGAGAAAAGCCATATGTATGTGCGCAATGTAACAAGGCATTTACTACCAATAATTATTTGGCAGCTCATATGCAAACACACACTGGGGAGAAGCGATATGCTTGCAACATATGTGACAAGGCATATGCGCAGAAAATTCTAATGACAATGCATATGCTGAGACATACTGGGGAAAAGCCATATTCATGTAATGTATGTGATAAGAAGTTTATATCCAACAGATATATGAGAAAACATATGCGTATTCACAGTGGTGTCAAGCCATATATTTGCAACATATGTGGTCGGGCGTATAATCAGAATTGTACGTTGAAAACGCATATGCGGAGCCACACGGAGAACAAACCATATTCTTGCAACATATGTACTATGATTTTTAAGTCTAATAGCCAATTGACGAAACACATGCGCTCTCACACCGGTCTGGATTCATATATTTGCAACAAATGTAATAAGCCTTTTTCTTCTAAAAGTTATTTGTCAAAACATATACGAAATGTATGTTGTCTCAAATAAATATGTAAAAGCATTCACTAGTAAAAGTAATTGTTATTAATATTAATTTACAAATACTATCATGTCACTTACGAAATTTTCGACTTTTTGTACAACAAAATATAGTAAAAAAACGTTAAATTAATGTTTTTTTTTTCGACCAACTATACACAGATTAAAATAAAATAGTTTGCATACTGTGTACTGATACATACTGTTACACACTGACTGTGTAGGTACACCGCGACAAAACCGGTCTATGATCAACTTAGTGCTGCAGTTAACTGAAGCCCTGGTTTTCAACATAGACTATTGCTAACTTGTGTTTTTCAAAACGTAGGTATGTTATGTTTTCAGTGCTTAAAAAACTGTACATAAATGTAAAGAATATTATATTTCATTTCAACACACGCAAAAGCTGCTCATTTATCCTTTATATATTATATTGCTGGACAATTCACAGAGCACCATCTAGCCCCAAACTAAGCATAGCTTGTATTATAGAAAGCAGATTACTGATTGAATACATACTTATATAGTTGTAAATACACATTTAAGATACTCTATCTTAAGACCTCTGTGGCGAAGTTGGCCATGGTCTGGCTGAGACGCAGAAGGTTCCGGGTTCGATTCCCGCCGCGGCCAAATGTTTGTACGATCTACTTGTACTTATTTAACTCTGCGTCTGGGTGTTAATATGTATAATATGTATGTATTTACAAAAAAAAAAAGAAGTATATAAGTAGTATATCAGTCATTTGGTACCCATAACACAAGCTCTGCTTACTTTGGGGCCAGATGATGCTGTGTAAAATGTCTGGTATTATTATTATTTATAACTATCTGGAACCCCCGCAACATTGCCCGCGAGTGTGTACGAGAAACCATCGTGTTTATATTTCAGTATTATTCATATTAAGTTTCAAGCAAATCGCACCACATTAGTTTTCACACGTTTTCACCTTCCTTAGGGTTATATTGAAAAATACTGAAACACATGTCCATTTATTTTGCATTTTAATCATTCAAATCAAGTTTCAAGCAAATCGTACCATCGTATGAAAACTTTTCACCCTTTTAAGGCTGCAGTCTTGCAAAATTCACTCGCGGCGAATTATTTTCGCAACTTTGTATTTTTTTCTAAACAAAAGTAATGAAATAAAATGAAATTTTATTATTGCACATAAATGATCACAATATAAGTACCTATGTAATATGTAATGTAATAGCAATTTTTTTTTTTAGTGTATTATGTTAGGTAAATCAAGCGATAAATACCTACAGCTCTTTCGCGCCTAACCACATTTCGAGGTATGTTTGGGTACTTGCTTTAGCGCATTAAACAATTAATTTAAATCTGTTCAGCGCATAATTAGCTCAACATTCTCGTCTTCAAAATGCGCTGATTAGTTTTTTCTAATTTTCTTTCATTTTCTTAATTCGGAGGTCACATGTCATCAAAATTCTATGTTTTTATCTCTTAATAAACGGTTTTTTTTTCATAATAAGAAGGCATCGTATGTAAGTACCTATGTAATAATTAGATTATTTCAATGCCAAGAGTTTAATAAAGAAAATACAAAAAAAAATGCACTTAAATCGCCTTACACTAAAAATAATGGTAATTTCAAAAAATCTATGAAAAAGAATTAATAAACAAGAATTGCGAGGGAAATTCCTTAGTGGCCGCTGCACGGTCGGAGCGTTCAGACGTGTGGTCCACGACGAATTTAAATTGTTCCCTCTCGCTCTAACAAAGTTTTGCGAAATAAACGAGACACCAAGAGAAACATTGGTTTTAACTGAAAGAATTCCACTAGACTAACCTAATGATCAGTCATAACAAAGTATGACAGTTGACACCTTTGGTATTGACAGCACTATGGAGATCGTATACGGTGCGGAGGTCGCATATCACCTCATTCTCCCCCGGTTCAGTTTTCACTCTCACTCCCATCAATCACAAAGTCCGCCAGGTAGGAGGGTAATTTTCGCATTCTATTAGATCTCCTGGGGAGTCTAGTCCGAAGAACTGGAGAGGACGTCGATGGTTCTTCTAAACGAGGCGGTGACGAAGGAGCGATATTTTCAGGTGGAGATGTGGAGTTATTTTCAGATGGAAGGTTATCATCTTCGGAGGCCGTTTCAAAGTTATCGTCTCTGCTATCATCAGTAGTACTGGGGAAGGGGGCAAATTGACGGTTTGATACCGTTGAGGTTTCTCCATTATCCCGTCTTATCAGAGAGTAGTAGGGATTGGTCTCTAGGAGCTCGGCTTCCTCGACAAGAGGGTCCGTTTTTGAAGAGTGGACGTTCTTCTTAACAAGGATCGGTCCGGCGTGAGCCAAGATGGCAGTGAATCTCCGTTCAGGGATCTTCTAGGGTATATGAAAAGTTTTTCGTGTGGAGTAGCGTTTGTTGCTGTACACAGGAGGGATCGGACACAATGCAATGCGTCCTTCAGTACTACTTCCCAATTTTCCACCGATAATACCTTTGACCGAAGGCTGAGTTGAATAGTTCGCCAGAGCGTTCCGTTTAGTCGCTCCACTTGGCCATTACCCTGGGGGTTATAGGGCGTCGTTCTGGACGAGGCTATGTTTGACTGTTGTTGATTTGAACTCTTCGGACATGAATGACGACCCTCTATCGCTATGAATGTAGAGAGGTTGGCCAAATGTCAGAAAAAGATGTTTCATGCAAGTAATGACGGTGGCTGAGGTCATATCCTTACACGGGTATGCAAAAGGAAACCGACTGTACTCATCAATAATCGTAAGTATGTACTTGTTGGATGTTTTAGAAGGCAGTGGTCCTTTAAAATCTATGTTGATCCGTTCAAACGGCGACGTAGCTTTTATCAATTTACTCTTGGCCTTAAGAAACCTCGGTTTTATTTCGGCGCAGATAGGGCACGAGGTGGTCATCTCCTTGACATCATTAGCTGAGTAGGGCAAGTTTTCAGATCTTACCCAGTGATACATTCTAGTTACTCCTGGGTGGCAGAGTGCGTTGTGTAGTTCTTTCAACTTGTTTATATTCATGTAGGCGCATACGCGAGACAGAGCGTCCGCAGCAGCGTTGGTCAGTGCCTGGTCTATAAACTATATCGTATTTGAAGCAAGACAGTTCTAATCGCCAACGTTGGGTCTCATTTTTTATTTTGCTGTTATGATTTTGATTGAACATGAAGGCTACCGATTGTTGGTCTGTTATAAGAAGAAAATGTCTACCAATCAGGTAGTGTCTCAATCTCTTTAGGCTCTCTACTATCGCACAAGCCTCTTTTTCGATTGCGGATTGTTTGCATTCAGAGTTATTCAGTGTCCGAGAGAAAAAAGCAACTGGTCTTCCATGTTGGGTCAGCGTAGCCCCTAGCGCGAATTCCGAAGCGTCTGTTTCGACTGTAATCATTTCATTGTCGTTAATGGCTACTAGAGCGGCCTCCTTGATATCTTGCTTGAGTTCTTCAAAACACTTGAACGCATCAGGTGGCAACGGGAAAGTTGTCACGCATGTAAGTGGGTTTTATTTTTTTGAAGAAACACTTAATCCATTTAGCATAATGAGCAAGCATCCCTAGAACTCGTTGTACAGTCCAGTTAGACTGCACACGATTATACGTTGCAGTTAGTTATAGGCGAGTGCTAAAGTAAAGCCGGGCCACACACACAGTTAAAGTTTATTTAAAGTAAATCACGTAAAATGCTAGGTTTAACAAGTAAAGTTTAAGTTAAGACGATTCCGACCCACGACCCGCTTATTGACCGTTCAGTTGTGCATTGCCTTAATAAATTAAGTTTGCGCATAATGTTGATTAGGTAAACAGTTAAATGTAGGTCTTGCACCGTACATATTACCAACCCCAAAGAAAGAAAGAAAAAATGGGAATCGAGAGATAGAATCGCCAGTACAAGTTAAATAAAAACAACATAATCTAAAATTAAACGTAATAAAAATTCAATTAATATCTAAGGCTAATCAAATCTAAATTGTATTTATTATCGTTGACTGCTGTCATCGATGCAGAGCGGGCCAGCCGTGTTGGCTTCGGTGGCGCTGGTTGAAGTTGGTCCGCAACTGAGGTTATCTTCGTTAGCCGCAGCATCTCAGGTTGAGTTTATTTAATATGTTCGTATCTTGTGTCACGGTTTCGGGTTGGTATCTTCAGCTTGAAGTCGCCGTTTATATCGCTGTTATAACTGCTGTGTGTGAATATAGTAATCTATTTCGTTTGCCGTACGCATCCTTGCTCTAATGTAATGATAGCCGAGGTGTCAATTACATGAGACATGACGTCACTCCCACAGACAGTTCTAAATTGGCACGCGCCACAACATACTATGAGCCAGGTGTTTATAGTATGTAATTCGATCCAGTGCGGTTCGCATTGCACATTCTGAGTATTGCAAGGCGGTGATGTTCTTTCGTGAGCTAATTGTTTTGCTTCACACGGTGCTTAATAGGAGTCCAATTGGTAGGATGCCTACTACTATTTTTTTGTTTTTGTTTGAAGTAGTGTCAAAATGTATTCAACATTATAATTATATGTAAGTTATGTTAGAATTAGGTATACTTTACTACTGTAAGTTATTTCTGCCAAATAAAGATTATTATTACTATTATTAACGATTCATATATGACTACTTGAACTATTGAACTATATAACTATACTATATATTACTTGATGTTTATTTCGACGTATTTTGATGAAGTTTATTGCGATGTATGGGCAGCGAGATAGCCCGATATAGTTCACTCATCACATCACTCGCTAGCGGTTTACGTATTTCAAATAGAAAGTAGTAGTTGGTCAACAATTTGAAGACATCGATCAATGTATCATATAGTATCTCTTGGAACATATTCAAGTTTGTTGTAAGAAGATGAGCGGTGAGCGGTGAGAGCTGAAGAGCTGAAGTAGGTGGCTGCCATTATTACTTACTGGGTTTCGTGGTATTAGAGTTCGCAGTTGAAGTATCTTTGTTTTCATTTGTTCTTATCGGTAGCAGCGTCAGCTTGGTAATGGGCCGTTTCATTGTTGAGGTTTGCGTTTTTATTGTTACTGTCCGAACAAAATTATCGGCTCCAGGGTGAGTTTTAATGACCTTTGCTAAAGCCCATTTTCCGGGAGGCAGATTGTCCTCTTTCACTAAAACAATATCATCGATTTCTAGGTTTTTTGTTGCTTTTTGCCATTTACTATGAGCTTGAAGTTGGGTCAAGTATTCACTCGACCAATTTTTACAAAACTGGTGTAGTAAATGTTCCGTCAATTGCCATCGTTTACGTAGATCGAGATTCTGTACTTCATCATAGCTTGATAGTAGTAAGGTCATCGTTGGACTGCCTGTAAGGAAATGACCTGGTGTCAAGCAGTCGTAGAATTCGTCAGGATCTTCGGTTAATGGACAGAGAGGTCTTGAGTTCATACAAGCTTCAATCTTTGTGAGTAAAGTCGCAAACTCTTCATAGGTGGGCTTTTGATCACCTAAAACTCTCCGTAGGTGATGCTTCATGGAACGTACCGCAGCTTCCCATAATCCTCCAGCAGTTGGCCAGGCAGGACAGTTAAAATGCCATGTAATCTCCATTTTTCCTAACTGTCCGAAGAATTCCTGTGATAATTCTTTTTGAAATAATTCGTATTCGTTATTAAGCATCTTTGAAGCTCCGATGAAGTTGGTGCCACTGTCCGAGTAGATGTGTTTTGGAGTTTGCACATAATCTTTGTAGTGCGGATATAAAAGTTTCGGTGCTTAAATCAGATGCTAGTTCAATATTCACCGCTTTAGTGGCCATACACACAAAAATGGCTATGTACCCTTTCGTAATTTTTGCTCCTCTTCCTTTGTTTAGTTTGACATTCACATGTCCTGTAAAATCAAACCCCGTATGAGTGAAGGGTCGTGATGGTGTCACTCTTTGTGGTGGGAGGTCTGCCATGAGTTGAGAGTTTTCTGTTCGTTTGAACCTATGACATCGCACGCAGTTACATAATTGAGTTTTTACGACTCGGTTCCCGCCCACGATCCAATATCTTTGTCGGATATAAGCCAGAGTCAGGCGAGCCCCTCCGTGTAACGTAGTGGCGTGTGCCTGCTCTATAAGTAATTTCGTAATTTTTCCATCTCTTGTCAAGATGATGGGATTTTTATCTCTTGGTAAACTAGTTTTGTTCAGACGTCCACCAACACGTATTATTCCGTCTCTATCCAAGTATGGATTCAGCTTATAAATTAAGCTTTTCTGAGTCAGTGTTTGATTGTTTTTTATTAAATTATATTCTGCACTTAGTTCCTTTTTTTGAACATGACGTAATAGTACTTTATTCGCCGCTTGAAGTTCACTTGTAGTTAGGTATTCTGTTTTGCTACCTTGCATTGTCTGCTCACGTTTATCTATGTTTTGAATAAATCGCATGATCCAAGCAATGACCCGGTTTATTCGATCTAGTGAACTACATTTTTCCAAGTAGTTATCAATAAAGTTTTCGTCGCTCTTGCAGTAACTCAGGGCTGCCACTATCTTTTTCTCATCAATATTGGTTGTAAATAAATAATTCAGAGGTCTTTCTAGTTGTATTGGAACTGTTTTTAGTAAAGTGGGGCCTTCCCACCATAGTTTGAAGTCTAGAATTTAAATTGGGTATAATCCTCTTGTAGCGCAGTCGGCTGGATTGTTCTTGGATTCTATGTAATTCCACCGATGAGCAGGAATCACTTGTTTGATTGGTTGAACTCTATTTTCTACATATTTCTCCCATTTAGTTGGTTCACCCTGCAGCCATGCTAATACTACTTTCGAGTCACACCATGCCCATATGGTAACATCAAGTTCTTTTAGTGCATCTTTAACCTTTCTCATTAGCTGTGAAAGTAGCAGTGCCCCGCAGAGTTCGAGGCGAGGTAGTGATAATTTTTGTGACAGTGGAGCAACCCTAGTCTTAGCGACAAGTAGGCTCAACATAGGTTGCCCTTCATTATTTTCTGTTTTTGTGTAAATAATGCACGAATATGCTTTCTCGCTTGCGTCACAAAATCCAAAAAGTTGTATGTTTTGCGTAGTAGTTCCGATCCATCTATTTATTTTTATAGATTTCAAGTTAGGTATTTCGTGTTTTAGTTTATACCATTCTTTCTGAATATTTTCTGGTAATTGTTCATCCCATTGCAAGTTCTCGGTCCAAACTTTTTGAAAAATAAGTTTAGTCATTATAGTCACCGGTGACAGCCATCCTAGCGGATCGTAGAGTTGAGATATTTGTGAAAGTAAAGTTCTCTTTGTTAAGCATTTATTCGCATCTTTTTCTATGTTCCATTTAAACATAAATACATCCAAGTTCGGATTCCAATTCAATCCAAGTGTTTTTAGAGAATCATCTTGTATGAATTCGAATGTAGATTTTGTGGATATTTGATCTTGAGTTAGCTCCTTTAATAGCGCGCTACTGTTACTGGACCATTTCCTTAAGTTCATACCCCCTCTTTTTAATAGTTTAATGAGTGAGTCTTGTAGTTTTCTGGCAGTTTCTAAAGAGTTATGTCCACTTATTAGATCGTCGAGATAAAATGATGACTCCAGTATCTGCCAAGTTACAGCCAAGAAGAGCTTCAGGATACATGTAGCCGTCATCCTCTGCAAGCTGTTGCAAGGTCCTCATCGCTAGCCAAGGTGCACTTTTCATTCCGTACGTTAGAGTCTTAAGGGTGAATTCTTGAAGGTTTTAAGTCGGTGAGTCACGCCAAATGATTTTTTATGCCTGTATATCTTTCTGTAGCTTTGGACCCTTTTCCATTAAGCTATTCAGACTGTTGCCACTTGAAGTCTTTTGTGACGCGTTGAAAACAATTGTAAGTTTTGTTGTAGTTGAACTTTCTTTTATTACTCCGTGGTGCGGTAGGTAAAATTCCTGACCTACCCCATGAGTCGGCTTGCTTGGTTTCATATGTTGCAGTTCGTAGTATTCGTTAATAAATTCTTTGTACATTTGTGATAGTTTTTTATTACGTGGTAATTGCAGGCGTTTTTCCAGTTGGAGATAGTGTCGAAATAGCACCTGGTTTTGATTTCCCAAGTTTTTCCTCGAAGTTTTGGATCATGGCCATTTCTACGATGTGTTTTCCATCATTACAACGTCTTGTGGTTTCCCGATATAATTTTTCACATTTTTTATTTTTGTTAATATCTTGAACTCCTCCAGTAATATCTTCACTCTCCCAATATTTAGTTATGTCATCTAAGTCCACGAAAGCTACAAAACAGTTAAATGTTTTTAATTTTCCACATAGGATCCAGCCAAGTTGAGTTTGTTGAGCGATAGGCGCGTGCTGTTCCCCTTTCAGGACTCCGTCAAGTATAATTTGGGCATAAATATCTGCACCTAGAAGTAAGTCGATAGATCCAGACACGTTGTATTCTGGGTCTGCGAGTTTTAAGTTTTCCAAGTGTGGCCAGTTTGTTTTTTCGAAAGTATAGTTCGGTAAGTTGTTTGTAAGCTTTTTAAGTATCAAAGCTTCGGTGTTGAAAAAATAGTCCGTATGAATAGACTTACAGGAAAGTTTAATGCATCCATGACAGTCTCCAGCGACGGCTCCGACCCCCGAGATGGAGGCATTTAGTTTACTTCTTGGTAGACGGAGTTGTTGAACTGCGTTTTCAGTTATGAGATTGACTTGCGGTCCTTGATCTAGCAAGGCTCGAAGTGCGATGTAAGTTCCATCATTAGTTTTTACCATGATTTTGACAGTAGTCAAAAGAACTTCTATATCATTAGTAGCTAGGTGATGAGAGCTTTGCTGTTGAGAAGTTGATGGTCTAGGTCCAAACTGTTGGTTTTTTGTTTTCTCTGTTATTCCAGTAGGTTTATTGTTATTATTGTGTAATAACGTGTGATGTTTATTATTGCATTCTTTGCACGTGTTGTTTGATGTACAATTATAATTTCCGTGTTTAAATAAGTAGTTCTTTTACACGTTTAGTTTTAAAACAGCGTCGTTTCGTTTTTGGCTATTCATGTCAACGAACTCAGGGCATTGCATCAACACATGATCACTACCGCATAAAGGACAATTTCCATAACTCTTGTAAGTATGAAACGATTTGTTGAAGTTCTTGTTATTTTCTCCAAAGGTTGGTTTATAGTTATTTGACTTTTCATATGTTTTCTTTTGGTAGTTATTAGACTGATAGTTGTAGTTAGTGTAGTTTTTGTTGTCGTGTCTGAACGTGTTTTTATAGAATTGTCTTTGACTTTGAGACGTAGATTGGTCTTTCTGACGAATTTTCACCGTCTCGAATGCCATAAATTTGCTCTCTAGAAATGTTAATAATTCTTTTAAGTCAGGTAATTCTCCGTTATTCTGCATTTCTTTGGAGTATTCTGTGAATGTCGTCGTATCAAGTTTTTGCAACATGTAGTACACAATTATCAGACCCCAGCTAGTTACTTCGATTCCCATGTTGCTTAGCCCATTAATGCTTTCAGTAATCACATCATGCATTTTCTTCATGTTATGAGCTGTGGGCACTTGGATGGATGGTAGTTGCTGCATAGTATTCATGAAAGTTGTAAATTGAAGACGACGATTATCGTATCGATGGTTCAGTATCTCCCAGCATGATTCATAGTTGTCACTACTGATAGTAAGATGTTGCACTAGACGTTCGGCTTCTCCCTTTAGTTTAGTTTTTAATTGCTGCATTTTTTGTGCTTTTGAAATACCGGGGTTATCGTGAATGGTCTGGGTAAATATATCTTTGAACGATATCCAATTTATGTAGTCACCAGAGAAAACTGGAAGTTCTATTTTGGTGTAGATTGCTGATAATGCTTGTTCGATCACAATTGAGTGTTGATGACTTTCCTTAACGTGTCGTATTTCAGTTCAATATCTTCAAATTTTTTATAGTACTCCTTTTTCAGTGTAGGTTCTTTAAGTGCGCCTTCAAGTTCCCAGTGGAGTTTGTCGATAGAATCCCATTCCGTTTTTATGATACATAAATTTTCTTCCATCTCCCATTTTTCTTTCAAAGTTTCTACGTCAATCTTTGACATAGCTCTATCTAAAGCTTTAAAATTACATTCTTGTTGTTGCATTAGTTTTCGTATTGTTTCATTAGTGTCTTCATTCAAAATTTCCGTTAAGTTTTGTTGTTGATATTGACGTTGAGATGCTAGTAGAGTCATGATATTTTTCTTTGTCGTTTCATAAAGTATCTGTGTTTTTTCCGTAAACATCAGTGGTAAAGTAGCTAATCCCCGTTTTATCCGTAAATTTTTCTTGTAGAGTAGCATGCCCCTCGTCAAAGTCTTCCCATAGTTATTCCAGATTCGTGAGACGTCTTTCTAAGTTCTCGATAGTTCTTCGAGAACTGCTATCTTTTTTGTAGTGAGTGCATAAGCTTTTGATTGCTGCAAAGCATTCTAATTGCTTCTTTAGTTCCATGTTCAGTTAAGTTAAGTTTATAGTTCAGTAGTTCCCAAGATGATGGTTCAGTTCACCCAGTATACCTGCGAGCTGCACTGTGACTCTAACGCCTTCTCAATTAACCTGGTGAGACCCGCTTGTGGGAGGCCAGATAACCGATTCGCAATCACAGATTAAAAGTCACAGGACACTAAATGACGATTCGAAGGACCAAACAATGTACAGTCCAGTTAGACTGCACACGATTATACGTTAAAGTTAGTTATAGGTGAGTGCTAAAGTAAAGCTGGGCCACACACACAGTTAAAGTTTATTTAAAGTAAATCACGTAAAATGCTAGGTTTAACAAGTAAAGTTTATGTTAAGACGATTCCGACCCACGACCAGCTTATTGACCGTTCAGTTGTGCACTGCCTTAGTAAATTGAGGTTGCATATAATGTTGATTAGGTAAACAGTTAAATGTAGGTCTTGCACCGTACAATCGTTTTAGTTCACTAGTTTTAGTTGGAGCGGGAAACTCTAGAAGAGGTTTTAGTCTTTCCGGGTCAGGACTGATTGTATTATCTTCAACAGTATACCCAAGCAAGTTGATATTAGTATTATTGAAAACACTCTTCTGTTCGTTTAGAGTTAAATGAAATTTATTAGCGGCGTCCATAAAGCGTTTTAGATTGTGGTCATGATCCCTTTGATCTTTGCCGCAGACGGTTACATCGTCTAAGTAGGCGAACGTTCCTTCTAGTCTCTCTTCCGTTATGATGAAGTCCAGGGTTCGTTGAAAAGCTGCAACTCCATTAGTTACGCCAAATAGGATGCGTGTAAACTGGTACAATTTGCCGCATGCTTCGAAAGCTGTATATATCTTTTCATTTTCTAAGATAGGTATTTGATGATATGCTCTCTTTTTAAATCAATTTGGCTGAACACCTTAAATCTCGATACGTTGTTCACGACTGATTCTATGTTTGGCAAGGGGAATGCATCCAGTTCGGTGAATTTGTTTATGGTGATGGAGTAATCAATGACAAGTCGTTTTCGTTGAGCTCCTCCTCCCGCTACGAGGACTTGGGCTCTCCAGGGGGAAATACTTGTTTCAACTAATTCTAAGTCTTCAAATAATTTGGACACTTCTTCTTTTATGAAGTCCTCATCTTCCTTACTGTAGCGCCGGCTTCTCACGGCGATCGGTTGAATGTTCGGCGACAGATTTGTAAATACGGAGGCTGGCGGCACTGAAGCTCGTAACACATTGCATATCTCTAAAGGTTCGCCAGGCCCACCAAGATTGAACTGAATGTCGAGTGATGTTTGAGCAAGTCATGGCCGACGATTACGTCAGCACAGAGGTTGTCGACAACTAGAAGAGGTGTTTGTTTGTAAGTATGCTTATTCATTGTAATGGTAGTAAAACAGACACCTTCGACAAAATAAACTTTATTGAGACAAGCGAGATTAACTGTCTGCTTGCAGGGTTTTTTGCGTAGTTTCATTATGCGAGCTACTTTACCGTTAATAAAGCTGACCGAACTTCCTGTATCAACGAGAGCTTCTGCCTTGTATTCATTGACCATGATTGGAATTGTCGCACTCCTAAGGCTCGAAGGAGAGGCAGCAGAAATAGCTCCACTGTAGAATTGGTCGTTGTTAGGAGTCGTAGGATCTTCAACCGTCGTGGAGTTAAAGTTAATATTGCCCGATCTACAGACGCTTGCGAAGTGTCCTTTTTTTGAGCACTTTTTGCAGGTGGCTTTGTTGGCTAGACATCTGAACCTTGGATGAAGACTCCCGCCGCAAAAAAGCAGGATTTAGCCGGAGGTGGCGTGGTCGGAGCGGCTTGAAAAGTTCGTGACGATGAAGCTGCCGCTTGATTTTCGGATTCCTTGTCCCGTGAACTGCCTTGCGATATGGCGGTAAGTTGCGGAGAGTTGATACCAATAGCTACTGCATCCTTCTCTGCTGTTTCCATAGCTACGGCTTGAATAAGTGCTTCTGAGAGAGTGAGTTTAAAGTTTCCTAGTAACCGCTCGCGAATCCTTCGTGATAGTAAGCCGGAATTGAGAGCACTACGAACCGCTTGGTCTTCATTCTCTTGAGCTTTGACGTCTTAGAATTTACAATCTTTCGCGGAAAGTCGGAGAGCTCTAGTATAGTCAGAGATCGTTTCGTCAGCTCGTTGCTTGCGATTGAAGAGAATGTGTCGAGCTAGGATAGTATTTTTCGGTTTGACATAGATGTCTTCTAGAATTTTCATAGAATCTTTATAAGTGGAGCATGTTTTGATATGCTTGTAAATCAATGCCGATAAATGGTTAACTAACAGCTTACACTTAAGTGAGTCTGGTACATCTTCGGTAATCTCTTCTGCTAAGAAGCTTTCGAATGTCGATTTCCAATGTAGCCATTTTGCATCGGCGTCCGTGACATCAGGCTCGATGTCAAACTTAGCGGGTCGTAGATATCTTGATAGTGAAGGCTTGCTTAGTTTTTCGTCAGGCATTTTTCAGTTAAATAAATTGTGGCGAAATAAACGAGAAACCAAGAGAAACGTTGGTTTTATTTAACTGAAAGAATTCCACTAGACAAACATGATCATTCATAACAAAGTATGACAGTTGACACCTTTGGTATTGACAGCACTATGGAGATCGTATACGGTGCGGAGGTCGCATATCACCTCACAAAGCTCTTGCTCTAACGAAGGTTGCGCACTGTTATGTGTCTACAGTTGCTCTACTTTATTATTTTTAGTATCTTATTTGGATTTGGAGTGTTTTTTAAATATTTGTGTTTTAGTAATCGTTTTTGTAAATATTTGTGTATCTATCAGTAATAGTTTTGTAAATATTTGATTTCAATATGGATCGTAAACGTAAAAAATATGATTGTACGAGAAAAAAGAAAATGGGTTCAAACGTAGAAGTGATGAAGAGAAATAGAATCCAAAGGTAGGTAAGTAGAATTGTTTACAGTATTCATGTATGCTATGTCATTTGTGTCATTTTCATAGTTTTCGAGGGTGCTAAAGCCGAAATTGAGGTCAAAATGTAAATCCAAGATGGCGGCTGCGAAAATTTTCTGATTTTTCGTCATGGGTGTCATTTTTATAGTTTTCGAGGGTGCTAAAGCCGATACTAATGTCAAAATGTAAATCCAAGATGGCGGCTGCAAAAGATTTCTTAGTTATCGTCATGGGTCATTCATAGTTTTCGAGGATGTTAAAGTCAATAGTGAGGTCAAACTGTAAATCCAAGATGGCGGCTGCGAAAAATTCTAACTTTTCATCATGGGTGTCATTTTTATAGTTTTCGAGGTTGCTAAAGCCGATACTAATGTCAAAATGTAAATCCAAAATGGCGGCTGAAAATTTATCTTAGTTTTCGTCATGGGTGTAATTTTCATAGTTTTCGAGGGTGGTAAAGCCGATAGTGAGGTCAAAATGTAAATCCAAGATGGCGGGCGCGAAAATTTTCTAATTTTTCGTCATGGGTGTCCTTTTCATGGTTTTCGAGTGTGCTTAAGTCAATAGTTCGGTCAAAATGTAAATCTAAGATGGCGGCTCCGAAAATTTTATTTTTGTTTTAATTTGTCAAAATGTGTGTGTATATTTTAGGTGTTTATATAAGTATGTATCGCTAGTCTAATATACTTTGATCAAACTAATATTCTGATTGCGATTTGAGTGTGTGTATGTTAGTTTCCTCTAAACTCCGTTATGGCTGAATTAATAGAGATAAAATTTTATATGCAGGTAGCCTGAGACCTAGATTACACATTGGCTACATTTTCGCAGCAGAAGAAATCGCAGGGTGCTGCTACGTAATATTAGTATTATGATGATTTTTTACTAACACTTCTGAAAACTCTTTTAAAAATAGGACTTATTTATTTTCACAGGTCCCCTTCTGGCCCTCGTTAACCATTGTCAGATGTTAGCAACCTGCCAGAAGCCCAAAATATGAATCCTGCCTCTTCTACTACGGCAGTACCAGGGATGATTGAAAATATTGACAGAACTGAAAATGTAACAAACTCAAATAAGAAAATGAACCGGAAACGAAAATTTGAGGTGGCTTTTCCTTTCCGCCGAATTTTAGTAAGGAAACGGCAACCACCTGTAATTATTAGTGACGATCAACAGCTACAAACTGAATATGAAACAGAAATTACCAATGATGAGACACTGTTTTGTATAGAAGGACGCAGAATCGTACCTATCGATCAGATATATTTTAGAAATCGTGGGGCAGATTGCTGATCATAACGAAAAATATTTTGGATGCAGGTATAGAAATCTGAAATGTATCGGTGAGCGACGTAAAGGTTTTATATCAAAACTGCGTTTCAAGTGTGAACTCTGTAATTCAGAATTTGACATAAACACTGAAGATCCTTCTAACACCTGTGATGTAAATCACGGTATAGTTGCAGGTATTATTAGTATTGGCTGTGGGTTGGGAAATTTGAATGAATTAGCTGGTAATACTGATATACCTAGTATGTCAAAAAATTTATACGCTTAAACAAGCAAAAAAGTTTACGAATGGTTCCATAAGACGGCAGTAGATGCAATGGCTAAGGCAGGTATTGAAGAGGCTGAACATGCAAAAGAAATTGGCAGTGTCGACTGTGAAGGGACACCAATGATTGATGTAATAGCTGACGGGTGTTGGTCTAAAAGATCCTTTCGTAATAACTGTTCAGCAACATCTGGTGCAGGAGCAATAATCGGCGCATACACTGGTAAAATTTTATATCCTGGTGTAAAAAACAAATACTGCATAATATGTGCAAAAGCTGAAAACAACAAAATTTAACCAGCAAATCACATATGCTATAAGAACTATTCGGGTAGCTCTTCCAATATAGAGTCAACATCGCTTGTTGAAGGATTTGGTAACTCTCTTGAAACTCATGGTTTAATATATGCTAGATTAATATCAGATGGTGATTCAAGTACTCATAAAAAATATAAGAAAGCAATCCATATAAAAACTGCAAGGTACAGAAGATCGAGTGCAGAAATCATCTGCTGAGAAATCTTTGTAACAAACTGTAAGCGCTTACTAAAGATACTCATATTCCTATTCAACTAAGAAAACTTTTAACGGACTTCAAAATCATGAAGTTACGCAGATACACAGTGCGGGCTATAAAGTTAAGGAAACAAGACGATGTTTCTGACAGTCAAATAATGGTTAAACTTCGTACAGATATTTTGAATGCATTACACCATTCTTTTGGTAGTCACTCTGATTGTGATGATGCTATATGCCCCGCAACTGACAAAACTGACCGAAATACGGCACTTGTTTTAGCTAACACAGTTTTGTGGAGGAAAATGAGTCAAATTGTCTTGTTTTTAGCTGGAAACGCTAAAAGTCTCATTTTTGACGTTGATAGCAATCCTGCTGAGACATTCAATTCAGTGATTGCCAAATATGTGGGGGGAAAACGTATTACGAAAAAAAAAATTACGAAAAAAAATCCGTAGAAATATGGATGATCCAGATTATGGACCGAAAGCTCGAAGACCAGATATGACCGATGAAGATTTTCAGATGAATTTTCTTAAACAAATGGAACTTTCTGACCAACAAAGAGACGAACTACAGAAACAGACGGTAGACCAAAGTTCCAGTCAAGAATGGTTAGATAACAGAAAAAACAGATTAACCGCGTCTATATTTGGTAAAGTATGTAAACAGAAAGAAAACATTAGCTGCGCTCCTTTAGTAAAAGCTATTGTGAAACCGCAAAACTTGTTAAATGTCCCATCGATCACATATGGTAGAGATAATGAACAAACAGCATTGACCCAGTTATCTCTGCAAGAAAATGTTACAATTGTCCGCTGCGGTCTTTATATTCATAAAACACTCCAATATTTAGGAGCCAGTCCCGATGGTATTTATAAAGACAAAGATGGAAAAACAGGACTGGTAGAAGTAAAATGCCCATTTTCTGCAAAAAACATGCAAGCATAATAAGCTATAGCAGCAAAAAACACTCAATATACGTGACGCTGCAACGTTGCATAGTGTCCGGCAGCATGCCCCGCAACATTGTACGTGACGCGGGGCATGTTGCATGCTCCCGCTTCGAGAGCGAGCGCACTTGTCAAAATTTTTTGAAAAATATATTAATCGAAGACTACTTAATTTCTTAAATGAGAACCATATTTTTTTTTGATAGCCAGTTTGGCTTCCGTAAATCCAGATCCACCGAGGATGCGGTAGTTGAATTAACATCTACTATTGTAAAAAAAATTGACAGGAAGCTCAAAACAGTTGGTGTTTTCTTAGACCTTTCCAAGGCATTCGACACCGTTTCAGTTCCTTTGCTACTGGATAAGCTAGAGCGCATTGGAATTAGAGGCACTGTCAACGACCTTTTTAAAAGCTACCTAACCGATCGCTCATAAGAGGTCGTCGTATGTGGCGTCTTTAGCAATGTGGAACTGATTCATTTTGGCGTTCCTCAAGGAAGTGTTCTCGGTTCTTCTCTATTCCTCGTGTACATCAACGAACTGTGTAAACTCTCTCTTCCTAATTGTCAAATAATCACTTACGCAGATGACACTGCACTGCTTGTTAGCGGACAAAGTTGGGAAGAGGTACAACTGCTTGCTCAAGCGGCCTTAAGAGACGTCCTAAACTGGCTTTCAACGAACCTTCTTACCCTCAATGTCAAGAAATCTAATTTTATTACCTTCTCTCCCACTAAACGAACCCAACCACTCTCCTTTTCCCTTCGCGCACACACTTGTCCAGTCGCAGTCAATTACTTATGCTCCTGCCAAACCCTTCATCACGTCACTTCGACAAAGTATCTTGGCGTCCACGTCGATAGTTTCCTCTCCTGGACCCCTCACATCGAGAATACTATAGCTAGGGTACGCAAACTCATGTTCGTCTTTAAGAACTTAAGAAGTGTTGCTGATTCTCAGTGTATGAAAGTTGTTTATTTTGCTCTCGCACAATCCATCTTGAACTACTGCATCACTGCATGGGGTGGTTGCATCAAAACTCAGATGCTTAGAGTGGAGCGGGCGTAGCGGGCTGTCCTTAAAGTGATGTCTTCTAGACCAAGGAAATTCCCCACCAAACTTCTTTTACAACAATGCGAAGTTCTTTCAGTTAGGCAACTATTTTTCTTAGCTACTGTTTTACGTCAGCACCGGCACTTGTTTTATGACCCTAAACTCCTTGAAAATAAACGTCGCTCAGACATAGTGTGCAAAATTCTACCACGAAGAACAACTATAGCTAGCTGCCACTTCTGTTATCTAAGCTCTCCACTGTATAATAAGGTTAACAAGGCTATAGGTATATACCCGCTCCCTCAACACATATGTAAAATGAAATGTTAAAATTGGCTCTTAGCTCTTTCATATGAACAAACAGAAGATCTCCTCCTTCCTTTCTCATAAATGCTAAAAACAAAGACATGTTACATAAGCCACACATCCTTAGGTACATATTACACACACACACACTCCCACACTACACACTTTTAACTCACTTCCCCACACACTCACACTTATCATCTCCTCCTCAGTCATTCATGAGACTTTCGTTTAGTGTTATAATTTTTTCTTTTATTTTTATTTTAATTAGTTCTTTTATACAGAACCTACTCATCAGTCTTGGAGGTGGGCGTTGAGACTGCTTCAGTAGTCTCATCAGTTTATAACTTTTGTAGTTTCATCGTTTTACTTGTAATTTATGTTCACTTGTGTACTTTGTTCTGAATAAACAAATTTAACATGTTGCTCCATTTGCCCCCTAGTGTATCCGGGGCTTAAATTGTGCAGTAGAAGACTAGGCCCTTAAGAGGCCTATCACAAACATTCGTTCTGAAAGATTAGGTATATTGAAGCACGGCGACAACTCCCTCGAGGTCACGAGTTCACGACACAGCTGTAGACAACGTGTAAACGATTTTGATACTTTTCTATTATTGAGTTATTTATTTATATTTTGCATACATATTGAGATATTGTTAATAATGATAAATAACTCAATATTCAGTGTAAGAATTAGAACTGTAATACAGGCATATATATATTTTTTTGTGTTATATCTATTTATGTTGCTGTTTACCAGCTACAGCCCGCGGCTTCGCTCGTGTAGACTGTATATTAGTTAGTATTGTAGTTTTTGTCTGTTGACGTTTTGTATAACAAATAAGTAAGCAAGTGTTTTCATAAAAAAAATATTTAATAAAACAGGTACTCACAATATTATTTCTTTCTACAATACAATATTATTGATTTCTTAGAAACTTGGTTTGGATATTACACGAAATGTATTATGGATATGTCCATTGGGCATTTTGGCCTGACATGACGTAATGAAATAAAAAAAAATATTTCCTTATTAATATTTAAAAATAAATTAGAAAACTATGTGCCTCAGTGGCAGTGACTTTTGAGTTTTGGCTTTTGGCTTTTGACTTTAGACTTTAGACTTGAGAATTTAGACTTTTGACTTGACTTCGACTTTGACTTTGACGCCAACAATTAGGTTTACCCCTAGCCTATAGATGTTTCACATCAACAAATGCGGACGAAGTCGCGAGCAACAGCTAGTATAAAACAATAAAAAAATATTTAATAGATTACTATAATAAATTTCCGAAAAATAATATGTATAATTCGATAATTTGTATGAACTGTTTTTTTTATTTGTTACTTCATTTGATTTATTAAATGTGTGTGTAGTGTATCTTTTCTTTTTAACAGATTTATACACGAATCCTTTTTAACCCATGCTAAAAATAAACATAACAATCAGTAAGTAAAGACTCGTAAAAAAATGTATCGCACCAACATTCGTTTTTCTATTTTGATAAATGTTCAATATAAAAATTGATCAAATTGACGTAGTCGAACTATACGCGCCAAATGATGGGAATGAGCGTAAACTACGCTCGTTTGACTACGCAATCGCAAACTACGCGCGTAAAAAATCGACACAGGTCCAACGTCTACGAGCGCTCGCGCAGTACGAGTAGGGATGGCGATCTGAGATCGATTAATCGAAAAATCGATTTTTCGAGCCAAGAAAATCGATCTTTTAAATCGATATGTAGTACTGAATCGATTCATTGGATCGATACATAACCCTTTAAAATCGACATTAGATTTTTTCTGTTTTTGTATTAACCATTGGTGCTAAAACTAGAACTTTAATAGTGGACGGCTTATTTAAAGAAAAGATTTGGGAGTGTCGAGCCAGTTCATTTGCTGGCTGCTGCGACCATTTTAGATCCAAGATTTAAAAAAAAACATTTTACTGACCAAGTAGCTTGTTCACGAGCATTAAATAGAATCAACACTTCAATTTCAGATATTACTCGGCAACAACTTCCACAAAATAATATTGAGGGAGTCGACGCAATAGAAGGGACAGATAATGATATGAATAAAGGAATTTGGGATTTTCATAAGTTGCTCGTAAAAAAGCAACTTTCTATGTATAATGCACTTGCGCAGGAAAGCCAAGGCTTCAATGAAGAATTCAAACATTATTTATCGCAGGCAGTTGTGCACTTGAAGTATGACCCTATACTTTACTGGCAAGAACAAAAAAACTATTTATCACCACGTTCATTCAATAACCATGATGTATATGAGTATTGTGGGATCATCTGTTCCTTGTGAGCGCCTTTTTTCAATTGCCGGAAACATCGCAAGTGATGAGCGGAACCGCTTGGATCCCAGTAGACGTGACAGACTGTTGTTTTTAAAAAGTTTAAATATTAAGCATTGGGAACTATGAGCTTAATTATCTATTTGCTTTGTAACCTAAAACTTGTGAATTTTGAAAATACATGTCTCGTTTCTATATGATCTGATACTTTGATATGGTACTAAAAATAATTGTTATTATCGAAGTCCCCGACTTTGCTGATTAAAGATCGTTAATTATAATATTCGTCTTGTTTTTAATAAAATTGATTAATACTTGCATTGTAATAGAAAATTTGAAAAAAGATAGATTTTTTGGAAATCGATCTTTTAGATCTCGATTTTTTTGTGGATCGATTCATCAGGTCACGATTCGAATCGATTTAAAAATCGATCTTTTTCGGATAGAATCGCCATCCCTAAGTACGAGTTCGAGCGGCCCACGCATCGGATTATATAATTTATTTTGTGCATTTCGCGCAGTTGTAATTACGTTTATTTATAGTTTTATATAAAATTATATTAAAAAAAAGTACACAACTTCATTGCTTATGAACTAACGTTTGTTCTGGTATAAATTTTACTCGATGGTATTAATGTACTAAGGAGAAATATACAGCTAATTCTGAACATATTTAGTAGTTTTATAGTTTTGAATTGAATTTTTTTTGTAGATACTTTGTAAATATTTCTGAATTCCGAGGCCGCTAGAAACTCAACTGCCATATGAGAGATGTTGTGGTATATTTTTTATTTCATTTTCATAGTACAGACGTTCAATCCACGAGCTTGAAAAAGTGCCTTCGCGCATTTTATTTGCAAACTTGCTTTGGAATTTTGGCTTTACATAAATAAATAACAAAAATATGCAAAAGCGAGGCCGCTATGAACTACAGGGAATTCTGGAACTAGTATTTTAAGCCTGAACGAGGAGATTCCGACCATGAAAATTAACAATTGTGGGGGTACAAATCCTAAGAATTAATATTTTCAGATTTTCATACAAAAACATTCAAGAAATAAAATTGACAACCCTTATTTTGTCAACAATGTTTCTAAATGCGTTACCTACCTACATACCTACCTACCTACCTAGTTTCGCGTGAGTTCAAATTGTCTGCTAAGCTAGGCTAGATAGGTACCTAGGTTGGTGTATGTGAGTATCTTTTGACGTAGGTACCTACCTACCTACATCACATACTGACTGCGGTATTCACACAAGCCATGTTGTTTCGTTTGTAGCACAAAACTAAGTAGATATTTTTTTAGTAACTACCTAGTAATCCAGCGGCTAATCTAGTTAAGTATTCGTCTCTTGAAAAACAATGTTTTTAACTTTATGGTAAAAGAAGTTACATACCGTTTAATGTCTTGTTCTAGGCGGATCCATAAAATTTTGCAAATTGACAATAACAAATACCACATTACACGATTAGTAGGTACCTATTCTAGGTACTACCTCCTAGGTATCCAACACAATGCACTTATGATTGAGTTAAAAAAACACATGGTCACTCACAATGGTCACAAGAAACGGAATGACGAAACTCTTTACTAGAAAGTTGACCGCACGAAGTACAACAAAACACTGAGCTAAAATCAATTCAAAGCAAGCAAAATAAAATCCTTTGAAATTGCCGACAATTTTTTAGGGTTCGTTTGTGATGTGAAAATTCAAACCTATCACAATGATGACATTCATGTTGGTAAATACTATTTTGGTTTTTAGTGAAGTTATTTTGCTTAGTTTATTCTGTAGTCATGTCACTGCTTCTTTCTTGGTCACTGAATCCTTTAACCACTCTAGTTCTGTCACCATTAATCACTAGACTCATGTTAAGGCTACATACAGAAAAAAAACCAGTGACAAAACAAATTAATTCAGCACAGAGTGACCAAGAAAAAACCAGTGACAGAAATAATAAAAAAAATAATGAATAAAATAAATAAAGTCTTAATCGGAACAATGACTAAAGATAAATACCTACGGAACCAATTTCTGACAAAATAATAAATGTCGGCTTATTCAATTCAATTCAATTTCATTTATTTCAGCCTTCATAAGTATATGTACAAATTTGAGCCATATATATCATAATAATAATTTAAAACATAGAGAACATAAATAAAATAAAGAAATTAAAATATAGACTGCATGCACCACATCATTACATCACCGGTGCGAATGGTGCACCTCTGTGCAGTGCTTCATGAAGATGCAGTCAGTATCCAGCCATCCTGCTATAAGTTGCAGGTATCTGTTGGTGCTGTCCCTCACGTGAGGCATCAGGGACGACGTTTTCTTGCGGATAATCGTATAAAAGACATCGACGCGTGCGTTCGCGAACATCCCCGATGCGCTACAGAAGTATGGCAGCCTCAACAGCACCCTGAAGCTATTATTGTACTGGACTCGAAGGGCATTCCAGCAGCACTTAGTAAAGTTAACCCATAGACTGCACGTGTAAAAAGACTGGCAGTACGCCTTAAACAAACTTGTTTTTACAGCCGTACTGCACAGTGCAAATCTACGGGCCAACATGTTGGCTTTGACTGATAATGCCCTTCGCTCCCTATCAATATCGGTGTTATCTAAGAGAGTCTCAGTGACCCAGTGGCCCAGATACTTGAACTCGGACACCCGCTTGAGCTCACTGCCCGCCAGCAAGATTGATGGGACTGTGGAAAATAGTTTTCGACCGGGCTTTAAAAACCATCACCTCACTCTTGCCAGCGTTATATCTGAGCCCATGAGCCTCCGCATAACGCTCACAGATTCCAAGAAGTCTTCGTAGGGCACTGATCGATGGGCTCAGCAACACCATATCGTCAGCGTAACTTATGTTATTGACAGTTACTCCGTCAACAGAGCATCCAATATTAGCGCCACTGAGCTCACGAATCAAACGATCCATGTACAGGTTGAAGAGTCGCGGCGAAGTGATTCCACCCTGCCGCACTCCACACTCCAGCCTGTACGTGTCCGATAGCGACCCTGACCACCTTACATTATTACAGTGATTGCCATACCAATATTTAAAGAGTTCCACCAATTCAGACGGCAGCCCAGTATCACCCAGCTTCGGCCACAACCTGTCCTACGCCACCAGATCAAAAGCTTTCGAAAGGTCTAAGAAGCAGGCGTAAACAGGTGTGTTCCTACTAGTATAGTACTGGACGGTGTGTTTGAGGCTCAGTATGGCCGATTCAGTGGACAACCCGGGCCTGAACTCGAACTGGGCATCATGTAAGTTTAAATGTACACTAAGATACTTATCAATCACACCATCTAGCACCTTAGCTATTATAGTAGCTAGTGATATGGGTCTGTAGTTACCTAAACTAGAAGCATTTCCAGTTTTATTTTTGATAATGGGAACAACAAGAGTCCGCATCATCTCCTCAGGAAGGTAGGAATGGCCGATACAGAAAGTGAAAAGCATGGCGAGTACCCGTGCTAAATGAGGTCCAGCGTACTTCAGATGTTCAATACACAAAGAGTCGTGACCAGGAGATTTGCCTTGATTCATGCTTTTCACTATCCGTGAAACTTCCTTTGCTGAGATCCGGACAATTTGATCCCCAGTAGGCGGCTCCGAACCCACACTTCCAGGACCTAGTGAAGATTTCACTCTAAAGTGCTCCTTAAATAGATTGGCAATTTGGACAGGGTCGCTTACACCTTCCACGCTCACGGGCACGCTCGGCTTTGGATTAAGCTTATTAGTGTCCTTCCAAAACTTGCTAAGGTATTATTATTATTACAAAGGTAGACTATTTTCGGAATTAGCCGAAATTTATTATGTGGATTGAACTCTTCTGATTGGTTGTCGGTTTTGTTGGACATCTTTGATAAAAAGCCGCGAAGTCACTGAGTCGCACAATGAGGTGGACAGATAAAACTATGGGAAAATATGGGATAGACAAGATTTTTCATAGAAATTCAAATTATTAGATACCTAGCCTAGAAATGTTAATAAGAAATCTATCTACCTACCTAAGAAAAATGTTGTAGGTTGGGTACCTAATACTTTGAATTTCTATGAAGATCTACCTACCTGTGTATTCTGCCTACTTACGAAAATTTTTGGTTAGATACCTACCTACCCAATGCTATAAATTTCTATGAAAATCCAAATCAAGTTGTTTTAATAGAGTTGTGAACATGTTATCATCATCATCATCATAAAAAAATCCTGTTTAGTTGCAAATTTTTGTTTGTCAACAAAAACTAAATGCAATAAATCCGAAAATTTTATAGAAGAATAAACAAGATTCTTATAAAAATTGCAGCTGATCTCAACAAGAACACAAAAATTTAGTTTCTTCTCAGAGGCATCACAATGTAGGCAACTTTTATGTTTGTGTTGCGTGAACTCAAACGATACTTCATTTACGATTACAGCTGATTTTAGGGACGTTACCATTTGTAGTAAGTGCAGTTTTGAAGCAAACTTTGCTGCTCATTTCTTCAATGAAAAACATTGAACTTATAAAAGAGGTAAAACATATGTTGTTCTCGAAAGTATCGAGAATCGGCCCACCTTGGCATAACATACTAGCTCCGGGGCACCCTGTATAGTAATAACTATTCTCCATCATACAATAAGTAAAATTTGTCGAAGACTTTCGGTTTCTCTGAACTAGAACGCCAAACATCGACGTTTTATTAAAAAATCACGATCGTAATGTAATAAGCCTCTTAAGGGATGAATTTAAAAAAATCCCGCCTCAGTGGGTGGTTTTGCTATAAAAGAAGGCTACCTTCCAAATTTCTGCTTTCTAGCTTCAGCGGTTGCGGCTCGGCGATGATGAATCAGTCAGTCAGGTTAAGCTCGTTTATATGTAAAGATATGTACCTATGTATTTACAAAGGTATATATCAGTCAGTGTCAGTGTATATCAGTCATGTGGTAGGTACCCATAACACAAGCTCTGCTTACTTTGGGGCCAGATGATGCTGTGTCAAATATCCGGCATTATTTATTTAATTTATAACACCTAGACACCGAACAAACGCCTATGTTCATCACACAAATGTTTGTCCTGAGAGGGAATCGAATCCACAACCTGCAGCGTTATTACAGACTAAGCAGAGTTCTAGATTTAGGACACATCCGCCATAAATCGTATGTGGATGTGTAGTTCGGTTTTCGGAACACCTATGTCCCCCAATTAGTTCTGATATTCGGATATAGAAATCTTTTTATTATAATACGTGAAGCAAAAACTTTGTACTCATAAGAGTAAGAAATTTCAGTCTACTCCCACCTTTTCTGTTGGCAGACTTATTAGGTTTTTTATTACCAGTAGTTCCATTAGTACCACAGAACAAATGGGAAAATATTTCCCAGTAGTTCTGTTCACGAATCTTATGACATGAAATTCAGATCGAAACCAGTTGGTTAGGTTATGTTAGAGTATAGGGCACAACGCGCAAGGCGAGCGAGCAAAGCGAGCGTGCCGCGGTAGCGGCTGCCGAAGCGGCAGAAGCATATAATTTGACATTGAAGCTAGGTGTAAAGCATAGTCTTATAAGTCACAGAACTAATGGAAAAAATCCCAATAGTTCTGCCAACAGAACAGGTGGGAGTAGACGGAAATTTCGCACACTTATATTTTAAAAATATACAAAATTATTAATTAATTATGGTCAAATTTCGACCAGTGGGCGACCACTAGAATATAAGAATTCTATTAGTCATCTGTCACCGTGCTATGCTTAGTTTGGGGCTAGATGGTGTAGTGTGCATTGTGGACCAATATTTATTATTAATTAGTAAATAAAACAACAATAACTCATCTCTATCATACATTTTACTTAAATCTTACAACCATCGGGTATTGTGACAACAAAAAACCGATTAAATACACTTTCTATAATAATGGCGCTTATAATAGTTTTATAAACTTGTAATTAGGTACTAGGGACACAAATTGGTGATAGACAAGTTTCTAGATTTATCTGAAACAATTTTCTATTTTCCACAGTACCCACATACAGATACAGAAATTATCAAATAGCTCGTCAAATACATGCGGTACTTCAAAACCTATACAATGGAAAATAGTTAATTGCTTTCTATTAATTACCTACATAGTCGAAACGTTAGATTTGTCTGACCCGTCTATACATACGCTTTGTCAATAGCTTATGGATCATTATATACAAGTTATCCGGTCATTGGTAGCGAGTTTTTCAATTATTGAACTCTTCAGTTTATCCCACGGTTTTCATTATGTAGCAAGGTATAAGTACCAAGCTATAGAAATTACTAAATTTTTTCTGTCGCAGAAAGCGACAATAGTGAGATAACACAAAAAGATTTTCTATTCCCAAAGCTCAGAAGAGCCTTGTAGTTTGACCCAACATAAACATAGCTACTGAATACACTATCCACATTTAAAACCGACCAATGACAGTATCGCTTTTTTGCGCCACTTATTTGTCACTAACTATTCGTAATGTCACGATGCTGTCTCTAGTCAAACTTCAAATATATCTCCATTTGGAACATAATAAAAAGTACAGTAACAATTTGGAAACGATGGTACTCACAGGTAACAGCTGAAACTGAAGCGGGAATCAGCTTTGTCGATGTAACTTCTATGCTGGGTCAATCTGTCTTAATCGAGTTTTGTTATACAATAACAATTGTCCAGTTTGTAAATTATTTACATACGTAATTTTATCATCACAAAGTTTTGTGCAAATCGTAAACATCATTGGCTGTCGTAAAGTCATCATTTTCTTTACATTATTCCTACATGAAAATTGACAAATAAAAATGTAGTTTACAAAGTTCTTGTCAATAACGTTGTTTTAGTTGTTCTTTAAACATAATATGACGTCATTAATAACATGCAATAGTCACTCTCGATCAATATTCTCATAATCCGATATAAATAGTATAAAAATTCACAAAAACTTAATAGTTAATCATAATTCTTACACAAAAGACATAATACTTCAATAAATATCAATTTATAATATACAATAATGTCAAATCGAATCTACTTTCATTCCCATGGTAATTCTGTTGTACCATTTACTAAAACCATCTCAATCTTTCATTTCAATGTAATAAGAAAATTAGGGCAACTTTCGAAATGCAAGAACAGAATCACCACCTGGGTCTCAGGCATCATAAAGGCGTTCAAAAAGACGGGATATAAATCCAATCAATTTCCTGACGCCCTAGTGGGTACTGGTCTTAATACAAGGTACTCAATACAAGTACTAATCTACTCAAGCGGGATTTGTCTTTAATATTTCAAGGGCTAGTCTAAGCCCATTTAATTCTTATAATAGGCAAGTCTTAGTTGCTATTATATAAGTATTTTTGAAAAAATGGTCGTCTGTAAAGTCGGTTTACGGACGATAATTTTACGTGATAACGTCATAAGAAAAAAAATGATGAACTGATCGTGCCTCTCTATCGCCTAAGTGCTCTCGCTTGCCCCCTCCGCTCACGTGACAATGAGTCCTGCTTTTTCGTGCATGCAGCCGGCGTTCATCAATTTATAAGACGTTATCACGTCAAAACTTCGATGCCAAAAGGTTAGTCCGAGGCATGTACAATCATAATTTCCAGCAGCACCCATAATAGCGTCACAAATTAGTTTTAAGCTAAAACTATAAGTATAACAATATACAGTCGTGTTTTCGTCGCTTCAGGTCATTGAACCACCATTATATTCTTTATCTAAAGTCATTGTAAAGCCGTCTATTTTATAATCACATGATTACGCTTTAATAACTAAAAAGACAACCGACTTCATTGAATATAACAAATAACTTTCTCCTCCTTTTATGAATTCGGTTAAAAAAGAATCATCGAAATCGGTTACCGTGATATTGAGTTATTCGTCCATTTGTCGCGCAAATTTAAAACTTATAGTTTTCCCATGGATGCCATTGTCAGAAATGGGAACACACGGGAAGCACCAGCTTTCGCATAAAAAAAGAATCTTCAAAATCGGTTCACCCAGTCGAAAGTTCTGAGGTAACAATATAAAAAAATACAGTCAAATTGAGAACCTCCTCCTCTTTTGAAGTCGGTTAAAAATTTACTATTCATCTATACTAATATTATAAAGAGGAAAGATCTGATTGTATGTTTGTTTGTATTGAATAGGCTCCAAAACTAATGGAACGATTTGGAAAAATCTGTTACCGTTGGAAAGCTACACTATCCCCGGGTGACATAGGCTACTTTTTATCCCGGGAAAATTTATTTGTCCGGGAAAAATCTTCAAAGTATGCGAAGCTGCGCGCGGACAGCTACAATCAATCTGTCTTTATCAATGTTTTGTTTTAAAATTTATGGGAATATTGCCATAAATTTTAAAACAACACAATAGGTAATGTGCGATTGTAAGATAGACAGTCTTTATCGGTCTTTACATGAAGACCTTTGAGGCGAGTATCTGCTAAAGCGGAGACGATAAATTAAGTATAAATTCATACAATATACGTCGTATAATACAACTGACATGATGACGTGAACCCTTTCATACATCGCCATATGTTTGATCGCGACGCGCCGATAATTTAACTATTGGATATTGGCTTTGATTCTGTTCTTTCGCTGGACTATTGTAAAATATGAACGATCTTATTTCAATTACATCAAAGTACATATTAAGGTAACAGGAAACTTATTAAATATATTAAATTGACGTGTGGTTGATGTGTTTTATCTCATTTCAGACGCGATGTAATTTTTATTGAATAAACAGCGGAAAATCTATTCAATAAAGTTCTTCTTCGTCAATGACATGTGTCATAATGTCAATGTTGCCAGTGTCAAGTGTTTATATTGTTTATAGTATGTCACAAAATCGTATCTTGTCGTTCGTCATTCGTTATCCTAATCCTACTAATATTATTATAAATGTGAATGTAAGTTTGTTTGTTACGCTTTCAACTACTAACTACTTAAGCGATCATCATGAAACTTTGTACACATAATTCTTGGAGGAGTTAGAAGTAACATAGGAAACTTTTAAAAAAAAGTAAAAAAAAAGTAAAAAAAAAAAAAAAAAGAAGTAAAAAAAATATATAAAAAATTTTTTTTACGAAAGATATTTCTATGGCAAAACAACGTTTGCCGGGTCAGCTAGTTTTATATAAAATGTCTGATATAAAATATGAATATATATATATATATATACGGATTATTTTTGCTCGAATCACAAATAAACAAAGCTTTTATTCCAATTATTCACACCCGAGTCAATAACTCTAGCTCTATTTAATAAAAACACCAACATTACTAATAAAACCGAAAATAACTTAAATGAGAATGAGAAAGATAAATAATATAAGCAATGTTTACATCCAAAAATAATCTATTCGATGACAACTTCTACTTTGAAACCTGTCATTTATCTGTCAAATGTTACTCTTATTTGGACTTTGTTGTAAATAAAGTGAGATGGTTTATATTTACGAAATGTTGACATAATGAATATGTTGTGACTACATGGGACAAGTATGAACATTTGAATTAACTGTGCATTATGGTGCAATGTGATTTGAACGACGAGGAATCCCGAGGAAATTTTTGACGGCCATTCCGCGTGACGTGACGTCTAGAATTGACAAATGACTATCGACTAGGACTTTAACAAACAAATTGACTATAAACAAACAAACACTTGACACTGACAAAATTGACATTATTATGTCACATGCCATAGAAGAAGAAATGTTGACAGTCCTCTCAACTCATTCGTTAGTAACTCTGTCATCTGCGCTATAGGTTGCAGGTTCGATTCCCTGCCATAATAATTGTATGATGAACAGATGTTTGTTCTGTGACTGAGTGTTATAAAGTATCATACAACTTAAGTATTCTATCAGTCACGTGGTTCCTATAGTACAAGCTAGATGGCGTGTATTCAGTTTTATTACTAGTGGCTCTGTGAGCTGTAGACCTCGAGAACATTTTTGAAATGACTGATATATAACATTTTTTTCAACCCCCATATCTCCGCCACTTCGAAAAATTTCAAAAACTGAGTTGACATAAAAATGCTATATAGTTATAGAACCTGCTCACAAAATTTCACGTGAATCGGTTGAGAAATGCGACCTGTAGAGAACATCCGGACAGACATACGAAAGAATTGCGCAAGCTGAAACGGAGACACTCGCGCTCGCTCGGTCAATTATTTGAGCTATTCTCGCAAAACAACAAAATCACAACCAACCTTGTTTAATTATATCTACGTCTATGATTATCTCTCCGCTTTAGAAGCCGCTTTTAAAATTATATATTTTGTAATTTTTTACTTCTTCATAGAGTTACCGATGTCACTGACGTGAAGTTGCATCTTCGGCTTGTGCTCGGGAGGTGAGAAGTACCACTCGAAGCGTTTGAAAGATTCTACCTCTCGCTCGCACGCCTCTAGTGAAGACAGATTGCTGATTGTCGCGTCGGGGAAGAATAAGCTACCCTCTGGAACTGAAAAAAAACTTATTTTATTTTGACGACCTGTGTTGCCTATTTGGGACCCGGCTGAGACGCAGAAGGTTGCGAGTTCGATTCCCGCCGTGAGACATGTTTGTATGCTCTGCAGTATTTGTTTCTATGTATGATATGTATTTACAAAAAATATATATAAGTAGTATTGTCGTACAGTTCACACAGCATCATCTGGCCCCAAAGTAAGTGTTATGGGTACCACATGACTGATATACTACTTACTTATATACTTTTTTTTTTGTAAATACATAAATATTATACAAACACAAACACTCAGACCCGAGAAAAAATACTTGCAGATCATACAAACATTTGTCCCGCGGCGGGAATCGAACCCGCCACCTTTTGCGTCTCAGCCAGACCTAAGCCCACTGCGCCACAGAGGTCGTCGAAACGTAATTTTCCACATCTTATTCGGTATAGGTACTTATCACAACCTAGGTACCTATAGTAGTATATATAGTACATAATTGTTCTGATAGGTACCGGGTATATATTACCTTTTAATGAATTCCCGCGTCGGTTGTGTTGCAACAACCATGGTCGCGGGATGACTGGCCACTGACAGTTTGACTAATAGCTGAGACAATGTGAGAATGTAGATTTAGCTATTGTTAAATTCAAATTCATCAATTAAAAGTCTTATATTTGAGATTTTTGAGGTCGAGACCCGTGGGGAACAAGAGCCCACCGCGTTTTCAAAATTATTTCACGGCGCACAGTGGTATCTAAGGACCGTTTAAAACCTATAAATAGCTATACAGATCCAGATCACTGCCAGAGGGCAGCGTTCCCAAAACACTGGCGGCATTGGCACGTTGAAAGGCAATGCTAATACGATGAGCCAGATAGGAGCCAGCTCTTGGGTCATGCAACGTATCTCTACCAGACGCCGCACAGTGGTTTGATTCCATACAAGAGGTCGGACATAGGGAACTAAAATGTTCGAAGTCTTGATAATTTGAGTATGCCATTCGATTGCCATAATAAAACTAAGCAAATGTTATTTTATTATAATTAGTGCCTGGACTTTATAGTTCAGAAGTAAATGGCATAAAACTGATTTTAATTAAAATATACCAATCAATACCAATACCAATTTTTTTTATCTATTTATACAGAAGATCTACAGGAATGGTACAAATATACTAGATATACTAGATATGACACTGATATTATCTGACAGTGACCCGTCATCCCGCGCCCACAATTTTGTTGCAACTGCAGGAATAAATTCTGATCGCGAAAGCTAATATTTAATTCCCATAATAGATATACATTTGTTTATTTACTGAATAAGCATACATACAAGTCAATAATGAAAAAGAAGGTTAAAAATTAAGTAAGACATATTAAAAGGTAATAATTATGTTTCAAAAACTAAAAAGAAAACCGACTTCATTGAATGAAATTTGTAAAACATTTATGAAAGGCTATAAATCTTTAGTGGAAAGTATATGTATTTTGTTTATGTATAATACTAGCTGACTCGGAAAACGTTGTTTTTCCATATCTTTCGTAAAATATTTTTTTTTTTATGTATTTTATGTTACTTCTCCGAGAATATGTGTACAAAGTTTCATGATGATCGGTTAAGTAGTTTTCGCGTGAAAGCGTAACAAATAGACTTACATTCACATTTATAATATTATTATTAGGATGTGTAGACCAACTAAACGCACTGCTCCAATGAGACAGCGAGATTTCGGAGTAAACAATAATATCATCGATGTATACCAATCTTTAGATTTTTGTAGATTTTTTAAAAACAGCTCGACCGATTTCGATCAAATTTAGATAGGACCACCTGGGAAGTATATACCATATCCTTTGAAGCAAAAAAGAATCTCTGTTATTTGGGGGTTGTATCAACTCTGTTTTCTGGGTGTTGTATTAACTCTGTTATTTGGGGGTTCTATCAACTCTGTTATTTGGCGGTTGTATCAATTCTGTTATTCGGGGGTTGTATCAACTCTGTTATTTGGGGATTATAAAGTTGTGTAATACCGTTATGATCTTTGTGAGGGCGAGTTCCAACAGCTCCGTATCGCGGCTCGATGGGGGTCGGGGTGACAGGCACGGGGGGAGATACAGGAGCTGGAACAAATATATTATATAATATAGATACTTATTTATTTATATATCTTCTGAAGACCTATGTGGTGTAGTGGGCCTAAGCGCGGCTGAGACGCAGAAGATTGCAGGTTCGATTCGCGCTCAGTGACAAATGTTTGTATGATCTGCAAGCATTTGTCTCAGGTCTGGGTGTTTCTATGTATAATATGTATGTATTTACAAAAAAAGTATATAAGTAGTATATCAGTCATGCGGTAGCTCTGCTTACTTTGGGGCTAGATGATGCTGTGTGCAATGTACGGCATAATTTTTATTTGTACTTTTTCTTCTTATGGGTCACTGGTTATTTCTCACCAGTGTGGTGAAAGGACTTGTTTCATGCACTAGCATATTAGTAAAATAAATAGTCACGTTGGTTTATAGCTGGGTTCGGGTAGATGGGGCCGGCCTCAGGCCAGACGTGGCCGACGGGCCGCGAGAACAGAGAGTCCTCGAGCGCTAACTCATCTAACGACTGCTGTGGGGTTTCCTGAAATTGTAAACAAAACTTATTATAAACTAGCTGGTGCCCGCGACTTCGTCTGCGCAGGATTAGTACTTCGAGTAGCTTATTTTCTTCTCCAATGTTCTATCTATCTTTATATCAAAATTCATCAAAATTAGTTTTGCGGTTTAGTCGTGAAGGCGTAACAGACAGACCGAGTTACTTTGAGAGATCTTTGTTTTATGCGTAATGTATGTAAAATTAAACAAAGTATTTTGATGATAATTTCAGTATCAGGTATAATAAACGCTATAATTTGTGAGGATATTTGTACATATGGCAGAATGCTTTCCATACTTGACACTTATCGTTATATTTTGGACAATTGACACAATATCTTTATAAATTATAGCCTATGTGTTATTCTGATGTATAAGTTATGTTATTGTAAAATTTCATTAAAATCCATTCAGTAATTTTTGCGTGACAGAGTAACAAACATCCATAACATACAAACTTTCGCGTTTATAATATAGCGTGGGTTTGTTTTGCTGAACTCTAGAATTTTCTCAGATTCCTGGCCGTGGAAATAACAAAACAAAATACATACATATACATAGATATTAATGTACGAATGTAAGGTAGTGTAGGAACCAACCTGTCTATAAAACTTTGACTCGGTCACATGATGTATAGTAACCTCGTTGTTCAACTTCGAACCCACTCTCAGCCGCTGAAAGTAAGGCAAGTCACCATTCGCTAAATGAGCCATATCATCCTTGACATCATTCCTCTCATTAAACAGTGCATTTCTAAACAAATTCGGGTTCTCAACTCCAAACGGTGTGTACAACCCCGTGTATTCACTTCTGTCTTCATCTTTCTTCAACGGTGTTCCTATAGGCTCTGGCCTTTGTACCGGGTTAGCGAATAATGAATTATCTGATTCATAAGTCCGGTTCATCTCTGGTCTGGTTCCAATCGGGTTTGGGGACACTACCGGTTTGGGATTATCTTCTGTATAGTATTCGGGGGTTAGGAAACTCTTTTGTTGGATATCAGTGGTTTTAAACAAGGAATATCCTTCATCATTTGTTTGAGTGAAGGAGGCTAGGTTCATAATTCTGTTCTGATAGTCATCGGGTTTAGGGGAAGAGCGGGCTGGATCGATAACGTACTGCCCTGGTGCTTGATTATATGAATTCGGGTTAGGGTAGCTGTATTGGGGTTGATTAAATGGGGGTGTGGGGTTTCGAACCCCCATCATGCTTTGCTGATGCATCATAGACATTAATGGATTACGGATGGTATACATTCCGTTGGATGTAGGTGTTATAGTTGCTTGGCAAGCGTTAGGTGGCATAGGTATGGGATCGGGTAATCGTATTTCAGCTTTTTTAGGGTTAGCTACTTGAACAGGGGGTGAGGATATCTGAACGGGGGGTAAGTTGGGGTGGAACATGGGGTTTCGAAGGGTGACCATCTTGGTTGCGGCGGGTTTTGAGTCTTCAGCGGATGCGGCTGCCTTTTTGGCTTTTTTCTTGGACTTTTTAGACTTTCCGATCGTGATAGGCGGCGGTTCGGCCACGGTAACCGGTTTGGGTGGTTGTTCTGGAATGAAAGTTGCTATATTTAGAACAAGCATACGGCCCACCTATTTATAAGTGTTGTAAATGGTTGCTACTAAAAAAATCGCTTCAATATGACTATTTTTTTTGGCACTGAAAGTAATATGCAGAAGTGTAGGAGAGAAAGAAAATGTTCGTTGTAAATTTGAAGAGATTTGAAAGTGCGCAGTTGTTTAAGCTACATTTTAATTAGCCTTGTTAAAATTGTGAGTTGATTTCCGGTTAGCCATTTCCGTTGAAGTAAATCTATATTAATTTTTTCATTCAATTGATTTCCGAGTGTTGGTATAGATGTAAATTAATTTCCGTTTAGTAACTTCCAATGAATTAGTTAGGATTTGACTTGGTATTTTAAAATGTCATTCGGAAACGCAGACGTCGCCAATGACTTCCGGGGCGTCTGAACAAAGCTATACTATCTAATACATCTTGCTTTTTAATTCGGGCAGTTATTTTTGAGCAAGACAAGACTTGTAATTACCACGTAAATCTCTTACTTTTTAATATGTGCAAAATGCGTTAGGTATTTTGTTATTTTAGGACACATGCGCCAGATTCCACATTCGTCAGATCATTTATTTCTTCCGCATTCGTTAAATTTTTTCAACCTTTGACGAAACGATTTTATTCATGATTCCACATTCGACAGATTTCGCGTTTGTATCAAAACCAGTTGGTTAGGTTATGTTAGAGTATAGAAAACAACGCGCAAGGCGAGCGAGCAAAGCGAGCGTGCGCCGAAGCGTCGCAAGAATATAGTTCGTCTGTCTAGACACATAACTCTAGCGAATGTGTCTTCATTCGTTTTCCTTATTCGTCATCAATAACCAAACTGCACTAAAATTAAAATATTTTTAATTTATGGCGAATGTGCAATCTGGCTGGATCTGGATGTGTCCTTAATCATTTTGTTTACTTCGTTACCTGGAGAACCTATTAGCGCCCACAATAATAGAAAGTGAAGAAAGCGGCCACTAGATGTCGCACCCTGCTATGCCCACGCTTCATATATTAGTAGACTAGCTGACCCGGCCACGCGTTGCTGTAGCTCAGTAGTTCTAATACATTGAACCAATATACGCTAACCTCTAAAATTATCCGTGTTCCTCTCCTATAGTATGCATTTATTATACATATAAACCTTCCTCTTGAATCACTCTATCTATTAAAAAAAATCGGGTTGCACTCCGGGAGTGCCGACAGAAGTGCAAACTTATTTTGGCGCGTTAGAGTTTAGTAATAAATCACATCAAAATCAGTAATTATGGCGACTGCCAATCAAATACTGAACAAACACAGATGATGCAATATTTTTTGTTCAGCATGTAGATAATATATCAAAGAACCTAACTCAGTAAATTTCTCCATACAAAAGTAGACAGTAAACATGTGAGGTTTATAATCAAATGGGGCGAGCGCGGCAGCCAGCTGCGTCTCGGTAACGGTGTCGCGAATCCAGAGGTTTTACCTCATCTAAAAATATACGTCTCGCGCTAAAAGAAGTTTTCACTTCAAAAATCGCATCAAAATCCGTTGCGTAGTTTTGAAGGTCTAAGCATACATAGGGACAGACAGACAGCGGGAAGCGACTTTGTTTTATACCATGTAATGATATATAATATCTGGCATACCTGGATGTGCGGTGGAGAACATCATCATGGAGGGGTCAGCGTTGATGACTGGAACAGGTCTGGCGACCGGAGTCGGGGCAGCGGGTAATTGGTTCGCTTTCCACAGCGGCTGGAACCAACATAGTGAGAGTCAGAAGCGATCGTGGTATACCTACTTCTTTGAAAACCTCTGTGGTGCAGTAGAGTAAGATTCGGCTGAGACGCAAAAGGTTGCGGGTTCGATTCCCGCTGCGGGACAAATGTTTGTATGATCTGCAAGTATTTGTCTCTAGTCTGGGTGTTTCTATGTATAATATGTAAGTATTTGTAAAAAAAAGAGATATAAGTAGTACATCAGTCATATGGTACCCATAACACAAGCTCTGCTTACTTTGGGGCCAGATGATGCTGTGTGAAATGTCCGGGATGATTATTTATTTATTTATACATCTTTTGACGACTGCGAGGAAGTGGCCGAGGCCCGACTGAGACGCGAAGTTGCGGGTTAGAGTTCCGCCGTACGACAAATGCTTGTATAATATGTATGTACAAAAAAGTATATAAGTAATATATCAATCATGTGGTTCTAATAACGAAAGTTCTGCTTACGTTAGGGCCAGATGATGCAAAGTGAAATGTCAGGTATAGATTAGTGGAACATTAATCGGTCATTTTTAGATTGTTGTTCATTGTAGAAAAATAACGTCCCTAGCCCCCTCCGCACCCCTCGATTGCCTCCAACGAGGATCCGTAACGTTTTTAGTTGAGAATGCAGATTTATAGAGCTAAGAAATCTTTAACATTCAGTGCAAACATTACTGTTCTACGAAAAAAATTTAAGAAGTTATGACGAGATGAGTAGCGAAGTTCAGCTCGTGTTTGCCGCGGTAGCTGTGACGTCACAGGGACGGTCTCCGCCAGTTATCGGTACGTGAAGTAAGAGGGCTCCGTCCCAGTGCCACGTCACGTCACACGCACACAACTACATTCATCTACCGGCAGGAACGGCATTATGTCTATTACTTTATATCTTCTAATGCCCCGATTTGGATAATTCAAAATGATATATCATTCTAATGTCAGAAAGAATAACGTGGATACTAAGGTCTATTGAATTTGGTCCTCATTTGACCTAAAAATTGGTTTTGCAGCTATTTGCCACCTTCCGAGGTACAATGATCCAGTGTAAGTAGTATACCTACATAAATATAAGATTTCCTAAAACAAATAAAAAAAAATAAACAACTACGATATATAAAAAAGCGCTAGAACCAAGACGAGATTCTTGCCAATTCTTCTCGGGCTTGGGTTAGGATGAATCGGCACCTAAATTCACCTAGTATGTAAGACGTTTCAAAGTGATCCTTCTGATTGTATTGAATAAAGTGTCTTTTGACTCTGACTTTGCTATGATTCATAAAAATGATGTCTTTCCAAAGAACACCCTTTTATTTTAGAAGAAACCATAGTCTCTAGTCTATGTGATGTCTGTTATGAATAAATAAATATTAGTGTACAACGCACACAACACCATCTAGCCCCTAACTAAGCATAACTTGTATTATGGTGAACAGATGACTGATAGAATACTTGTATATTTTTAAATACATACTTACGATACTTTTTAACACCCAGACACAGAACAAACACCTATGTTCTTCACACAAATGTGTATCCTGCGAGGGGATCGAACCCTCAACCTACAGCGCAGAAGGCAGAGCTACTACCAACTAAGCTGACAGGCCAGTTATACTCACCACGGATTTAATGGGTGGCGGCTCCTTCTTCTCGTTCGGATGTACTCGAGTTAGGGTGATGCCGGGTGGCAGTCTCAGCTCCGATACCTGTAACAGACAAGTTGAAGCCTATTTATTTGATATTTTGCTCTATTTTTTGTTGTGTAACATCTTTCATCTCGCTTTCCTGCAAATTGTGGGAGTGATTTGGTGAAACGGGACGGATGTGTGTAACAGGAAACTGGGGAAGCGCGTTTTGATTTGAACAATGAGCGCGCTTGTGGTAGATGGCCGTTAGATGTTACCAACCCATTTCCCTCCAGGTTGGTACTGTCAGCCAACAGTGTGTGCGTGTGTGTGACGAGAAAGAGGAAGGAAAATAGAGAAGGAGAACGCATCAGCTGTGCTCTTAACCTACAGTGTAGTATATAAAGTGCGTTATATAAACTAATTCAGGATATAATGTTAATGTTGCTTATTACTAAGTTGAGATGTCAGATGTTACACATCATATGCAACTACTGTAAGGTGAGCTTGTTTTTTTTGTTTTTTTAAGCATAATACTACTAATGATCAACTAAAAACACTAGTTTATGAAAGCATAAGAATAATGGCCAACTAAAAATACTAATTAATTAGAGCATAAGAATAATGGCCAACTAAAAATACTAATTAATTAGAGCATAAGACTAATGGCCAACTAAAAATACTAATTAATTAGAGCATAAGAATAATGGCCAACTAAAAATACTAATTAATTAGAGCATAAGAATAATGGCCAACTAAAAATACGAATTAATTAGAGCAAAAGAATAATGACCAACTAAAAATACTAATTAATTAGAGCATAAGAAGAATGACCAACTAAAAATACTAATTAATTAGAGCATAAGAATAATGACCAACTAAAAACATTAGTTAACGAAAGCATAATAATAATGGCCAACTAAATAGACTAATTTAAACGGACATAATAATAATGACCAACTAAAATACCTAGTTTAAAAGAGTATAATATACTGATCAACTAAAACCTACTAAATAGACTAGTTTATGAAAGCTTAATAATAATAATAACTTACTAAAAATATTCGTTCATGAAAGCGTATTATTAATAATAACTAACTAAAATAAAAGTTTAAGAAAGCATAATATAATAATAATAATAATGACTAACTAAAAATTCAGCGAAACTAACTAATTCAATAGATGTAAAAGTTATCAAACTTGATTAAACTTATAGTCTATTTAGTAGGTCATTATTGCATGTATGCTTTTATAACCTAGTATTTTTAGTTAGTTATTATATTATTACGCTTTCATAAACTAGTATTTTTAGTTGGTCTTATTATTATTAAATAATTGTTATTTTTAGTTAGTCATTATTACGATTTTATAAACTAGTGTTTTTAGTTGGTCATTATTATGATGATTTAATTAATTTGTATTTTTAGTATTTTTATTTAGATAACAAAAAAGCTTGGGATGAATCTGCTCCAACTCGACTCGGCATCCGTAACAAAATTGTCAAGGATCATACAAAAAAGTGTTAAGACCAGACAAGTTTCTTGCCGGATTCTTCTTGATCTGGGGTTAGGAGGAACCGGCACCTAGATTCACTAGCATGTAAGAAGACGATTCAAAGTGGTCCTTGTGATTTTATTGAATAAATATATATTAAATTGAATTGAATTATAATGCTCTTTTGAACGGGTTATTTTTGTTAATTTAGTTTCAAACTAAAAATATTAATTAATTACTTAAAGTATATTTAATAATGGTCAACTAATAAGACTAGTTTATGAACGAATAATAATAATGACCAACTAAATAACTAAACAGAGCATAAAGACATAAGCACACTAACGCCACGCTAGCTAATCATGTCATTATAGGAAAGAGGGTATTAATAAGAGAACTAATAAGGACCTGAATGCCGCAGCTAAGCTGTTCCATAATACTGCAAGACGCGGGCTTCTCAGTCTGGCCAGCGCTCGCACTCTGCAAACAAAACGAAGCGTTTACATCGAAGCGTTCACAGCGAAGCGGTTACAACAAAGCGTTTTTAACAATGCAACTTTTTGGGTAAGCAACTTACAACGAACATACGCGCAAGTGTCTAAGTTATAGAGTATTTTATTTTGGGGCTGGATGGTGTTGTTTGAAATTACAAAAAAAATGGCTGTCTGTTAATTCGGTTTACGGACGATAATTTTACGTGATAACGTCATAAAAAAACAAAACGTGAAAGAGCATACTTTTAACCTATTAAGATGCGTCACAAGCCGACCACGCCTCTCTATCGCTTGTTCCGCGCTCTCGCTTGCACGCTTGGCTCAAGCGAAACGTGACAATTATTCGTGCGTGCAGCCGGCTTTAATCGATTTATATGACGTTATCACGTCAAAACACATATCAATAGATATAGACATGGACACTAATGTATTTGTTCATGCACACAGTCGTTAATAAAAGAAAAATATATATCAGAATAAATAAAAATGGAGAAGACAGCGAGCTTTTATTACGAAAAGGGTGACGCATGTATATGGAGATATTAATACCCCCAGTAACATATTATATAATTAGGTATATTTTTGTCATCCTAATATATTTTAAGCCAATTTGCAATGATTGATTTTGTTTTCAGATTTTCAAATTACTAAGAGGCTTTCGTGAAATCGTGTCTTAAGGATACACAAGTCAGCGGCACAAACTCGTTAGTGGGCGCAGCTAAAATGCATGCTATTTCACCTAGCTTAGTGTGAGAAAAGGATTGACGTGCACCAAGGATAGAGATGAGCAGTAAGGAGATAGCGTGATTATAATTTCGAGTCATATGATCAGATTAATCTATGATTTCTAAATAAAACGATTGCGTAAAAATAATGAATAGACCTTTGGCTCAAGGGTTCTCGTGAAAAAACTTCTGAATGTAATTATAAAAAAAAAGTTATTTGAGCTTTTGAATAAATAATCTATGCTTGTATAGGAACAATTTTTTAGTTTGCGTACTCCGTTTGTTATTTATTCATACCTAAAGTTGCGCTAAAATCAGTGATGAAAAACGTTTTTTATATTATTTTCACAATTCTGTATTGATTCTGCAAATATTATGACAAGACAAATTTATATCACTTTTAGTTTTAGTTGTTCATCATCAGACGGTGGTGTGATCACACTTCGACGTTTGTATGGAATGATAATCGACTTGTTCACTCTTAATATTTTAATTAAAAATAAATGAAAACTTCTGGATATTTCACACAGCATCATCTAGCCCCAAAGAAGCAAAGCTTGTGTTATGGGTACCGCATGACTGATGCACTACTTATATACTTTTTTTTTACATACATATTATATATAAAAATTACACCCAGAGCCAAGACAAATACTTGCAGATCATACAAACATTTGTCCCGCGGCGGGAATCCCGCAACCTTCTGCGTCTCAGCCGGATCTTAGCCCACTGCGCCACAGAGGTCGTCAAATAACATGGGATGTGTAAAAAGTACCAATGTAGCATGTTGTTGAGGGTGTTAATATCTCTATACACATATAAATAGTGTTACCACACGTGCTACCACCATAGAAGCTCGCATGTGACTGTGGAGCCGTCAGTAGCCGCGGCACAACTCGACATTACTTGCATGATCGTACTAATTCGGAAACACGAACATAAGCGAGGCGCCACCTTTTCGTCGTAGTACAATACTCACGCTGGGTCTTTTTCCCTCTGAAGTTAGGCGCAAATCAATCTTGCGCATGTACTGTTGTGCAGATAAATGTTGGCTACAGGTGCTTGAAGCCCGATATAGATCACAAAGGATAGTTGCTCAAATGTGTAGAGCCTGGGCTAGGTCCACGATACCTACCTACTTTTTATATAAACTACTCAACAATTACTAATTATATTCTCATTATATAAATGCTTATTTTATAATGTTATTAAGTCAATAAACGTGAAACTCAATAATAACAGAAAAATAACAACAAATACTCAACAAAAACGCTTAAAATGAATAACAACAAAATCTTTAACAAGGCCTGAAATTATAATTTGCTAGTTGTTAACGAGAGTACTGCGAGAGTAAGCGAGTATGAGTATGCGAGATACGACGATACGACAAACATAGGTGAAATAGCGAGGCAGTTATACAACGTTGTTGCCCCCCTTCACACCCCTCGCTTGTCGCCAATTTGACCCAAAAAATGATATCTGCACGGCTATTTGCAGCCAACTTCCGAGGTATAAAGATCCAGTGTGCGTAGTATACTAATTCGGACACACGAACGTTACCGAGGTGCCACCTTTTCGTCGTAGTACATATCCTTATCCTTACTAATATTACAAACGCGAAAGTTTGTACGTATGTTTGTTACTCTTTCACGCAAAAACTACTGAATGGATTTTAATGAAACTTTACAATAATATAGTTATACATCAGAATAACACATAGGCTGTAATTTATAAAGATATTGTTTGAATTGTCCAAAATATAACGATAAGTGTCATGTAAGTAGGAAAAAAATCTGCCATGTGCCAGCTATTCTGGCGTGCGCTGCAAAAACCTTTACAATTACGGGCACACGAAGTCGCGGGCATCAGGTAGTATGCAATAATTAAATATTTTCTCTTTATAAGTTTAGACTATGTGGTGTACCAACCTTATTGTTGACAACCTCGATAGTTGTATGCGGCGTGATGTTAACAACATGCGGCTTCTCCTTCTGCTCATGTTTCTGATGTTCCTGTTTATGATGTTCCTGCTTCTGATGTTCCTGTTTCTGTTGCTCCTGTTTCTGTTGTTCCTGCTGTTTCTGTTGCAGTTGCTGTTCCCTTTTGCGTTCCTTCTTCGTCTGCATGGGAGGTGGAGGAATAGGCGGCGGCGTTGGCTTGCTTGCTTTCGTTGCTGATGTTGTGTGTACTGGAATTATTTCAATAATATATCCGACGAAGTCTGTGGCCTGTGGGTGAAGACCTGCCTGAGAAAGATACGGGTTCAATTCCCGTCGAGGGACAAATGTTTGTATTTCACTTTCAAAACTTTCGTGAGTTGTACTATACATTTTGATAAACACGGGCTTTACTCACGTATTATTTTGTCGATGGAGGCATCGACATTGTTTCGATTCATCTAGAGAATCTTCATCAGGGTGAGTTTGATCCGCGCTCTGTGAGTTGCCGTGAGCGTTCACGGTTCGCACTGATCATATGATGATTATGTGTAAAGCCCGTGTTTATCAAAATGTAAATGTTTGTATGATCTGTAAGTATTTGTTTCGGGTCTGGGTAGTTTTCTATGTATAATATGTTATTACAAAAAATGTGTAAGTGTCGTGGAACATTCGGTTTGAACGACGTTTCTATCGTATTATGTTATTGACTAGCTGACCCGGGCACGCGTTGCTGTAGCTCAGTAGTTCTAATACGTTGAACCCATATACGCTAACCTTTAAAATTATCAGTGTTTCTCTAATATATTATGTATGTATTATACATATAAACCTTCCTCTTGAATCACTCTATCTATTAAAAAAACCGCATCAAAATCCGTTACGTAATTTTTAAGATCTAAGCATACATAGGGACAGAGAGACAGTGGGAAGCGTCTTTGTTTTATACTATGTAATTATTTACAAAAATGAATTAACAAAAACGTCTGAGAGCAATTAAATGAAACGTAGAAATAGGTAATGAATTGAGGGAATGGTAGGAAATTTCGTAATTAATATATTTTTAGAGCTGTGAAACTAAAGGCAATCGGTAATATTGCAGCGTCAGGCAATGAAAATACTTATAGAATAAGAATTCATTGTACATGTGCATTAGCTCGTACAAGATGTATGAGTCTGCGTAATCTAATACCTATAAACGATCAATTCTAATACATACGTATGTATATATATCCTTACTATAAATGCGAAAGTAACTCTGTCTGTCTGTCTCGCTTTCACAACAAAACTACCAAACCGATTTAAATGAAATTTGGTACACAGATAGTCTAAAGCCTGAGAAAGGACATAGGCTACTTTTATGTAGGTACCACGCATGCGAAGCTGCGGGCAGCAGTTAGTAATATATACATAAGTAAATACTAGTGTTCTGTATAATAATAGTTTCAGAGTGTTGATGGGGCTGCCTCGCTTCTGCAGTGCATCTTCCATGTTTGCGGAAGCGAGGGTTGATGGTTTCCATGCCATCATCCGCAAGAAAACAGCCTCACTGCTCAGCAGATTGCGGGGCAGCACCAATAGCATTCTGCAGGTCATACCGGACAGATATGATCTGCCTATTATTAAATCTTTCATTCCTGTTCTGGTCTAGTCGTTGGACTGGAGCGCGAATGAAATAAATAAATAATCCCTGACATTTCACACAACATCATCTGGCCCCAAAGTAAGCAGAGCTTGTGTTATGGGTACCACATGACTGATATACTACTTATATACTTTTTTTTTGTAAACACATACATATTATACATAGAAACACCCAGACCCGAGACAAATACTTGCAGATCATACAAACATTTGTCCCGCGGCGGGAATCGAACCCGCATCCTTCTGCGTCTCAGCCAGACCTTAGCCCACTGCACCACAGAGTTTGTCAAGATAATAATAATAATAAAGATCATAAACATTCTAAATGTTTTTCACTTCATATGTAACACTAACCTAGAAATAAGACTTACATACCTACTAACACCAAATGGACTTATAATATGTCTGAATTAATAAATTATTATAATCTGAATCTCGGAAACGGCTCCAACGATTTTCAATGAACTTTAGTATGCAAGGGGTTTCGGGGGCGATAAATCGATCTAGCTAGGATTCATTTTTAGAAAACGTCGTTTTATCCGTGTTTTATCCCAAGCAAAGCTCCGTCGTCCAGGTACTATTAAATTTAAATGAGAAATTTATAGGCCAATAATTAAAAAACAAACCAATTTTTTGATAAATTATGATAGTTAATATATAGAATAGCCACAAATTTTTATCATATAAATAATAATAATTTAAGGACTGTCTATATATAAAGTTACTAAGACACTCACCATTCTTTTCAAGTTTATGCTCCTTCTCTTTCACTTCCTTGTCTTTTGTCTCTTTCTCTTTCGCCTTCTTCTCCTCTTTTTTCTCAGCTTTCTTCTCCTCCTTCTTCTCCGCTTTTTTCTCCAACTTTCTCTCTCGTTTTGCTTCTTTCTTTGTTTTAGCCTGCTCTGCTCGCTGGAATATTACAATGTCTATAAGCAACAGACACCACAGTATATAGCTATGTATGTGTTTCTATGTATAATATGTATGTATTTACAAAAAGTATATAAGTAGTATATCAGTCATGTGGTACCCATAACTCAAGCTCTGCTTACTTTGGGGCCAGGTGATGCTGTGTGAATTGTCCAGGATTATTTATTTTATTTATTTATTTATTTATTTATTTATTGGTAATCGAAACTAGTATGTAGTACACTAGTATTTTTTGCCTTTAGGTACTTTTCACACAGCGTCATCTAGTCTTAAAGTAAATAGAACTTGATGATAAATCTATGTATAATTATGTATTTTTGTAAATACATATTATACATAGAAACACCCAGACCCGTGACAAATACTTGCAGATCATACAAACATTTGTCCGGCGGCGGGAATCGAACCCGCAACCATTAAATTTGTACCACGCAGGCAAAGTTACGAGAGGCAGCTAGTATGTTATAAATACCTTGGCCTGTTCTAGTTTCTTCTCCGCCTTTTTGGTTAGGGGCTCGGCTGGGACAGCGGGGGTAGCAGGTTCAGATCTGGCCTTTTTGTTCTTGGCTTCCTTCTGTAGCTGCTCTTGGTGCAATCTTTCTTCTTCTTCCGCCTGGAATGGTTAATCTTGTAAAGTATACGGCCCACCTGTTGGCGAGTTATTGTTATTGGATTCTAGCAATAACTTTAAGGTCTATCGACGGATTTTTTTATGTGTACAATTAATATAATCAAACCTTACTAATATTACAATCTAATCTAAATTACCAATTTTTGTTGTTTCGCTAGATTAAAAAAATATCGTAAAACGAGACGATCTTATTTTGATAGCACCAAAGTCTAAATTTGAATATCATTTTATAAGACACTGTTGGAATATAATAATATAAATCTATCCAACTCTAACATACAGTTATCGAGTCTTGCTCTTTTTAACCGACTTCATCAAAAATGAGGAGGTTCTCAATTCGTCGGAATCTTTTTTTTTATCCGTACTAGTTGTCGCCCACTGGTCGAAATTTAACAATAATTAATGAATAATTAATGAATTTTTTAACAATGATTAAAAAAAAATATATGCATTCTGCACTCCTCTATATAACTATAAGTGTGCGAAATTTCATACTCCTCCGTCCGCGCAATTTTTGTACAAAGGGCTACAAAGTTTTAGTTTCACGTATTAATATATTGATAGCTATTTACTGAAACAGTCATTTATCTTTCCTCTTTATAATATTAGTGTAGATATGTTTCTAGGGTTATCCGCTTTATTCAACACTAAGTGCTGCCCGCGGCTTCGCACGCGTGGTACCTACATAAAACGTAGTCTATGTCCTTCTCCAAGGTCCCATCTATCTCTATACCAAAATTCAACAAAATCGGTTCAGCGGTATAGGCGTAAAAACGTGACAGACAGACAGAGTTACTTTCAAATTTATAATATTAGTAAGGATTATTGTCGATAATATTTTTTTTTACGGTTTTTCTAAACGGTCTTATCTAAAGTAGAAGTACCTGTTGTTGAGCTAGTTTCTTCTTCTGCTTCTTAGTAAGCGATGGCGCCTCAATTTGTACAGGTTTCAGCTCCTTCGCCTTTATATCAGGCTTCACTGGCGCAGCCGGCGGTTTCTGATACTTCTACAAAAAGATAATCATCATCTACATGCTCTTATGTCTACCTGCCAACTTACAAATTACAAATTCATTTATTTAA